>CM033716.1:42850950-43450950 GCA_019671005.1 Hibiscus mutabilis | reverse complement strand
TGAATTCTTACCGGAGTTCATGGCCATTGTTCGACATGCATGGTTGTAGTTCTTTTTGCCAACAAAAGGGGAGATCTATCCCACTATTGTGCGAGAGTTTTATGCCCATCTCATAAAAGATTCTTCATTCTTGATGATGAGAGGTAAATGTGTGTGATTTGATGAAGGGTATGTGAACTCACTTTTTTCTTTGAATGCTATGGAAGATGAGCACTTAGACTATGCTGTATCTATGACCGTTGTAACACCCTAAAACTTGGCCTAGGAAAGTTACCACAATCTAAACTATAGGCTATTTGAATATATGTGGTAGTCAAATTAAAGAAGAAAGAACATTGCTAACAAATAACTAAAGGACTAAAATGTTATAGCTAACAAGTTAGTGTGCCAAATTAAAAGGACCATCTTGAATATTAGGCAAACTAGAGCAATTGCATGGTGAATTAAAAATGAATTGAAGAATTGAAAGGTGCCATATGGAGAGGAGTACACGTATGGTTGCTTTGATGAGTAAATTAAACAAACACTATCATATTCTTCATTCCTCCCTTAGCACCGAACCAACTAGAGAAAGAAAAGCTTTGTTCAAGATTTAACCATGCATTGTAATGGTCCTTGTGTTGCTTGAATTGTAGTTGCATGATTATGAATGTAAGTTCTTCTTCTTGCTATTCCCTTGTTCGAAGTGTAGGATTGTTGAATGTGTCTTGATTCCTACATGTTATAGTGAAGTTATGCTTGAAATTTACCTAGAATTATAGCTTGAGTCCTAAGTTGTGATGTTCTTGTGGCCTAAATTGAATGAGAATGAGTATATGGTTGAAAACAATTTGAATAGGGACTGTTTTACTAGTGAAAATGTTTAAGCATGCTAATTGAATGTAATGCCCTGAATTGGTCACATTGTTAGGTGAATTGAGGATTGAATAAAGTAAATAAGTTGCTGGAAAATGAATGCACCTAATTGGATTGGTTAAAACTAGGTAATGGACTGCTCAAATGATGAATTGGATCTATAATGTTGATCAAATAGATCAAATTGGATTCAACATGATAATGCCCTATTTTAAGCACATTTCTAGGTGAATTAGACTTACCTAGACATGTAAGAACATGAAAATGAATTGAATTGCCATGTTAGAACCTTGTTTAGATGAGTTATGAAGCTAGACACTCAACCTAGTGTAATTTGCCCAGAAAACTCTGTTCTGGGCAGTAACTTTGAAAATCACCATAAATTGTATAAAATGAATTTAAGGCTGAAATTTCTATGGAAAACACCTTGACATGTGTAAAATCATTAGGAGAAAACATAACTAATTCTGGATTGCAGAATGAATTGTAGAGAAGAAACACTAGGGATAGTGCAAACTGTCCACTGTAGCTAATTACCCTGTCTTTAAGTTAAAAACTGTATTAATTGGCTAAGAACTAAAATGAAAAGCCTATATGGTTATAAAGGAAATTACGTTAGCTTTCCAACGGTGTAAACCAGTTGAAATTCTGACGTACGGAATTAAAGTTATGCATGATTAATGAACAGACTACATGCTACCTAGTAACAACAGTTTAGGTAATTGTACACTGTTTTGGGACAGATTTGGAAACTTATTGTAAACAGTTTTGGGGCATTGGTTACTGCCCTGTTTTACATGAATTGGAGTATAGTCAAGTGAAGTTATGTGTAGTAAAGAAAATATATGAACATGCTGCCGGATTTGTATATGTTGTGTGCATGTAACATTGCCTTGATTGAATGACCATGTGATCTTGTTTTACATGTTTATACTTGTGTAATATGTTAGAACCAGGAGTGAACTCGGTGGATGAGGAAAAAGTGGAACATCCTAAAGCCAAGAACAAAGGAGTGTGGATCCAAGACTAGCTAAGCTTGGAATATTGTGAGTGTAGTTATCTCTAGGGTTAGGACTAGGTCCTAACCAAAGCATGCTTGTCTACATTCTTGTAATGCTTAAATGAACCTAATATGGACTTGAACTAATAAGGGAAGAATGACTAGTAATGCATGAAACTTGATCATATCCTTAAATACATGTTTAATTCGAATGTTTAAGTGGTAACATTGGTACTTGAATGTGTGATATGGCATAAGATTGAATGACTTAAAGAACTTGCTTGTAATGTTACCCCACTTGATGAAATGAACACATGAGAATTACATGATATGTGAGCTATGGCTCAATTGGCCTAAGGGCCTAATGCATAATGAACTTGCTACTTGACATGATCTTGAACTTGAAACACTTGTATAAATGGTAAATCGAACAACCTTGGTAGCTAGTTGGACTAGGTAGAAGGGCATGCCTTAGAGTCTAGAGCTCATTGTGTCAGGGTGGACTACGGTCCAGGGCTAAGGCCCTTATTTGGCGACAGACGGAGGGTACGTATGTGGTCTTTGGTGATAGTAGAAGGGTTGACCAGCACTACGGTGCATCTTGTGGCGACAGTTGGTTGGAGACTCGATTACCTATATAAACTAAGTACCAAGGGGGTTGTTTAATTGATAACAAATGAAATAACAATCCTACATCTCATGTTACTTGTCTTGAAAGCCATGAATTGTATGTTACTTGACTTGAAAGCCATGAATTGTATGTTACTTGTCATGTAAGCATGACTTACTTGATTACTTGTTTTGTAAGTATGATTTGTTTGATTCTTGATATGAAAGCATGAAGTATGATTCCATGTTTCTTGTATCCTATACTAGCCGAATGCTATAATCCTTAGCTAGGATCACTCTAATGCTTGAAATCCTTAGATAGGTTCATTCTTGTTCAATTGACACATAACATGATATAACAAATGGTTAGAACTAGTTACTACCTCACTAAGTACATTCTTGTACTTATCACTCTCGTTTTCATTCTTCCCAACCTACAAGATAAAGAATTTGTTTGTAGCTTGATTCTGAAGCATGTTCCCTTGAGCATTGAAGCATGTCACACAAGCAAAGTTAAAGTATGGTTTCATACTTGTTTTGTATATCTCCTAGAATGGTGGAACTAGAATGTATATAGTTCATCTTGATAATGCATTTTGGAATTCTTGAAGCTTGTATATATTGTTCTTGTATGGGCCTACTATGTCATGACCTTGGATGACAATATGAAACATGTATTGAACTTAAATTTCATGTAATGGAATGGTATTTGCTGCGCATATATGGATTTATATATGGAATGATCAAGTGTTTGATCTAGTTTACCTTGGAACATTCGAATGTCTTACTTAATGTACATGTGTATGCTTAATTGAAAGTAAAAATGAAATGAACCATGCCTACTTGTCTTGCCATTCGAATGATGTAGGTGTTGTCTTGTGATAGTATGATGCTTGCCGAATGGTCTAGTTGATTGGGAACTAGTTACATGCCATTGAATGTTTAAATGATTATGCTTAGTAAGTTTAGGAATGAGATGTTAAATGTATCAAACTAAGGAACATTGAAATGAAATGGAAGCATGTTGCATACTAGGGTCATTTGAATGATTATGGTATAAGATGAAGTTAAGTGATTCATGAAAGTAGTAACTTATAATGTAAGCATGAAAGCAAAATTTTTATGGTCTATTCGAATGCCCTTCATTTCTTGAAATCAAATTTGATTTTTATTGCATGATAAGTAATGAATGTTTGGTTGCTTGCTAGTTAAGTAACTTATCTAGTAGGGATGAGTTATCAATTTATGCCTTGTTCTTGTTTATTCTTGTATTGCCTGCTTGTAATGTCCTTGTCCTTGCTTGGTAACGCTCCCGAGTTAGTTTGCTATTAGCCCGGGGTAGGGGGTGTTACAACCATTGCCAAACGCAAGAAACTACTGGACAGTTTCATCGACGGGCCACTGGACAGTGAAGAGGTTGGCGTAGAAGCCACAAATACGAGGATGAAACCATTTCATCAAGGCAAATATGTTGCCTACATCTCACAACAAGACCGTCTCGGAAGACCGGTTGATTTTGCTGCATTCCATCACCAAAGGACGCAAGATCAACGTTGGCAAAATCATTACCGATGAGGCTTATAAATGTGCTGAGAAGGGTAAGGGTAGTTTATTTTTCCCTTTACTAATTTCTAACATTTGTTTGCGCCATGAAGTGCCTAGGATGGATGAGGATATCAGCCAAACAATCAAGGGAACCATCATTACTGCCATTATTTGGAAAAACCTCACAGCTTTTGAGCTAAAGAAGAAGGGCAAGAGAAAGGCTAAGACAGCCATGCCAAAGCAGAAGTCAAGGGCCGAGCCGGCAAGTGTGCCAAAGACCATACTAGCCAACTCGCTGGCAGTGCTGTCCCAGGTATACTCCCACCAGAAGATTATCTTTCAAAAATTGGAGACAGCTGAGGAGCTTAACGCAAAAATGAGGCACTTCACCAAGGAGCAGAATGCCATCATTCGGGAGGTACTTGTGAAACTTTCCCCCAATGAGGTGCCGATATTTCCACCTTTCCTTGCCGAGCCTACTGCCAATGACCCTATGTCAGCCAGTCCAGCTAGTTATGCCAGTCTGGTCAAGCCAGCTAGTCATGCCAGTCCAGTCAAGCCAGCCAGTCCAGTCAAGTCTACTAGTCTAGCTAGTCATACAAGTCCAGTAATTTCTGCCAGTTCTAAATTTGAAGCAATAGATCCCCTATCCCCGGTGCATGTTGAATCTACCAGCACCGATTCCTCCTCCGAGTTAGAGGAGATTCCTACCAAGAAAGAAAAGCCAGCACCAGTCACACCACCAGCCGAGTCTTCCAAGAAGAATGATGATCTTGGAACCTCCACTTCTACCTTAAAGTAGGACTGGAAAGGAAAGAAAAGAATGGCCCCTAAACGTGGGAGCCTAACCATGTGAAAGACTCATGCTAGAAAAGAAGAAGAAGCTCGTGCCAAATGGGAGGAAGTCTCTAAAGGGAAGTCTTCTTCTACCTAACTCCTTCGCATTTCATTTTTTGCATCTTCATGTTCTTACATTTTTATTTTTCTGTTCCTATTGTATATATGTGTCGTTTCATGCAGTGAGGACAATGCACATCTTGGGTTTGGGGGTGTGCATTTTCTCACATTTATGCCATGTCATGCATTTCATATTTAATCTTTTTTGTTTGCCATGTAGTTCATGTAGAGTAGTTGCATACCAAACCATTAAAAAAGTGAAAAAGAAAATTTTGTCTTGGCTTAAATTTGAAGTTTGTTAACAACTGTTAGGAAAGCTTATTTTGATATACTTGTTTGCCCGATGATGAGTTTATAATTTTCAGTTTGCCATGATAGTAGAGTTGTATGCCATGTTTGCCATGACAATTGATCTCTAGTTTAGGGAATTGAATTTACACTTAACACGTGATGTGTATCAAGTTCCCTAGCAAACTTAGACTATTTGAAACTATGTTCAGATTGGAAAAAAAATTGAAAAAAAAAATTGAACAAACAATGCTAGGGTAAAAAGAAAATAAATAAGGCAGCAATGTTCTGCAAAGGCAATAAAAAATGAACTCTCCTCTACCTAGGGATAATAAGTTACTTGGGGCTTCGTGGTAGCTCCCTCTTAGTTCTCAAGTCCAAAACCTTATGGTATGAGTTGAAGAGAAAGCCTAGTGATGTCTAGATTAAGGTGGGGATTCATGGTATGCTCCCTCTTATCAATCACGCTAAACAGTGTCATGAAGCAAGCTTAAATTAATGCCAATAGAACCCTCGACAAGAAAGAAAAATAAAGAAAAATGATATGAGTTTAGGTAGCAAAATTGGCTAAGGGAGTGAAAGGATACTGGATGCATATTGCCCACACTTTGCGCACAAATCATGCACTTAGACTAGAGTTATATTGTTGCACTTGAATTACTATCTGCTTGGCACTGTGCACTAAGATTTCTGAGGGCAGCATTAGAATCAAACTCTGCTTGCCAGCATTTGTTGGCATTCCAACCAACATTTGTCGAGGTATTATTTTCACTGTTTTTGTTTTTCTTTTCTCTTGCATTACTTGAGGACAAGCAATGAGCTGCTTTTGGGGGTGTGTTACCTCCTCAAAAGTATTATTTTTCATGCCTATTTTGATATGATTTTGCTTGTTTTCATGTACATTTAGTTGCATTATCTTGTTAGAATCATGCATATACATCAAAGGAGTTAGTAGGCTGCCTATGCTAGTGTGATGGGTTGTTTTAGTGGCCTTTTTGCAAGTTGGCAGGGTGATTGGCAAGAGGAATGGACTTAGGACGTAGGGACGCATTTAGGAATGCCAAATGCTATGGGCACGAAAGGATCAAAGGTATGCCAAGCATCTGTTGGCATGAGGTGTGCCAGCAACCATGCCAAGAGAGGAAGAACCTCTGAAAAATAGGATACACTCAGGTTCCTTAAAAATAACATATGGACAGCCTTTGGAAAAATAGCGGATAAGGTGATACCAAGCTGTGTTGGCAATGTCATGCCAAGCTCGTGTGCCAAGATAGCCATGGCATGATGATGTCAGCCCTAGCTTGATAAGCTATCACACCGATCAGATGAGGCTTATCTCTTATCCATGGAGCATTTCAAATTTCAAATGAAGAAAGAGTTATCATAATCTCTTCCCTTGAGCACCTATATATATACAGCCCGATCAAGCATTGAGAGAGATCGATAGACCGAGAAAAGGAGACGAGACAAGAGGTGGTCAGAGCAAGGTGTTGGAGCAGCGAGTGACAGTCGGTGCAACTGAGGAAGGGTGGTTCGACTTCTTGGCCGAGAGCCTGGCGTGGAGGGCTGCATCGAGAGACCCCTCTGCCTATTCCCTTGGAACAAGTTGTTTTTGTTTAGTTTTTATTATGATGGTGGTGTTAAAAATGTTTGTTGGTTAACCCCCACACTATGAACTAATTTAATAGTTGGTGGGGGGATGTTTTGGTTTTAAACGTTGGCTTTTATGCCTTAGTTCCTTTATAATAATTCCGCTTTTGGCAAAGTTTGTATAGTTTGCATACTTTAATTTTTCCTAAGTATTGTGCCAAAGCGAGATCTGGCACAGTTAGCTTATTGCCTTCCAATATCTTAACATACTTGTGTTGGCAACGAACAAGTTGCTGAACACTAGGGAAAGAATCTTCGAGAGAAGTCGTTCAAGTAGATGAACTTACTTCGAAAGTGAAATCTACCCCCACGAAGTATAGATTGCTTTTCAAATCAAATTGGTTTAAGGAAAACATACATTATAGAGATATATGTGTTTTTACTTGGACATTTTTAGGGAAATGACCATTTAGAGAGGCTTTGCTACTTTTGAATCTACTCGGAAAACAATGCCAAGATAGTTTTGCAATAAAGGCTGGCATGAACCACGTTGAAATCAGGCATTCCCTGCCAACAGTCATCATTCATTTGAAAACACCTTCCTTGCCAACGCTTTACTTCAGTTTCTATTTTATTTTATTTTTTTTCTTAGTTTAAAAATCAGCTCTTTCAAACAACAATCTTTTCTTCCAAAACAAGTAACCATCGAACAATCAAATTCAAGTCAATCTCTGTGGGATCTATACTCAGCTTACGAAGTTGTATTACTTGTTGACCTGTATACTTGCACGCAAAAGACTCTTGGTACAGTTTATCTTTCCCAAATACATACCATTTATACCTTTAGTCAACATTCATTTTACACATCTCCCTGAGAGTCAACAAAAAGCTATCGAGAGAGACCTTTTGACCATTTATTTGGGGTTGAACATCGAGAGAGTTAAGTTAAACAAACGTGAATATTAAGGCTAAGAAGTTAACTTAGTCTTAATTCAACTTAGACATAAGTTTAGGGTTTCAACGACTAATAAGAAGAACTTAAATAGATAATAGAGTTGTTAGGGTTCACACATACATGTATTACCTTAGCTTGATTGTTATCAACTTCTAGGCATCAAGAGAGTCAGAAATTCATTAGAAAATCCTATCGAGTTGATAAAGATCATAATGGTTTACGAAGACATGTATTGCCAGTTGCTATAGCATTGAAATAAGTAATCAAACATAATTCCTAGACAATAAGCTCAGCTACCATAATTATCTTTTATTTGTTGCATCATCTGTTTGTCTTGATCATGGCTAGTTTACTTTATCTGTATTTAGTTTTGGTAAATCACCATCAACCAACACTTGCTCAACCTTTCTTATGTACGATAACTTTGCATTTATTGATCCAATCCTTGTAGGTTCAACATTCTACTCTAACACTTTATTACTTGATCGATGAGTATACTTGTTGTTGCATGATTTAAGTGCAACGTAAACGATGCAAGTGAACATGTCACAAGTAATAGTATAGATTAAGATCGTTTCCAAAGGGATTGAAGAACCTTTGACTTCTAGCTTCTTGCAATGAAAGAGAATAATATTGAAAGATATAACTGATATGAGAGATTAGGCTGGGTTATCGTGAGTAATGGTGTGATTGCCGGATGAATTGTAGTGGCTAGTAATTACTGAGGCAAGTCAATTTTTGTGGCAAGTGGATTCTTGTGGCAATTAAGTTGTCGAGGCAAGTAAATTGCCTTTCCAATGTTTGGCGAATTTTTCTTCAATGCCTTTGCGTTATATCTAACTGAAGAACTGATGATTGCACAAGCCTTGGTGATACGTCCTTGCATTTTGGATGGTGTTCATCCTTGTTCATGATGAACATGAACAAGGATGAACACAAACATTTTTGGCATAGCTCTGCCGTCCACACCGCCGCATGATCTTGAGCTGGCAAACTCCGACCACGCTTCGGTGTTCGTTGGCCATCGAGATTCGAATCCTGGCCGCCGTAGGCGACGCCAGCTGCTGTATGGCAATTTCCAGTTGTCGCGAGGCAATTTTTAGTCGCCACAATTCCTTTTCTATTTTAAACCCTAAACCTAAATCTAAAACTCAGCTCAACAAAGCCTCCCAACTCTGACCACCTAAAGCTATCTACCCTCCCAGCCTACTCATTTTGACTCCTCCGTGCCTTTAACTCTCTCCGGTGGCCAAATAAAGATAAGGCACATTTTTCTTTTCTATTTTTTTGTTTCTTTATTTTTGCTACTATTTTTGTTATTTAAAACTTAGATTTGATAACCTTTTTTTGTATTTATTTGCAGCAAATGAAATCGGGAAAAAAGTTACCTTCTGATGAACTCCGACGGTGGTACGGCGACTCTGATCTCTTTTTCGGCAACTTTTGATTATCCCGACGACCTCTCAACTTCAACAAGTAATCTTCCTTCTCTCTCCTCCTTTTACTGTGCAATTATTTCCATCATTATTATTGCCTAATTAATTTTCTCTCTTCCTTTTATATAAGATGGTGGATCCTGATGTCATGATGATGTCACAAAGGTGATGTCGTGACAGCTGATTCTAGATAAGGGAGAGAAAAACCATTATCCGTGTGAGGGCCTTTGAACGAATGGGTGTCTGCCATGTGTACTGGTTTGGGTGGGAAAATTTGTATATTGGGACAATTTGTGTTTCTTCAAGCTGGTTTTATTCAATTTGGGCGGGAATGGATTATAGAAACTGATGTAATGGGCATGTAACTAGGCTTTCAAGTTTTGTATATGTAAATGAACTTTTGAGTATGTATATGGACATTTTTTTTATAAATGGACTTATTTTTTTGGATATGGACTATTTTTGGATTTATTTATTTATACTATCTATTTATTTATTTATATATTCATTTTATATTTATATATATAGGCCCAGACTAAATTCGGGTATTACAGCTGCTCTTCTTTGCTCATTGTTATGGAATAGGAATAGGGCAAAGATTAAAAAGACACGAATTTTGTTCGTACATGTCGGTTGTTGCTCTGAGCTGCAAGGTCTTCTTTACAAACTTTCACTCCTTTCTCCTTTCTAGAAAGCGTGAACAAGTTCTTCTCATTAGGAACCTCCCAATCCTTCTGTCCAGGGTAACCGCGAGGTCTGAATTAGCTCTTCTCATTAGGAACTCATTCATTCCTCTTGGACATTCTGATCTAACTCTTTACAAAGGTGTTGCAAGCGAGTTCTTCTCATTAGGAGCTCCACATTCTTCTAAAGGCAAAATCTTCTTATTAGGAGCTCTTTATTTTTTTGGGTGAATTCTTATCATTAGGAATTTTGGGGCGAACTCTTGTCATTATGAGCTCTTCATTCTTCATTTGGCAAGTTCTTCTCATTAGGAACTTTGGGGTGAACTCTTCTCATTAGAAACTCTTCAATCTTCATTTGGTGAGTTCTTCTCATTAAAAACTCTAATAGGAACTCTTCTTATTAGGATCTCTTCATTCTTCATTTCGCGAGTTCTTCTTATTAAGAACTTTGGGACGAACTCTTCTCATTAGGAGCTCTGCCTTTGCTGGGGATGAACCCTTCTCATTAGGAGTTCTATCTTTACTGGGTGAACTCTTCTCATTAGGAGTTCTATCTTTTGCGAATTTCCTGTCAAAATATATTAAAATGCTTAAATACATGTTAGTATGGCCCTAAATTTCTATATGATGCATGAACTGGAGCACATTGAAATTAATCAAACAGCTTTCGCTCTTTGGGGAATCGGTCTGGTTTCTTTGCTATGCTTCTTTATTAATTCTAAGTCTTCATTAATGCTTCGTCTCACATTCGAGAGTGACCTTCAGAACCTTATTTCTGCATTTCTGGCCCTTTGCTCTAAAGCGCCCTTTTGGGTTTTCACTTTAGGTTGCTTTTCTCAAAGTGCCTTTTCACTTTGATTTTCTTTTTTTTCTATTTTCTTCTTTTTCCATTATTTTCTTTCTTTCTTCAAAATTAATATTGACCTAGCTGGCCACATTACTAGAGAAATGGGCCTTGACAAATCAATAACCATTAATGTTTTCATAACATTATGAACCTGTAACATACTCTAACCACCATAGTAGGATTATGTAAGTTACTACAATCACAATCAATGATTCATACAATTTAAGGTAGAGTGTTCAATTTGTTTTAAGTATTTCTTACTCATTAAGAAACAATTCAATTAGGTGAGGACTTAATAAACAATGTGTGATGCACCTATTAGATATATTAGGACCCATAATGCAATATGTTATCATAATCAAAATCATTTAAGACTTACTTGATCTCCAAGAAACCATTCGAACTAAATAAGAAGTCTAATAGATAATTTCCAATCAATGTAGCTATTAAGCATAACAATAGGTGATTTACATGATTTACTTAAGTGACCTTAATCAAACATATAGGCTTACAATGTCATCTACATCATTCGGCTAGTATTATAAGTTATCAAGGTGGTTCAAGTTTAAACATGTTGATTACTTCATTCCCTTAATGTTAACTAGCCAATTTCAATAGATCTATTCATTCATTACTTACATAATCTAACCATGGGAATCTATCATTAAACTAACAAGCATACAAGTTCAATAAAGTGCATACATGCTCATATATACATACCAAACTCCTTATAGATCATAGATGAAATTAATTTATACAAACCATAACTAAGTGACCATGAATATACATGCCTTAGGTGCCATGTAATACCCCAAAATTTACTAAGTTGATTAAGGGTCATTTAGTACTAAGATAATAGCTTAAAAGCTAACTTAGTGACTGAAATGACAAAAATGCGAAAGTTGGGATTTCTTTAATTATGGGTTTTGGAAAGGAAATTTATAAGGTTTAAAGGTATCATGTGATAGATAGTGAATTGAATAAGATATTCCTAAAGTTTGGTTGAATTTCAAGGAAAATTGGAATGAGAATTGAAGTTTAAAGAGGTACTGACCAAAATGTAAATTTTGGAAAATTTATGGCTAAAGTATAAGCTTTGGAAAGTTTGGGGACTAAAGTTGTAATTTCCCAAAAGTTAAGGGTTTTTATTTCATAAATAAACAGATCACATAAGGGTGTGAATCAAATGCGGAATTATTGGTTCGATTTGATATTTCGATTATTGGGAAAATCACAGTTAAAGTTTAAGTGGAATTCGGATACCCGGATCGAACTGGAAAATTATGAAATTTTACCATATGATAGAGAAAGGTTATAAAAGTCATTTCCAAGTGTTGGAAATATTTTTTAGTTTGATTCAAGATGAATCCTACAGTTTATTTCTGAGTAAAAGATTATTTATCAGTATATTGGATCGAATGGAAATTTTGGAGACTGATTCAAACGACATGGAAAAATTCATAAAATATTATTTTATGAATATTTTATTCTATTTGGTTGGATTCCAACTAGATTTAGTTGAATTTTTACAAGAATGGCAAACTAGTAAATGAAAACTAGTTGGAGGGCAAACTGATCATTTGGCCCCAATGGCATTTTTGAAATATTTAAAAAGTTATAAGTGAAACTTTGGTAAGAGAAAATGGAAGATTAAATCTTGGCCCTTTAATGATGATAAAATCAATCTCAACCATTGGACAAAAGGGCAAAATTGTAATTTCACTATTAAATGAATATAATATTCATTTAATAGATATATGTGTAAAATAATGGTGGAAAGATGAACATTATTTTCCAGCCAAAAACGTGAGGGCTAGGGAAAGAATGAGAAATTTTTTCCAAGCTCGATTCAAGCCCCAAAACTCGATTTTCAGGTAATCTCTTCAACTACAAAGTTGTTATACTCTTCAAGCTCTATCTTTTGATATCAATAATTCATGGAATCCATGCATGATTGATGAGAATTTACATGAGAAAGAAATTAGGGTTTATGGATCAAATTGAGGCTTTTGAGATTTTATGATTCCATGATTGAATTCAAGTTGAAATCAAGCTAGTATGATGTTAAAATCATGATATTGAGTTGGGATTTAAGTTTTACATGTTTTGATTATTATGAAGATGATTAGGGTTTATGGATTTAAGTTTAATTAAGGGTTTGTGATGTTGAAATAATGATCTAGTAAGCTTAAATTGTTGTTTGGAAGCAAAACCCTAAGTTAAATTGTGTAGGGACCATTTCGACAACTTGAAAAGTTGAAGGACCAAATATGAATTTTTTAGAATTTGGAGTGTATTTGTGTTATTAATGATGTTGGAGATGTGAAATTGATGTTAGAATGCTAAACCGATGTTGAATTGAATTAGGGACCATTTTGACAAATTGACAAAATCAAGTGACCAAATTGTAAGCTTAAATTGTTGTTTGGAAGCAACACCCTAAGTTAAATTGTGTAGGGACCATTTCGGCAACTTGAAAATTTGAAGGACCAAATATGAATTTTTTAGAATTTAGAGTGTATTTGTGTTATTAATGATGTTGGAGATGTGAAATTGATGTTAGAATGCTAAACCGATGTTGAATTGAATTAGGGACCATTTTGACAAATTGAAAAAATCAAGTGACCAAATAGGAAATGAATTCTTGGATGGGGATTAAATCTGATTTTTGGTTAAAATAATAGAATTAAGGTAGTAGTGTTGATTTGAGGACTAAATTGTAAAGTTAAGAAGTTTAAATCTTTACCTTTGCATTTTAGTGACTATTTTGGGCAAAGAAAGAAATTTAGAGGGAATTATTTGAATAATTATTTGATGAAAAAGATGATAAATTGATGTTTTGAAACAAGTGATGGGACTAAATTGATAAGTAGAAAAATAAGAACAAGTTAGTATACATTAGAAGTTGATTATGGAAGGCTATGATGAAGATTGAATTTTGGCAGTGATTTGAAAATTAACCATAAATTACGAAAAAATGGTTAGATGATGAATTTTATACCGTTGTAAAGATGTGTTTGTCTAGTTTCGTATCCAACAAACGGAAACTGATTTCGAGTTCTAAGTCAAAATATATGAATTTTTAATCGAATGAAGGTCAAAAAATTTACATAGCAGTTTCTATCTGTGACGGGAGTTTGAAGAATTTTCATAATTTTTATTGATTTTATTAATTTATGTGGCTTATACCGTTAGAGCCATTATCGAATCTAGTTTTTCCAGTATAAAGGAAATTAAGATCCGATATTTATTCTGCCCAGTAAAAGTAAATATTTAAAGGTAGTACAAGCTGTCAGAAAATAGAATTTGAAACATTTGGTATTTAAATGTGAGTTAGCAAGCTCGGAAGAATTATTAGAAGTTCAAATTGGTCACTAGGGACCATAATGAGTTTGTGAAAAAAAACAAGGAAGAAAGGAAAAATAATTGAAAATTTTATATTCGAATGATTATATTAGACCACATGGTTAAGGTATTGTTAGATTTGAATCTAACAAATATTTTATCTTATTCATGTGAATAATGAAGTCAAGGCCGAATCAAAGAAAGTTTGAGGTTCTATAAAGGAACGGATCGAGTAGAATTTAGTGAGGCGTGCTAATAAATGGCCCAGGTGAGTGCAACGCATACATAACATGATACATGATTGTTTTATACATCATTGGTAGGACTTGCGATAAGTCTACCTGATTTATATGTTGGCATTATATTTATGTCATTGATCATATATTTCGGGTATGAACTGTCCAATATTAAATTATATTGATGATGGTATGCTATGAATGTTATTTCGGGTATGAACTGTCCAATATTAAATTATATTAATATACATTGCCATGGATGAAATAAATTCGGGAATTTTGCCCAAATAAGTCATTGAGGGACAGGGTATAGTTGGCATGCCATAGAGTCCAGCAGCACGCTGCATAATCGGGAATTCGAGATAGCATTATAGTGTTAAAAGTACACTTAGTGTATGGTAAGCACGACCTTATAAACGTGTAGGATAATGGTTAGCACGGCCTTATAAACGTGCGGGTTAGCACTTTGGTGCATATTTGACTCACGTACCCAGGGTCCTCAAGGTTATATTCGGGCTATGAAATTGGGAAACCGGGAAATCATTGATAATCGGGCTATAAATAAAGGGATAATAAATGGTAAACAGGTTACAGAGTATATGAACTCTCGGGACATATTTATATGAACACTCAGGGCAAATGGCAAGTATATCGGTAAGAAATTTATATCCGGTTTATATTATGTTGATACATGATTGGTATGATGGTAATATTTATATAGTGATCATGATGCATATAAGGCATATTATGATAACTGCGCATACATGAAAATCTTATGACATTGACATATATCATACTATATAAACGTTGCCATGAACTTGAATAAAGTTTAAATTATTGTTATTAATTTCCTTTATTGCCTCACTAAGTTCGTACTTAGCGTGTGTTTGATTGTACGCACGTAGGTAAATCAAGATGAGAGGGAGAAAAGCATTGCATCAATATTGGAAAGCTCAAATGTAATAATCACAGTAATGACATCCTAATTGAGGTTGATTTTTATAGTGGCATGTATGCTTGCTAAACTTATTCGAGTTGAGATTGGCCTTTAAAGTTGTTATGGGTTTTAAGATAATTTATTCGTGATTAGAACTTGAATAAATAATTTATGTCGATTTTAAGTAAAGTTAAGCGTGCTTGGGCTAGAGAAATTTAGGATGGGTGACCATCGGGAAGTTTTCTGAAAATTTTAAATTACCCTGATCTTTGAATAAAGAAGTCATAGCATTTTCGACTCATATTCGGTGTATGGATAGGGAAGGGGTGTTACATTTATTGGTATCAAAGTTACAGGTTTAGCCGGTTCTGGAGATTAAACGAAGTATGTTAAAGGTCAAAAGTGTATACATGCCACTAGGGTGTCAGAATTACTGATGATTTTACTTGTCGGAATGGATGCGATTGCTTACTTCATTATGATAGTAATGTTAAATTCCAATGTTCGAGAAAAGATTTGTGTCAGGTGTTTAGGCAAGTGAATCAACAAGAGATTCACGAGAGTGATAAAGTTAATGTAATGCTCTACCCTTAGCTTAGCATGGTGCAGAGGCACCAGGGTAACATGTTATGCATGTTATGGATTAAGAGCTTTTCTTCCAAACATTGGATTCGATTTTGAATCAGCCTGCTTAGGCACTGATTGCAATAGAATTAAGAGTTCTGGCATACTAGATTTTCAGAAATATATTGATGAAGATTCTATGATTGTTAATCTATGGTTTAAGGATATAAAGGTTAGGTTGAAGGAACTCTATATTGATGATTAGAGGAGACTAAAAATAAAGTAGTATCTCGTCTGAAAGGATTAGACTCGTATTTGATAACGTAATGTTACGGTACATACTCAAAAGTTTGTTAGCTAGAGTTATTTATTTGAGTGTTCCGTAACAAAGTTTATCCTAGAGATGCAATGGAGTTCTTGCATCTTAATTTAAGCAATTGGATTATTTACGGGTATGAGTGCAAGTTAATAAACTGAGCTAATTTGCTTCTAAACTGCTTTCTATAGACAAATGAGAGTCTGTTGTGACAGTTCATAGAGGGCTAGAGGTCAGGTTTAAAGAAATACGACTACCCTATGTATTTAAAAAAATTATGAAGCGATAAATTATCTTTGGATGCAATGAAAATGATTGAGAATAAGAAAATATCTAAATAGAGGTCATCATTCGCTACATTACGAGCTTTAAATGCCCAGTTAAAGGGAAAATAAAATGGTTCGTTATTGGTAGAGTTGTAATTGAGATCATCATTGTTAGATCGGATTAAAGAAAGTCAGCAACGAGATGAAGATTGCATAACCAAGATAAAGCAAGTGGAATCGGGTGTAATTAAAGATTTTGAGATTAAACCCGATGGATGTCTTTACTATAAAGATAAAGTGTATATTCCTAAAGATGCTGAGTTGAAACAAGATTTGCTTATTAAGGCACACTATAGCCCCTTGACTATGCATCAAAAAAAAAGTATAAAGATTTGAAGGGTCGATATTGGTGACCTGGTATGAAAAAGAATGATATCAGATTTTGTTGCTAAGTGCTTGACTTGTCAACAGGTGACATCAAGTACCATCAGGGAAATTGCAATCTATTTCTATTTCGCAGTGGAAATAGGATGGAGTTACAATGGATTTTGTGATAAGATTTCCATTGACTTCTAGTAAGAAAGATTCTATCTGGGTAATTGTGGATATGTTAACTAAATCTGCTCACTTTATACCAGCTAGAATGGATTATTAGATGAGCAAGTATGCTGAGTTGTATGTCAAAGAAATAAGGAACAAGTAGATACCATTGGTGAAAGTCATTTGGCGCAACCACCAAGTGGAAAAAGCAACATGGGAAGCAAAGGATGTAATGGAAAAGCTGTATCCGCCCTTGTTTAAAACATGTACGTTTCGAAAATTCGAGGATGAATTTTCTTAAGGGGAGAGAACTGTAATACCCCAAAATTTACTAAGTTGATTAAAGGTCATTTATTACTAAGATAATATCTTAAAAGCTAACTTCTTATCTTGACTAAAATGACAAAAATGCGAAAGTTGGGATTTCTTTAATTATGGGTTTGGAAAGGAAATTTATAAGGTTTAAAGGTCTCATGTGATAGATAGTGAATTGAATAAGGTATTCTTAAAGTTTGGTTGAATTCCAAGGAAAATTGGAATGGGAATTGAAGTTTAAAGAGGTAGTGACCAAAATGTAAATTTTGGAAAATTTATGGCTAAAGTATATACTTTGGAAAAGTTTGGGGACTAAAGTTGTAATTTCCCAAAAAGTTAAGGGTTTTATTTCATAAATAAACAGATCACCTAAGGGTGTGAATCAAATGCGAAATTATTGATTCGATTTGATATTTCGATTATTGGGAAAATCAAGTTAAAGTTTAAGTGGAATTGGATACGGATCGAATCGAAAATTATGAAATTTTGCCATATGATAGAGAAAGGTTATAAAAGTAATTTCCAAGTGTTTGAAATATTTTTAGTTTGATTCAAGATGAATCCTACAGTTTATTTATGAGTAAAGAATTATTTATCGATATATTGGATCGAATGGAAATTTTGGAGACTGATTCAAAAGATATGGAAAAATTCATAAAATATTATTTTATGAATATTTTATTGTATTTGGTTGGATTCCAGCTAGATTTAGTTGAATTTTTACAAGAATGGCAAACTAGTAAATAAAAACTAGTTGGAGGGCAAATTGGTCATTTGGCCCCAATGGCATTTTTGAAATATTTTAAAAGTTATAAGGGCAATTTTGGAAAGATAAAATGGAAGATTAAATTTTGGCCATTGATTGATGATAAAATCAATCGCAACCATTGGATAAAAAGGGCAAAATTGTAATTTCACTATTAAATGAATTTAATATTCATTTAATAGATATATGTGTAAAATAATGGTGAAAAGATGAACACTCTTTTCCAGAAAAAAACTTGAGGGCTAGGGAAAGAAAGAAAATTTTTTTTCCAAGCTCGATTCAAGCCCCGAAACTCAATTTTCAGGTAATCTCTTCAACTACAAAGATGTTCTACTCTTCAAGCTCTATCTTTTGATATCAATAATTCATGGAATCCATGCTTGATTATGAGAATTTATATGAGAAATAAATTAGGGTTTATGGATCAAATTGGAGCTTTTGAGATTCTATGATTCCATGATTGAATTCAAGTTGAAATCAAGCTAGTATGATGTTAAAATCATGATATTGAGTTGGGATTTAAGTTTTACATGTTTTGATTATTATGAAGATGATTAGGGTTTATGGATTTAATTTTAATTTAGGGTTTGTGATGTTGAAATAATGATATAGTAAGCTTGAATTGTTGTTTGGAAGCAAAACCCTAAGTTAAATTTTGTAGGGACCATTTTGACAACTTGAAAAGTTGAAGGACCAAATCTGAATTTTTAGAATTTGGAGTGTATTTGTGCTATTAATGATGTTGGAGATGTGAAATTGATGTTAGAATGCTAAACCGATGTTGAATTGAATTAGGGACCATTTTGACAAATTGTCAAAATCAAGTGACCAAATAGGCAATGAATTCTTGGATGGGGATTAAATCTGATTTTTGGTTAAAATAATAGAATTAAGGTAGTAGTGTTTATTTGAGGACTAAATTGCAAAGTTGGATGGGGATTAAAGTTCAAATCTTTACCTTTGCATTTTAGTGACTATTTTGGGCAAAGAAAGAAAATTAGAGGGAATTATTTGAATAATTATTTGATGAAAAAGATGATAAAAGATTATACTAAATTGATAAGTAGAAAAATAAGAACAAGTTAGTATAAATTAGAAGTTGATTATGGAAGGCTATGGTAAAGATTGAATTTTTGAAGTGATTTGAAAATTAACCATAAATTACTACAAAATGGTTAGATGATGAATTTTATACCGTTGTAAAGATGTGTTTGTCTAGTTTCGTATCCAACAAACGGAAACTGATTTCGAGTTCTAAGTCAAAATATATGAATTTTTAATCGAATGAAGGTCAAAAAATTTACATAGCAGTTTCTATCTGTGACGGGAGTTTGAAGAATTTTCATAATTTTTATTGATTTTATTAATTTATGTGGCTTATACCGTTAGAGCCATTATCGAATCTAGTTTTTCCAGTATAAAGGAAATTAAGATCCGATATTTATTCTGCCCAGTAAAAGTAAATATTTAAAGGTAGTACAAGCTGTCAGAAAATAGAATTTGAAACATTTGGTATTTAAATGTGAGTTAGCAAGCTCGGAAGAATTATTAGAAGTTCAAATTGGTCACTAGGGACCATAATGAGTTTGTGAAAAAAAACAAGGAAGAAAGGAAAAATAATTGAAAATTTTATATTCGAATGATTATATTAGACCACATGGTTAAGGTATTGTTAGATTTGAATCTAACAAATATTTTATCTTATTCATGTGAATAATGAAGTCAAGGCGAATCAAAGAAAGTTTGAGGTTCTATAAAGGAAATGATCGAGTAGAATTTAGTGAGGCGTGCTAATAAATGGCCCGGTGAGTGCAATGCATATATAACATGATACATGATTGTTTTATACATCATTGGTAGGACTTGCGATAAGTCTACCTGATTTATATGTTGGCATTATATTTATGTCATTGATCATATATTTGCGTATTTTAAATATGAAGGGTTGAAAACAAATATTAAATTATATTGATGATGGTATGCTATGAATGTTATTTGGTATGAACTGTCCAATATTAAATTATATTGATATACATTGCCATGGATGAAATAAATTCGGGAATTTTGCCCAAATAAGTCATTGAGGGACAGGGTATAGTTGGCATGCCATAGAGTCCAGCAGCACGCTGCATAATCGGGAATTCGAGATAGCATTATAGTGTTAAAAGTACACTTAGTGTATGGTAAGCACGACCTTATAAACGTGTAGGATAATGGTTAGCACGGCCTTATAAACGTGCGGATAATGGTTAGCACTTTGCGTGCGAGATAATATTTGACTCACGTAAACGCAGGTGGGATAATGGTCCTCAAGGTTATATTCGGGCTATGAAATTGGGAAACCGGTTAATTTCATTGAAATCATTGATAATCGGGCTATAAATAAAGGGATAATAAATGGTAAACAGGTTAGAGAGTATATGAACTCTCGGGACATATTTATATGAACACTCAGGGCAAATGGCAAGTATATCGGTAAGAAATTTATATATGGTTTATATTATGTTGATACATGATTGGTATGATGGTAATATTTATATAGTGATCATGATGCATATAAGGCATATTATGATAACCATGCATACATGAAAATCTTATGACATTGACATATATCATACTATATAAACGTTGCCATGAACTTGAATAAAGTTTAAATTATTGTTATTAATTTCCTTTATTGCCTCACTAAGTTCGTACTTAGCGTGTGTTTGATTGTACGCACGTAGGTAAATCAAGATGAGAGGGAGAAAAGCATTGCATCAATATTGGAAAGCTCAACAGGTAATCACAGTAATGACATCCTAATTGAGGTTGATTTTTATAGTGGCATGTATGCTTGCTAAACTTATTCGAGTTGAGATTGGCCTTTAAAGTTGTTATGGGTTTTAAGATAATTTATTCGTGATTAGAACTTGAATAAATAATTTATGTCGATTTTAAGTAAAGTTAAGCGTGCTTGGGCTAGAGAAATTTAGGATGGGTGACCATCGGGAAGTTTTCTGAAAATTTTAAATTACCCTGATCTTTGAATAAAGAAGTCATAGCATTTTCGACTCATATTCGGTGTATGGATAGGGGAAGGGGGTGTTACATTTATTGGTATCAAAGTTACAGGTTTAGCCGGTTCTGGAGATTAAACGAAGTATGTTAAAGGTCAAAAGTGTATACATGCCACTAGGGTGTCAGAATTACTGATGATTTTACTTGTCGGAATGGATGCGATTGCTTACTTCATTATGATAGTAATGTTAAATTCCAATGTTCGAGAAAAGATTTGTGTCAGGTGTTTAGGCAAGTGAATCAACAAGAGATTCACGAGAGTGATAAAGTTAATGTAATGCTCTACCCTTAGCTTAGCATGGTGCAGAGGCACCAGGGTAACATGTTATGCATGTTATGGATTAAGAGCTTTTCTTCCAAACATTGGATTCGATTTTGAATCAGCCTGCTTAGGCACTGATTGCAATAGAATTAAGAGTTCTGGCATACTAGATTTTCAGAAATATATTGATGAAGATTCTATGATTGTTAATCTATGGTTTAAGGATATAAAGGTTAGGTTGAAGGAACTCTATATTGATGATTAGAGGAGACTAAAAATAAAGTAGTATCTCGTCTGAAAGGATTAGACTCGTATTTGATAACGTAATGTTACGGTACATACTCAAAAGTTTGTTAGCTAGAGTTATTTATTTGAGTGTTCCGTAACAAAGTTTATCCTAGAGATGCAATGGAGTTCTTGCATCTTAATTTAAGCAATTGGATTATTTACGGGTATGAGTGCAAGTTAATAAACTGAGCTAATTTGCTTCTAAACTGCTTTCTATAGACAAAATGAGAGTCTGTTGTGACAGTTCATAGAGGGCTAGAGGTCAGGTTTAAAGAAGTACTGACTACCCTATGTATTTAAAAAAAATTATGAAGCAGTAAATTATGCTGGATGCAATGAAAATGATTCAGAATAAGAAAATATCTAAATAGAGGTCATCATTCGCTACATTACGAGCTTTAAATGCCCAGTTAAAGGGAAAATAAAATGGTTCGTTATTGGTAGAGTTGTAATTGAGATCATCATTGTTAGATCGGATTAAAGAAAGTCAGCAACGAGATGAAGATTGCATAACCAAGATAAAGCAAGTGGAATCGGGTGTAATTAAAGATTTTGAGATTAAACCCGATGGATGTCTTTACTATAAAGATAAAGTGTATATTCCTAAAGATGCTGAGTTGAAACAAGATTTGCTTATTAAGGCACACTATAGCCCCTTGACTATGCATCAAAAAAAAAGTATAAAGATTTGAAGGGTCGATATTGGTGACCTGGTATGAAAAAGAATGATATCAGATTTTGTTGCTAAGTGCTTGACTTGTCAACAGGTGACATCAAGTACCATCAGGGAAATTGCAATCTATTTCTATTTCGCAGTGGAAATAGGATGGAGTTACAATGGATTTTGTGATAAGATTTCCATTGACTTCTAGTAAGAAAGATTCTATCTGGGTAATTGTGGATATGTTAACTAAATCTGCTCACTTTATACCAGCTAGAATGGATTATTAGATGAGCAAGTATGCTGAGTTGTATGTCAAAGAAATAAGGAACAAGTAGATACCATTGGTGAAAGTCATTTGGCGCAACCACCAAGTGGAAAAAGCAACATGGGAAGCAAAGGATGTAATGGAAAAGCTGTATCCGCCCTTGTTTAAAACATGTACGTTTCGAAAATTCGAGGATGAATTTTCTTAAGGGGAGAGAACTGTAATACCCCAAAATTTACTAAGTTGATTAAAGGTCATTTATTACTAAGATAATATCTTAAAAGCTAACTTACTGACTAAAATGACAAAAATGCGAAAGTTGGGATTTCTTTAATTATGGGTTTTGGAAAGGAAATTTATAAGGTTTAAAGGTCTCATGTGATAGATAGTGAATTGAATAAGGTATTCTTAAAGTTTGGTTGAATTCCAAGGAAAATTGGAATGGGAATTGAAGTTTAAAGAGGTAGTGACCAAAATGTAAATTTTGGAAAATTTATGGCTAAAGTATATACTTTGGAAAAGTTTGGGGACTAAAGTTGTAATTTCCCAAAAGTTAAGGGTTTTTATTTCATAAATAAACAGATCACCTAAGGGTGTGAATCAAATGCGAAATTATTGATTCGATCTGATATTTCGATTATTGGGAAAATCGAAGTTAAAGTTTAAGTGGAATTCGGATACCCGGATCGAACTGGAAAATTATGAAATTTTGCCATATGATAGAGAAAGGTTATAAAAGTAATTTCCAAGTGTTTGAAATATTTTTAGTTTGATTCAAGATGAATCCTACAGTTTATTTATGAGTAAAGAATTATTTATCGATATATTGGATCGAATGGAAATTTTGGAGACTGATTCAAAAGATATGGAAAAATTCATAAAATATTATTTTATGAATATTTTATTGTATTTGGTTGGATTCCAGCTAGATTTAGTTGAATTTTTACAAGAATGGCAAACTAGTAAATAAAAACTAGTTGGAGGGCAAATTGGTCATTTGGCCCCAATGGCATTTTTGAAATATTTTAAAAGTTATAAGGGCAATTTTGGAAAGATAAAATGGAAGATTAAATTTTGGCCATTGATTGATGATAAAATCAATCGCAACCATTGGATAAAAGGGCAAAATTAATTTCACTATTAAATGAATTTAATATTCATTTAATAGATATATATGTAAAATAATGGTGAAAAGATGAACACTCTTTTCCAGAGAAAAAAACTTGAGGGCTAGGGAAAGAAAGAAAATTTTTTTTCCAAGCTCGATTCAAGCCCCGAAACTCAATTTTCAGGTAATCTCTTCAACTACAAAGATGTTCTACTCTTCAAGCTCTATCTTTTGATATCAATAATTCATGGAATCCATGCTTGATTATGAGAATTTATATGAGAAATAAATTAGGGTTTATGGATCAAATTGGAGCTTTTGAGATTCTATGATTCCATGATTGAATTCAAGTTGAAATCAAGCTAGTATGATGTTAAAATCATGATATTGAGTTGGGATTTAAGTTTTACATGTTTTGATTATTATGAAGATGATTAGGGTTTATGGATTTAATTTTAATTTAGGGTTTGTGATGTTGAAATAATGATATAGTAAGCTTGAATTGTTGTTTGGAAGCAAAACCCTAAGTTAAATTTTGTAGGGACCATTTTGACAACTTGAAAAGTTGAAGGACCAAATCTGAATTTTTTAGAATTTGGAGTGTATTTGTGCTATTAATGATGTTGGAGATGTGAAATTGATGTTAGAATGCTAAACCGATGTTGAATTGAATTAGGGACCATTTTGACAAATTGTCAAAATCAAGTGACCAAATAGGCAATGAATTCTTGGATGGGGATTAAATCTGATTTTTGGTTAAAATAATAGAATTAAGGTAGTAGTGTTTATTTGAGGACTAAATTGCAAAGTTTCGAAGTTCAAATCTTTACCTTTGCATTTTAGTGACTATTTTGGGCAAAGAAAGAAAATTAGAGGGAATTATTTGAATAATTATTTGATGGAGAAGATTATAAATTGATAAGTAGAAAAATAAGATGAAGTTAGTATAAATTAGAAGTTGATTATGGAAGGCTATGGTAAAGATTGAATTTTTGAAGTGACTTTGAAAATTCACCATAAATTCTACAAATATGGTTAGATGAAGAATTTTATACCGTTGTAAAGATGTGTTTGTCTAGTTTCGTATCCAACAAACGGAAACCGATTTCGAGTTCCGAGTCAAAAGATATGAATTTTTAATCGAATGAAGGTCGGAAAATTTACAGAGCAGTTTCTGTCTGTGACGGGGGTTTGAAGAATTTTCTTAATTTTTGTAGATTTTATTAATTTATTTGGCTTATACCATTAGAGCCGTTATCGATTCTAGTTTTTCCAGTATAAAGGAAATTAATATCCGGTATCTATTCTGCCCAGTATAAGTAAATCTTTAAAGGTAGCACAAGCTGTCAGAAAATAGAATTTGAAACATTTGGTATTTAAATGTGAGTTAGCAAGCTCGGAAGAATTATTAGAAGTTCAAATTGGTCACTAGGGACCATAATGAGTTTTTGAAAAATACAAGGAAGAAAGGAAAAATAATTGAAAATTTTATATTCGAATGATTATATTAGACCACATGGTTAAGGTGTTGTTAGATTTGAATCTAACAAATATTTTATCTTATTCATGTGAATAATGAAGTCAAGGCCGAATCAAAGAAAGTTCGAGGTTCTATAAAGGAAATGATCGAGTAGAATTTAGTGAGGCGTGCTAATAAATGACCCAGGTGAGTGCAATGCATATATAACATGATACATGATTGTTTTATACATCATTGGTAGGACTTGCGATAAGTCTACCTGATTTATATGTTGGCATGATATTTATGTCATTGATCATATATTTGACGTATTTTAAATATGTCAAGGGTTGAAAACAAATGCATTGATCACTAGTTATTGATGATGGTATGCTATGAATGTTATTTCGGGTATGAACTGCCCAATATTAAATTATATTGATATACATTGCCATGGATGGAATAAATTCGGGAATTTTGCCCAAATGAGTCATTGAGGGACAGGGTATAGTTGGCATGCCATAGAGTCCAGTAGCACGCTGCATAATCGGGAATTCGAGATAGCACTATAGTGTTAAAAGTACACTTAGTGTATGGTAAGCACGACCTTATAAACGTTCAGGATAATGGTTAGCACGGCCTTATAATCGTGCGGGATAATGGTTAGCACGACCTTGTAAACGTGCGAGATAATGGTTAGCACGTCCTTGTAAACGAGTGGGATAATGGTTAGCACGACCTTATAAACGTGCGGGTTAGCACTTTGGTGCATATTTGACTCACGTACCCAGACTCCTCAAGGTTATATTTGGGCTATGAAATTGGGAAATCGGGAAATCATTGATAATCAGGCTATAAATAAAGGGATAATAAATGGTAAACAGGTTAGAGAGTATATGAACTCTCGGAACATATTTATATGAACACTCAAGGCAAATGACAAGTATATCGGTAAGAAATTTATATATGGTTTATATTATGTTGATACATGATTGGTATGATGATAATATTTATATAGTGATCATGATGCATATAAGGCATATTATGATAACAGGGCATACATGAAAATCTTATGACATTAACATATATCATGCTATATAAACGTAGCCATGAACTTGAATAAAGTTTAAATTATTGTTATTAATTTCCTTTATTGCCTCACTTAGTTCGTACTTAGCGTGTGTTTGATTGTACACACGTATGTAAATAATGATGAGAGGGAGAAAAGCATTGCATCAATATTGCAAAGCTCAACAGGTAATCACAATAATGACATCCTAATTAAGGTTGATTTTTATAGTGGCATGTATGCTTGCTAAACTTATTCGAGTTGAGATTGGCCTTTAAAGTTGTTATGGGTTTTAAGATAATTGATTCATGATTAGAACTTGAATAAATAATTTATGTCAATTTTAAGTAAAGTTAAGCGTGCTTGGGCTAGAGAAATTTTAGGATGGGTGACCATCGGGAAGTTTTCTGAAAATTTTAAATTACCTTAGTCTTTGAATAAAGAAGTCATAGCATTTCCGACTAATATCCGGTGTACGGATAGGGGAAGGGGTGTTACATGCCAACATCCTAAGAGAACTATAACAAGATGGAAACATACTCTTTTAAGCAAAATGTGACTTGTACGAGCTTAGGCTTCGGCATAGTATCCAATATCAACGTGTATCGTAGAAATGAGACTTGAATAATCAAAGCTTAGTGAGGGAGTTAAAGTTACAAGGCAATCAATACAAAAAGTCTCAACTACGAATCATCAAATAGATGGTATGGTTCCTCCATCAATAAGGAACCATTCGAACTAGGCAAACCATACTAGGTGCATTACTTAATTTTCAGTCCAATATCAATACAAGGCTTGGAGTTTAGACATGCTTAATCATCCAATTCGGCTACTTTAGGCATAACATATCCTTTGAACACAATCAATGTTTCAATACACAAGCAATCTCATAAGCAATGTTCAATAGTTCAAGGCATTTGATGTTTTCTTTACAATCAAGCAATCTCATAAGCAATGTTCAATCAATGTTTCAATACCAGTAGTTCATGGCATTAAATTTTCCTTTACTATCAATCAATGCAATTCAATGTAGCAATAGGTTCAATGTACATGACTTATTAGTTCATTTTAGGTATAGCCTTGAGAATCGATTACTCAGTCTAGATACTTGAGTCTCCAACCAAACTGCCGCCAATAACAATAGTTTATATGGTACCAAGTACCTGGTCAAATCCCTCCTATTGTCGCCAATGACCAAAAAAATACTTTCCTCCTACTGTCGCCAATTAGGGACCAATGTCCCGGACCGTAGTCCACCCCGACAATGAGCTCTATAGACTCTATGGCATGCCAACTATATCTAAGACCGACTCGAGACCAAGGCTTATAATAGTTATCACTTTCAATCAGTTAGAAGCATGATTCAATTCAATGTGCACATTTTGTGCCAATATCCCCTTTCAATCAAATAGGTCTCAAGCCAATATCAATGTTTCAATAGTCAATGAAGGTGTGTCAATCAATATTTCATTAAACAATAAATTGAGTTACTTCTATCTATAACAGCATGCTTCATTTCATTATAGTCCAATTAGGCAATAAGCATATCATGTCAATCAATAGCAATTCAAGCATGTTTCACAATCAAGTAACCACTCAAAAGAGCACTTAGCTTGCTAATGTACAAATCAGAATTAGACATGGAGAGGTTACCGCCCACTCCAAACTTTAAACTACACTCACTGGAATTTTCTAAGCTATTGTCGATCCCGAATTGTAATCCCTTTCCCTCGACTAGCTTGGTGATCTAAGTGAGCCCCTTTTTCCTCAATTTCCACTTGATCTAACTTTCATACAATGCATAGTGTATTAGATAAAATCTAGCAACCAATTGAGTTTGTAACACCCTAAAATTGGCCTAGTAATGTTACTACTATCTAAACTATAGGCTAATTGAATTTATAAGCCAATAAATTTAAAAGAAGAATGAACATTGGTCATTCTTAAAATCTAATAAGTGAAATTGAACCAAATTGAATTGAAATGAAAACTAGAAGGCATAAATGAAAGGATAAAATGTGAACATGCAAAATCCTATAGATTGCATGTGAAATAGAAATTAAATGGAGGACTTGACACATGTTCTCTTCCAAGGAGAACATGTGCAATTTGGATGATGATTCATGCTTGGGGAGGAAAATAACCAAAAATATTGTCATATTCCTCCCCATTGTTATCCAACTTGGCTGAAACATAGAGAGAGAAAGGGGAGAGAATTTTGCATGCAAACACCTTCAATTTAAGCTTCATAATTCATCCATTGATCAAATTAAGCTTGGAGAAGGTATAATGCTTGAACCTAACTTGCTATAGATTGTTTGAATGCTTGTTTGAATGATGTTCTTGTTGTCTTGATGAATTGAGTGATTTCCAAGCATGTTAGGGTCATGCTAGATACAATTAGAACCTGAAAATTGAATGCTAGTAACCAAATTGCTAATGAAACATATGTGTGATTGCTGGAAATATGGGAATTATGAACATGATAGAAAACAATCTTAATTAGGGAATGTTATGATTGAGAAATTGTGTAAATATGTTAAATGATAATAGCTTTCCAACGGGTTGTATACTGAAATGTAGAGTAGAAATACTAGAGACAGTGCAAATTGTCCAGTATAGCAAGATGCCCTGTCTTTAAGTTACAAACTGTATTAATTGCCTAATAACTAAAATACAAGCCTTATATGGTCATAAATATAATTTTGTTAGCTTTCCAACGGTGTAAAACAATTGAAATTCTGACGTACGGAATGAAAGATATGCATGATTTAGTGACTAGAGTGCAAGCTGCCTGACAGCAGCTGCATAGGCAAATGCACACTGTTTTGTGGCATTTTTCAAACTGTCTTGTAAACAGTTTTAGGCCTTGGAATATGCCTTATTTTACATGAACTAGAATGTAGAAAAGTGTAGTTAAGTAAAAAGGAAAATGTACATGAGCATGCTGCCCAATATCTGTATGTTATATGCTTGTAATCTTGTCTTGAATTGAATGATCTTGTGATCATGTTTTGACATGCTTATGCTTGTAATATGTTAGAACCAGGATTGAACTTGGTGGAAGCGGAAAGATTGGAACAATCTAAAGCCAAGAACAAAGGAGTATGGATCCAAGACTAGCTAGCTTGGAGTGTTGTGAGTGTAGTTACATCTTGGGTTAGGACTAGGTCCTAACCAATGTATTTTGTTACGTTCTTGACATGATGATGAATCTAATCATGAACTTGACCTAATAAGGGAAGGATGACTATAGAAATACATGAAACTTAATCCTAGCCTTGAATGCATGTCTATTTCAAATGCTTATGCATGATTAAGTGATAGCATGATTGCTTGTATGTGCTATGATGCAATGTGAATGAATGATTAAAGACTTGCTTGAGATAACATCTAATCTCGATGACATGAAACATGAAACTACTTGACATGTGAGCTATGGCTCAATGGCCTAAGGTCCTAACATGAAATGAACTTGCTTGATATGATCTTGATCTTGAAACACATGAATAAATGGTAAATTGAAGAACCTTGGTAGCTAGTTGGACTAGGTAGAAGGGCATGCCTTAGAGTCTAGAGCTCATTTTGTAAGGGTGGACAACGGTCTTGGGCTAAGGCCCCTATTTGGCGACAGACGGAGGGTATATATGTGGTCTTTGGCGACAGTAGGAGGGTTGACCAGCACTACGATGCATCTTGTGCTGTCAGCTGGTTGGAGACTCGATTACCTATACAAACTAAGTACCAATAGGGTTGTTTAATGAATAACAATTGTAATAAGAATCCAATAATACATGTTACTTGTCTTGAATGCCATGAAATGTATGTTACTTGACTTGAAAGCATGATTCCTTGATTTCTTGTTTTCCAAGCATGTGTGCTTGATTCATGAAGTATGAATTCTTGTTGCTTGTACTTGTTGCCCGAATGCTTGCTATCCCTAGATAGGATAATCTTGATGCTTGAAAGACTAGCTAAGATCACTCTTGATGCTTGAATGCCTTAGCTGGGTCTACACTTGATTAAAAGACATGAAACTTGAAATAACAAATGGATAGACTAGTTACTACCTCACTCCGTACAATATTGTATTTATCACTCTTGTTTTATTCTTCCCAACCTATAGGATAAAGGATACGAGGTTGCTGGATCTTGAAGCCTGTTACCTTGAGCAAGAAGCAAATCACACAAGCTTAGTTAATGTATGATTCCATACTTGTTTTGTATACCTCCTAGAATGGTGGCACTAGATTGTACACAGCTAGCATGAACATGCATTTTGAAGCTTGTACATAATGTCTTGATTGGCCTACTTTGTTATGAACCAATGGCATGATATAATGATGTTAAAATACTTGTAATGTAAAGAATGTTGCTGCGCATTTGTTGATGAAATGGAATGATCATATGATGACCTAGTTTTCTATGAAATAATTAGAAAGCCTTGTCATGTTCATGTGTAGGCTTGAAATGAAAGTAGATTGAGATGAATCATGTTGAATGCTTCCTATTCGAATGACTTGGACCTAAAGGGTTTCTCGTATGTAAATATACCTTGATATATATGTTAGGTATGCATGTGTAGGATGGTTGTCGAATGCTTAAGACTAGAATAAGACTTGAATGAACTAGTTTCATGCTTTGTAGTATGTTTGTGTAATGGCCGAATGTTTGAATATGTAATATGACTAGAATGGAATTAGATACATGTAAATTGGATATTCAAGATTCATGTTAGAAATTTAAGGATAAAATGTACATGTATTAAACTAAAGAACATTGAATTGAAACGAAACATGTTGGTACTCTTAGGTAATTCGAATAGGATAGGTAACAAATATTGAATGTGGTATGATGAACTATGAAAGTAGTAACTTATAATGAAAGCATGAAAGGAATTAGTTTATTGCCTAGCTCTAATGCTTGGATGGTTGGAAATCAAATATGAACTTACTTGTTGGCTAAGTAAGTATGAAGGCTTGCTTGTTCATGTGCTTCTTGTATTGATTTTAAGATAGCCGAATGCCTTAGTCTCAATTGGAAACAATTGAGAGCTTACTTGTTAGCTAAGTAAGTATGTGATTGGTTGATTGGTCCTTGTATTGTATTGTTATTGTCTATTGCCATGTCTTGTATTGCTTGTATTGTCTTTGCTTGCTTGTTAAGTAATGTTCCCGAGCCGGGTTACTACTAGCCCTGGTAGGGGATGTTACATATTAATTGGTATCAGAGCTTTAGGTTTAGTCGATCCTAGGACTAAACCGGGCTATCATGCATCATATAGGATACTTGTGCCACCTAGGAGACTTGTACTGAATAGCTTATGTCTTGCTTATTAAACCGAACCCCTAATTATTCTATTTGAATGTAAAATGTCTAAAACAAGACTTGGTCGGGATAATGAAAGTCCCGAAGGCTCCTCGAATGAAGGAGACAGTGTGAGGATGGAGTAGAATCCTCCACAACAACAAACTTAAACCCGAGCTCAAGCTGTTGCTCAACAGGAAGCTTTTGCTATCGATCCTGTACAGCAAGAATGTCTCCCAAGTATGAAGGATTTTTTCAATCATCTAGTATCGGCTTTAAAACAATATCATCCTATTGCTCCTCCTGTTACTGTGCCAACTAGAGCTCCAATTGACAAGCTAGCTCAACACCGGGCCTATAGTTTCACTAGCACTAATGAAGCTAATCCTAAAGTAGCTGAGTATTGGTTAGAGGCTACTACTCGAATTTTAACTAAGCAACTACCTTGTCCCGATGAACACAAACTCGAATGTGCCATAGCCTTGTTGGCTGATGAAGCTTTAAGCTAGTGGGAAACCACTACCCTGACTGCCCCTGTAGAAGTCGTAACATAGAAATTCTTCTTCGATGAATTCAGGAAGAAGTACATCGGTGAACAATACCTGGCCGAGTGCCAGAAATGTTTCTTGTACCTCAAACAAGGTGGTTGACCCATTGAACAGTACGTGAGTGACTTTTCCAAGTATTGCAAATACGGGTCAGAATACATCAAAACTGAAGCTGATAAATGTCGAATGTTCATCGATGGAATGGATGATGAACTAAGTCCTATTTTCACTGCCCTATGTATCACTGACTTCCAGAATTTAGTGAACCGGGTTATTGCAACCGAGGCAAATATGAAGGCCTCTGAAAAATGCAAGAGTGGTAACTCTTGTAAGGATAAACGATCCAGGAATGACGACAAGCCTCATTGGCAGTCAAAGAAAGCTAAACACTCTAAAGATCACTCTTCGAATTACACCCCTATTCAGAAGAGCAATTATATACCGAAACCTCGATCGGTAATCAAGTCTTCAGCCCCGATCATCTCTGTTGATAGTACGGGGAATTCTGGCAAAGTTGTTCCATATCCTACTTGCAAGTTCTGTCTAAAGCACCACACCAGGAAATGCAGAACTCAAAAAAACTTGTGTTTCTTATATGGAGCCTCCGGTCACTATATCAGGGACTATCCTCAGAATCCTAATAAGGTTTCAACTCGAACTTCTGTAAATGTTGGTTCAGCTCAGTCTAACCGAAATAAGGGCCCGATACAAGCTCAGTCCAGGAATCAAAGCAAAGGCAGAGGCCAACATTCGGCACCTACACATCAAGAATCCTGAGCCCTTGCTCGAATCTACCACATTCGTGGGAAAGAAGAAGAAGAAGCACCCGATGTTATTGTAGGTACTGTTGAATTAAATTCTAGTCATGCATATGCTTTGATTGATTTAGGATCTACTTACTCCTTTATATGTTCTTCATTGATTGCCAAGTTAAACTTAAAACCCAAACTTGTTAAGACAAGCCTTGTAGTTTCGAACCCTATAGGGGAAATATGCCTATTCACTTCTTTTGCAAGCAATATCCTATAAGCATTCAAAATGTACCTTTTCCTATGGACCTTTATGTCTTGCCTTCTTGTGAATTTGATCTAGTGTTAGGACTAGATTGGTTAAGTAAACATGAAGCCTAGATAGATTGCCAAAATAAGAGATTGTATCTCTGGGGTTTAGGAAAAGAATTAATCCTCCTAATTGATAGAAAATCGACATCAATCTTTGCTGCCATGACTATGGAAGATGAACTTGAATTCGGCTTACCAAGTATGCCAATTGTGTCTGAATTCATTGATGTTTTTCTCGAGGAACTCCCTGGTCTTCCTCCAACCAGAGAAGTATAGTTCGGGATTAAAGTTCAACCTGAAACAACTCCGGTGTCCATCACACCCTATCGAATGGCACCTGTTGAATTGAAAGAACTTAAGAAGAAAATCCAAGAGCTACAAGATAAAGGCTTTATTCGGCCTAGCTCCTCTCCTTGGGGTGCCCCAATCTTGTTCGTAAAAGAGAAAGAAGGGACTATGAGACTCTATATTGATTACATACAATTGAACAAGCTCACTATCAAGAATCGCTATCCTCTCCCAAGGATAGAAGATCTCTTTGATCAACTCAAGGATGCTTTAGTGTTCTCAAATATTGATCTTCGAACGGGATATTATCAAATGAGGGTAAAAAAAGAAGATATGCCCAAGACAACCTTTCATACTCGATATGGCCACTTCGAATTTCTTGTAATGCCATTCGGGTTAACGAATGCTCCGGCTGCTTTCATGGACCTTATGAACCGTGTATTCAAGCCCTATCTAGACAAGTTTGTGGTCATCTTCATCGATGACATTCTGGTGTATTCTCGGAATAAAGAATAACACTCCGAACACCTTCGAATTGTATTGCAAACTCTCCGAGAACGTCAATTGTTCACAAAGTTCTCTAAGTGTGAATTCTGGTTATTAGAAGTCTCGTTCCTTGGCCATGTCATCTCGGCATAAGGAATTAAAGTAGACCCGAGCAAAATTCGATCCATCATAGATTGGAGACCTCCAAGGAATATTGGTGAAATCAAAAGCTTTCTCGATTTAGTCGGGTATTATCAGCGATTTGTCAAAGGATTCTCATCCATTGCCGCAAACTTGACTAAGCTAACCCATAAAGATGTGCCTTTTGTTTGGTCTGAAAACCAACAACGAAGTTTCGATCAACTTAAACAAGCCCTGACTCATGCACCGGTTCTTATCCAACCATAATCGGGCAAAGAATTCACTGTCTATAGTGATGCATCTCATTTAGGACTAAGATGTGTCCTAATGCAAGATGGAAAAGTGGTAGCTTACGCTTCAAGGCAACTAAAACCACATGAGTCAAACTATCCAACACACGATCTAGAATTAGCAGCTATCGTGTTTGCTCTCAAGATTTGGAGACATTACTTGTACGGGGAGAAATGTAACCTGTTCACAGACCAAAAGAGACTCAAATATCTCCTGACTCAGAAAGATTTGAATCTGAGACAAAGAAGATGGCTAGAATTTCTTAAAGACTACGATTTGGTTATCGACTACCATCCGGGGAAAGCAAACGTGGTTGTTGATGCCCTTAGTCGCAAACCATACTCGGGTAAACCTCTAAATCTAAATTCTAGTATATTTTAATCAAATTTGAACTTACTTAGATTAGAAGAAAGCCATTCGAACACCTTACTTGTTTTGCAAGTAACTACTCGAAATTTTACCATAATGATCTTGTTCTTTCATTTGTAGCTTCCTTGGCTATCAACGCTCATTTCCGTTTATCTAAAGGACGGAAATTCTTGTCTAAACTTTAAGTTCAATCTAGCTTGATCTGAATCAAAGAACTCCAACAAATTAGATCATATCCAAGCTAGACTTTGAGTCTAACTTTGACTTCTCCCTCAAGTCGAATGGACTCCTTTATTTCAAGGATAAAGTATGTGTTCCTAACAATGAAGAACTAAAACAAGAGATGCTACCAGAAGCTCACCAAAGATCATTCTCGATTCACTGGGATTGGTTAAGATGTACAAGGATCTAAAGTCACTATATTGGTGGCCGGGTGTGAAATCAACTATCACAGGCTTTGTATCGGAGTGCCTAACTTGTCAAAGGGTTAAAGTCGAGCATCAAGTCCCTATTGAATTGCTCGAACTTATCGAATTCCCTCAGCGGAAATGGGATCGGATTATAATGGATTTCATTACCGGTCTTCCTTTCACTCCAAGAAAGAATGATGGTGTATGGGTGATTATTGATAGATCCACAAAGTCTACTCACTTCATCCCTGTTCGAATGAACATGAGCTTGGAAACCTTAGCAGAGCTATACATCCGTGAAGTGATTCGATTACACGGTGTACCTACAGCTATAATCTCTAATCGTGATCCTAGATTTGCATCTCGATTTTGGAATTCCTTGCAGGAGGCTCTAGGAGCTAAAGTGCATCTTAGTACAGCCTTCCATCCTCAATCAGATGGACAATCTGAAAGAATCATTCAAGTGTTCGAAGATATGTTACGTGCTTGTGTTATAGACTTCGGAAAGAATTGGGAGAAATCTCTACCCCTAGTAGAGTTTGCTTATAATAATAGCTACCAGACATCTATTCAGATGGCTCCCTTCGAAGCTCTATATCGAAGAAGATGTAGAACTCCCTTTGTGCTGGTCTGAATTGGGAGAAAGCAAGGTTTTAGGACCTCAATTGCTCAGAGAAACTGAAGAACAAGTAAAGATCATACATGATCGATTAAAGCAAGCTTTCGATAGGCAAAAAGCTTATGCTAACTTGAAAAGGAGAGACATCCAATACAATGTTGGAGATAAAGTCTTTCTCAAAGTATCTCCTTGGAAGAAAGTCCTTTAGTTTGGAAGAAAAGGAAAACTCAGCCCTCGGTTTATTGGACCATTTGAAATCATTGAAAGGATTGGTCCAGTGACTTATCAATTGGCACTTCCTAGTGAATTCGATAAGATCCACAATGTCTTCCATGTACCCATGCTCCGAAGATATAGGTTTGATCCATCTCATGTTCTTGAACCTGAAGAGGTGGAATTGAATCTTGATCTATCGTATGAAGAAGAACCTATTTAGATACTTGACAAGGAAGTCAGAAGACTTCGAAACAAGAATGTTCCTCTTGTCAAAGTCTTGTGGAGAAATCACAAGGTCGAAGAGGCAACATGGGAATCTGAAGAGGTAATGAAGAAGCAATATCCTCACCTATTCGATTTAGGTAAATTCGAGGACAAATTTATTTTAAGGGGAGGAGAATTGTAACACCCTAAAATTGGCCTAGTAATGTTACTACTATCTAAACTATAGGCTAATTGAATTTATAAGCCAATCAATTTAAAAGAAGAATGAACATTGGTCATTCTTACAATCTAATAAGTGAAATTGAACCAAATTGAATTGAAATAAAAACTAGAAAGCATAAATGAAAGGATGAAAATGTGAACGTGCAAAATCCTATAGATTGCATGTGAAATAGAAATTAAATGGAGGCCTTGACACATGTTCTCTTCCAAGTAGAACATGTGCCAATTTGGATGATGACTCATGCTTGGGGAGGAAAATAACCAAAAATATTGTCATCTTCCTCCCCATTGTTATCCAACTTGGCCGAAACATAGAGAGAGAAAGGGGAGAGAATTTTGCATGCAAACACCTTCAATTCAAGCTTCATAATTCATCCATTGATCAAATTAAGCTTGGAGAAGGTATAATGCTTGAACCTAACTTGCTATAGATTGTTTGAATGATTGTTTGAATGATGTTCTTGTTGTCTTGATGAATTGAGTGATTTCTATGCATGTTAGGGTCATGCTAGTTACAATTAGAACCTGGAAATTGAAAGCTAGTAAGCAAGTTGCTAATGAAACATATGTGTGATTGCTGGAAATCTGGGAATTACGAACATGATAGAAAACAATATTGATAAGGGATTGTTTTGATTGAGAAAATGTGTAAATATGTTAAATGGACATAGAACTCTGTTTTGAGAATGTTGCTAGGTAAAATGGAGATTGAATTGAATAGGTAACTTGCTGGAAAAATGACTACACCTAATTGATCTAGTTAAATTAGGTAATGGACTGCCTAGTTGAGGAATTGGATGTATAAATGTGATCAAATGGATTAAACTAGGTTCAACATGACTATGCCCTGTTTTAAGAACATTTGTAAGTGAATTATGATGACCTAGACACATATGGACATGAACATGAATAGAATTTCCATGTTAGGACCTTGCTAAAATGAGTTAAGAAACTAGAAATCCAACCTAGTGTAATCTGCCCAGAATGCTCTGTTCTGGGCAGTGACTTTGAAAAATCACTAAAAATTGTGTATAGTTAATTTGAGGCTGAAAGTTTTATGGACAACACCTTGGTATGTCTAAATTCATCAGGAGAAAACAGAGGTAAACTCTGGGTTGTATACTGAAATGTAGAGTAGAAATACTAGAGACAGTGCAAACTGTCCAGTATAGCAAGATGCCTTGTCTTTAAGTTAAAAACTGTATTAATTAGCTAAGAACTAAAATGCAAGACTTATATGGTCATAAAGAAAGTTTTTTTATCTTTCCAACGGTGTAAACCAATTGAAATTCCGACGTACGGAATGAAAGATATGCATGATTTAGTGACTAGAGTGCAAGCTGCCTGGTAGCAGCTGCATATGCAAAAGCACACTGTTTTGTGTCATTTTGCAAACTGTCTTGTAAACAGTTTTGGGCCTTGGAATATGCCTTATTTTACATGAACTAGAATGTAGAAAAGTGTAGTTAAGTAAAAAGGAAAATGTACATGAGCATGCTGCCCAATATGTGTATGTTATATGCTTGTAATCTTATCTTGAATTGAATGACCTTGTGATCATGTTTCGACATGCTTATGCTTGTAATGTGTTAGAACCAGGATTGAACTTGGTGGAAGAGGAAAGATTGGAACAATCTAAAGCCAAGAAAAAAGGAGTGTGGATCCAAGACTAGCTAGCTTGGAGTATTGTGAGTGTAGTTACCTCTAGGGTTAGGACTAGGTCCTAACCAAAGTATTTTGTTACATTCTTGACATGATAATGAATCTAATCATGAACTTGACCTAATAAGGGAAGGATGACTAAAGAAATACATGAAACTTGATCCTAGCCTTGAATGCATGTCTATTTCGAATGCTTATGCATGATTAAGTGATAGCATGATTGCTTGTATGTGCTATGATGCAATGTGAATGAATGATTAAAGACTTGCTTGAGATAACATCTCATCTCGATGAAATGAAACATGAAACTACTTGACATGTGAGCTATGGCTCAATGGCCTAAGGGCCTAACATGAAATGAACTTGCTTGATATGATCTTGATCTTGAAACACATGAATAAATGGTAAATCGAGCAACCTTGGTAGCTAGTTGGACTAGGTAGAAGGGCATGCCTTAGAGTCTAGAGCTCATTATGTAAGGGTGGACTATGGTCCTAAGCAATGGCCCCTATTTGGCAATAGATGGAGGGTACGTATGTGGTCTTTGGCGATAGTAGGAGGGTTGACCAGCACTACGGTGCATCTTGGGGCGATAGTTGGTTGGAGACTCGATTACCTGTACAAACTATGTAACAAGGGCTTGTTTAATGAATAACAATTGTAATAACAATCCAATAATACATGTTACTTGTCTTGAATGCCATGAAATGTATGTTACTTGACTTGAAAGCATGATTCCTTGATTTCTTGTTTTGCAAGCATGTGTGCCTGATTCATAAGTATGAATTCCTGCTGCTTGTACTTGTTGGCCGAATGCTTGCTATCCTTAGATAGGATAATCTTGATGCTTGAAAGACTAGCTAAGATCACTCTTGATGCTTGAAAGACTAGCTAAGATCACTCCTGATGCTTGAAAGACTAACTAAGATCACTCTTGATGCTTGAAAGCCTTAGCTAGGTCTACACTTGATTAAAAGACATGAAACTTGAAATAACAAATGGATAGACTAGTTACTACCTCACTAAGTACAATCTTGTACATATCACTCTTGTTTTATTCTTCCCAACCTACAGGATAAAGGATACGAGGTTGCTTGATCTTGAAGCCTGTTACCTTGAGCAAGAATCAAATTACACAAGCTTAGTTAAAGTATGATTCCATGCTTGTTTTGTATATCTCCTATAATGGTGGCACTAGATTGTACATAGCTAGCTTGAACATGCATTTTGAACCTTGTACATAATGTCTTGATGGGCCTACTTTGTTATAAACCAATGGCATGTATATAATGATGTTAAAATACTTGTAATGTAAAGAATGTTGTGCGCATTTGTTGATGAAATGGAATGATCATATGATGACCTAGTTTGCTATGAAATAAATAGAAAGCCTTGTCATGTTCATGTATATGCTTGAAATGAAAGTAGATTGAGATGAATCATGTTGAATGCTTCCTATTCGAATGACTTGGACCTAAAGGGCTGCTTGTATGTAAATATACCTTGATATATATGTTAGGTATGCATGTGTAGGATGGTTGTCAAATGCTTAAGACTAGAATAAGACTTGAATGAACTAGTTTCAAGCTTTGTAGTATGTTTTTGTAATGGCCGGATGTTTGAATATGTAATATGACTATAATGGAATTAGATACATGTAAATTTGATGTTCAAGAATCATGTTAGAAATTTAAGGATAAAATGTACATGTATTAAACTAAAGAACCTTGAATTGAAACGAAACATGTTGGTACTCTTAGGTAATTCAGGTCTTAAGACCTTGTTTTCCCCCAATTCAGACCAGCATAGGGGAGTTCTACATCTCCTGCCATACTATGCTTCGAATGGGGCCATTTTGATAGAAGCTTGATGGCTGTTGTTGTAGGCAAACTCGGCTAATGGTAGAGATTTCTCCAGTCTTTACCGAAGTCAATAATGCAAGCTTAAAGTATATCTTCAAGCACTTGGATTACCCTTTTAGATTGTCCATCGGTTTGTGGGTGGAAGGCAGTGCTAAGGTTCAGCTTAGTTCCCATAGCTTCTTGAAGTGCCCTCTAGAATCGAGAGGTAAAACGAGAGTCCCGATCAGATATGATAGATCTAGGAACACCGTGAAGTCTGATTACTTATTTCAAGTATAATTCAGCTAGCTGTTTGAGGCTCATGTTCATTCGAACAGGTAGGAAGTGAGCAGATTTGGTGAACCTATCAACGATCACCCAAATAGCATCATTTTCCCTCAGTGATAGAGGCAATCCTGATATGAAGTCCATTGTTATACACTCTCACTTCTATTGAGGCAATTCGATGGGTTGTAGGAGTCTAGTAGGTAGTTGGTGTTCGGCCTTCACCTTCTGGCAAGTGAGGCACTTCGATACGAAGTCAACAATAACGGTCTTCAATCCCAGCCACCAATAGACTTCCTTTAAGTCCTTATACATCTTGATCACTCCTGCCAATTAGGGACCAATGTCCCGGATCGTAGTCCACCCTGACAATGAGCTCTATAGACTCTATGGCATGCCAACTATATCTAAGACTGACTCGAGACCAAGGCTTACAATAGTTATCACTTTCAATCAATTAGAAGCATGATTCAATTCAATGTGCACATTTTGTGCCAATATCCCCTTTCAATCGAATAGGGCTCAAGCCAATACCAATATCAATGTTTCAATAGTCAATGAAAGTGTGTCAATCAATATGTCATTAAACAATAAATTGATTTACTTCTATCTATAACATCATGATTCATTTCAATATAGTCCAATTAGGCAATAAGCATATCATGTCAATCAATAGCAATTCAAGCATGCTTCACAATCAACTAACCACTCAAAAGAGCACTTACCTTGCTAATGCTCCATAGCAAGCTCATTATACAATTTATACTTAAGAATCAATAAGAAATACAAATTAGAATTAGACTTGGAGAGGTTACCGCCCTCTCCAAACTTTAAACTACACTCACTGGAATTTTCCAAGCTATTGTCGATCCCAGATTGTAATCCCTTTCCCTCGACTAGCTTGGTGATCTAAGTGAGCCCCATTTTCCTCAATTTCCACTTGATCTAACATTCATACAATGCATAGTGTATTAGATACAGTCCATCAACCAATTGAGTCATTATGTGACTCCATATACTCAAGCATTCAATTCAATACAAACATCAAGATTGTTGCTGCCTGGCAGCATGTGCACTGATTGCTTAAATGTTCATATCTTTTATTCCATACGTCAAAATTTCGAACTTTTTACACCGTTAGAAAGCTAACTTAATTTTCCTTTTAACCATATAGGCATTACAATTTTACTCATAGTGAATTAATACAGTTTTTTATTTAAAAGCAGCCCAAATTGTGTCACTGGACAGTTTGCATTATCCTTAGAGATTAGTCTCTACAAACTATTTTATAACTTGGAATTCGATTTCGTTTGTTGCATACGAAACTAGACATACACATGATTCTGTTCATATAAGATTTGCTCCCTAATTTGGTCTATGTGATTTTCTATAGATTTTCAAACTCACTGCCCAAGACAGAGTATTCTGGACAGCTTTCCTTTAGCTAGATTCTAGCTTCTTTAATCACTTAGACAAGGATCCTAACATGATTATTCAATACATGTCTAAGTCAATCCAATTATGTGTCAGTCCTATAAAACAAGTAAATTGAGCAATATTTTCAATTTGATTCATTAAGACATCAATCCACTAGAATTTCCAGCAACCATAATTTCAATTCACATATCAATCATCCATTCTAATCATCATCCAAATTTCTAGCAACTAGCATAGCATTTCACCATCAATTTGGCTATTGACAACATCAGTTTCTCTCACTCATTCGAATGGCACAATCAAATTCATGGATTGATCAATCAATTGAGCTTCTTAACTAGTTCATAGCATCAATGCACTATCTATTCATCAAATTCATGTAATTCAATCAATTGAGCTTCTTAACTAGTTCATAGCATCAATGCACTATCTATGCATCATTTGAATCTATAACACATTAAGGAAGAGATTTTACCTTCCTATCAAGATTATATGAGTGCTAGCAACTCCAATTTCTCCAAATTCAAGCTTGAATATATGATTATAGAGTTTTCTCACTCAATCCCCTTTTCTCTCTTCTTTGCTCATTCACTCGGCCAACAAGGGAGGAAGATGACATTGGTTCATCAATTAATTCCTCCCAAATGACTAAATTGTCCATAATTATCCACTAATTAATGACATGTATAAGGGCATTTTAGGAATGTAAGAATTTTGCATGCATTCTTTTAATTTGTCACTTGTTTCAGTTTGGTCACTTATACGTTAGGTTACCACTTTTTGATTTATAACATTTTAGTCCTTAATAACTAGACCTAGTATATTGTTTTCAATCAATTAGGGATAAATGAAGGCATTGTAGTAACTTCTTTTATACTAGTTTTGAGGATGTTACAGAACCCCCCAAAAAAGCTTGATAAAAAAATCCGAAACAAACTTACTCTTGAATAATGTTAAGGTTTTGCTAAATCCAAGAGCCTTAAATTAATGGTTCAAATTTATTTATCATTAGAAGAAAATAGAGCTGCGGGCATTCTCTTTCAATATGGGAAACTAACATACAACAATGGCTCCAAGTGTGGTAACACCACCATGGCTTGACGGTGTCTCAGAAATGTCCTCAAACTTTATAAACTATCCCAACTGAGATACTAATTCAATAGTACATGATAATGTGCTGGCCTTGTAGTTCCAATCATCCCAGCATGAGCATAGAGATTAAAATTATTGTTCTTCAGGTGGCAAACTTTGTTAACAGTTCCATGTTGCGCATTGTCTAGAGATCCCTGAAGCCTTTACAACTTTATCCAATGTTTCATAATTCTTGTATTTCTGTGCACTTGCTGGCATGGAATTCAATACTATCTTCACTTTAAACACTCTTCCTTAGTATCCACGAGTGCTAAAGTTCACTTGCATCTCTTAAAACATAGTAATACTAAGAAATTATATGTTTTTAATGCATTATGCTAGTCATTAACATGATGCTTTGGAAATAAATGAAGTCTCAGAAGAGAATTTATGAATTTTATTGAGGCTTATAAGCAAAATACAACATATTTTGAAAAAGAGTCTTCGTAAACTAAAACAACAAAAATCAAGAAACAAAGTTAGATCTTCGGGGGAAGGATTCAGCAACCCCATCAACCAAATATAGTCTTGAGCTTGAAACTTTGTCCCACAGACTTCGAACATCGTCAAGATGTTTACAGATATGAAATCCTTTCCAAAATACTGGGTGTCGGAGAGGTTTTAATTGCCAGATGCCTAATCTCATCGCATCTGGGCTACCTTTTACATGTTTTCAACCCATATCATCTTTTGGTTTCATGACGCCCTTTAAGGATTTTCATCTTGAACCCCCTTTTCTTTTCATCTTTTTCTCTTTCTCTTTTTCTTTTTCTCTCTTTTCTTTTTTTACATCTAAGGCGCTTTTTTGGGTTTTCGCCATAGATATTTTCATTTTGTGAAGCTCCCTTTTCGAGTTTTCACTCCGCTTTTCTTTCCTTTTTCCCTTTTCAATATTTTTTAAATTCTTCAAACGTAATATTTTATAACTGAATTAGAGTTCATTGGCTTGTGCAACTCTTTTCCATCCATTTTAGTTAAAATCAACGCTCCTCCAGAGAAAGCCTTTTTGACAACGTAAGGCCTGTAACACCCCCTTCCCGGCCCAGTAGAGAATCGAGTCGGAAAGTGGTACTAGAAAACACATCAGATATTCAGAAGCTTAATCGTAGTATGAAAACTTATTCAGATCATTTATTAATCTCTTTTAAGGCTTAACAGAATCATCTTATTAAGATTTCCACAATTTGGGATCAGTTTTAACCCTTTTGAACTTAAGGACTATGTTATAATTTTTAAAAATTGCAGGTCCTTATTGGGATTTATTTTTACTAGACTACAATTGAACTTACCAATTATTAACCTAGGAAGTTTTGACGCTAATGAAGGTCGTTTACCTATCCAATTAGGCCATACATGTTTTAGTGACCATTTTCTAAACTTCTTAAAACTGGTTTCTATGTCTTTTAACAGAATTAACTAACTTTGTACCAATAACCTTAAGGCCATATCGGTACACTAAGCCAATTTTCATTTCGCAGATTCAAAGATAACATGCTCGTTTCGATTCACCTAGCATCGTATCGATACGCGTTGACTGTTTCGATACGCCCTATAGACCGTGTCGATGTAATTTATTTTTTAGACCTTACTATCAAAATCCGTACCGATACACCCCCTTTGCGTAACGATACGTCCTGTTTCACTTGGCCCAATTATGCAAGGCCGTATCGATACGCCATCACCCGTACCGATATGCCTGACCTGTAATGATAGATTTTAGCTAGTTTTTAATCAATTTACCCCGTTGAACATTGTTTTAACTTAACCAAATTTTACCAGCAAGTCTAATATCCATATTTTTAATAGCACACAAAATTTTAGAGTGTTTCGAATCTATTTACCTAATCTTTACCTTTTAGCACATTTAAGCTCGTTGTGCTAGTTTAACCAATTCACCAACACACCATATTAGCCATTAAACATTTGGTCACCTTTAGGCTATTACACACACATCAAAAAGCACATACATAGCATGTTGAGACCATATGCCCCCTTACTTGGAGTTTAAGGCAAAAGATAAACATACATATGATTCGTAGGAGTGACTTGCAACCGCAACACACGATCGAAGCCTGGAATTCTATAAAATCCTGAAATGCATGAGACGCACGAATGTTAGGCTTACATAGCCTAGTGAGGTATTCATAACAAAGGCACATCTAGTTTATCAAATGCACGAATGACATATAGGCATGCTTGGTTACATTTTTATAGCATCAATCGTGTAAAGTCATATTCAAACAAATTGTCATGATCTCATGTAGCAATTGTAAAACATAATAACATATCATTTCCTTGGACATGGTAACCAATAGATACGCGGATTCCCCTTTACACCACATATATTGGAAATAGGCCGTAGCCTTGAGCTGTAGCTCCGGATAATGTCTCTTACACAATCCATTCTTTTTACATATAGGTCATGGGCCCGATCTATAGTCCAATCCCTTACTTGGTGAGCTCCAATAACCCTATGGCATGCCAATTGTATCCAATGTCCACAATGTCCACAATGTCCAAGATCACATATTTCAACATAATTCTTACCTTTCCGATCACATCATAACGAATAGCAAGTCGAGCCTTAGCTCCACATAACATATCATCGCATAATTAATATCAAAATCCATATACAAGCATGAATCGGATATCACATATGAACTTACAAATATATCAACATTATTAAAGCTTACCATTAGAGTCCACATATGCTTGCTCTACTTGAGCCTTTAAATAAAAATGCGATTACAACACAAAACGAGTGCAACGGGATGGCACCTTGCCCATCCCTTGACACGACTACACTCACCTAAAACTCGGAAGCTTTTAAGATTCCCGAATATCGATTCCTTTACTCCTAGGCTTAGTTCGGGATGATGGATTGATTCCCTCCAACTCTTGAGCTAGGAAGAAACACAAGAAATTGTTATAAGCAATATAACGATATGGTACTTATTCAAAGATTTGGCTTAGAAATTCATTTTGAAATTAAACTCTAATCGTCCATGGGATTCGACAATTGCATGAGGGTTCCTCTTTACCCAACTGATGGCTATGTAATGGAGTTTTCGAATCGTAGGAAGCTTGAGCTTAGAAGGTTTAAAGATGGAGGTGTGTGCTTGAGCTTAGGTTGAAGATAGCAATGGTGGTGCTTGCTTGTTTGAAGACAAGAGTGGGTCTTGGTTTATGGGAGATTCAAAACTGAGAAAAAAAAATTGTTTCTTAGTTCAAAACCCTTTACAATCCCTTAATCATCCTCCCACCTTCTCATGGGCCAAAAAGGAGCTTTCCTTCCAACCAAGGAATGATTAAAGAAATGTTTCTATCATTTCATCCCCCTTTCCCCAATTCTAGGCAATCAATGGTTGTTTGTTCCCTTTTCAGAGTCATCCCACATGAGGGAGGCAAGCAAGGAGGTGACTAAGCACCTTACCCTTCATTTCCTTCAATTTGGGCCTTAAAACAGATTTTTATAGAGGGTCGTATCGATACACTATATAGCCGTATTGATACGCCTAGACTAAATAGGTAAGTTCGTTATGGCAGTTAGACTGTACCGATACAGGTATTATTGTATCGAAACACCTAGTTCAAAATGTATCAATACCGGTCCAGCCGTAAAGATATGGCTAGGCTAAAATATGTAAGTTAGTTATGGTCGTTAGGCAGTATCGATACTGGTCTCACCGAATCGATACGCTTGACTTATTTTCAATATTTCAACTTTGAATTTCTTACAAGGAGCTCCATAGATCAATTTAATGCCCCACAACTTTCATTGATTACAAAATTGGGTACAAGGATCATGAAATTACACTTTCAGGCATATTCGATACAATAATTTTTGATTACCGAGGCCTTATTCTGACTAGGTAGGTTTTCGGGATGTAACATGGCCCCTCCCAGTTAGGCATCCATTTCCTAAGGAAATCTCGGTGTATTTGTAAGATATTTTTCAGCACTAGATCACCCTTTTGGAATTCTATGGGCTAAACTTTCTTATCATGAGCTCGCATCATTCTTTTCTGGTATATTTGACTATGACAAATAGCCTCTTTCCTTCGATAAGGTTCAATTGGTCAAATCGAGCATGTACCTATTATGCTTCTTCCTGCTTTACTTCAAATAAAACTCGAAGAGATGGAATTTCAACTTTAATCAGAAGTACTGCCTCAGTTCCATAGACTACGGAATATGGTGTTGCCCTAGTAGAAGTTTGCACTAAATTTCGATAAGCAAATAGGGCAAATGGAAACTTCTCATACCCATCCTTATAAGTATCTTTCGTCTTTGATATGATCTTCTTGGTATTCTAGTTTGCTACCTCCAGTACCCCATTCATCTTTGGGCGGTACGTTACAGAATTGTGATGAGTGATTTTGAACTGCTCACACGCTTCTCCTATTACCTTGTTGTTGAAGTTAGTGGCATTATCAGTGATAATTCTTTCTGGCAATCCATATCGACAGATAATCTCATTCTTCAGGAACTTACAAACTGTAGATCTTGTGATATTGGCATACGAATCTGCTTTGGGGTGAATTTGACCAATGACATCCATGCCCCAGACAAAAAAAGGCCATGGTGAATTCATCATATGTAAAGGTATCAGTGGAGAATTAATTTTGTCAGCATATATTTGGCATTTGTGACATCTCTTAGCATATTCAATGCAATCTTCCTGTCCATTGCAAAGCCGTTTGCATGTGTCCCACAAATTCCATTATGCATTTCTGCTAAAATCTCTCTGGCTTCCCAGGATTTGACGCATCTTAGCAGGATCTGATCTTTGCCCTTTTATACAAGATTTAACCATCGAGCACATATCCTAACGCCATCCTTCTTATGGTTCTCTTATCATTATCATTCGACTTCCTGGGATAAGTTTGGAATTTGATGTATTGCAATATATCAAAATACCATGGGTTTCCATGTGCCTCTTCCTCTATACCGTAACAGTGAGCATATGTGTCATAGCTCTGCATTCGAATTGGCATCATATCCTCTGGTTTATTTTCTAGGAATACCAAAGCCAGTGTAGCTAAGGCATCCGCCATTTGATTATCTTCCCTGGGGATATATGTGAAAGTAACTTCTTCAAACTCTTTTATCATCTCAAGGATTAACTTTTGATACTCGATCAACTTTGCATCTTTTGTTTCCCATTCTTCACGGAGCTGGTAAATAACCAATGCTCAATCTCCGTATACTTTTAAACTTTCTATCCTTCTTTCAATAGCAGCTCGCAAACCCATTACACAAGCTTCATATTCTGCCATATTGTTGGTGCAAAGAAATTCCAACTTGCTTGTGAAAGGATAATGTATATTACTTGGGGAGATCAACACTGCTCCAATTCCACGTCCTAGGGCGTTAACGGCCACATCAAAGTACAATTTCCATGTTTCATTTCCTAAAATTCTATTTTCTTCTGTGGAGATATTCATCACATCCTCATATGGGAAATCAAAGTTCAGGGGTTCATAATCATCTGAAGCGCGACTAGCCAAGAAATCAGCTATGACACTTCCTTTTATTGCTTTCTAACTTACATACATTATGTCAGGGATTTCACATTCTGTAATATTTCCCAACGAGCCAATCTTCCAGTCAACGCTGGTGCTTCCATCAGGAACTTTAATGGAATATCAAACAAGTGGTGTGGTATAACATATACTGTCTGAGTCTACGAGTTACCCAACCAAGGCACAACATAATTTTTGAATTGAAGGGTACCATACTTCATACTCTGTAAACTTTTTGCTCAAGTAATAGATGGGTCTTTCTTTCTCCCTTCCTTGTATCATCATGTTTCCCAGTACACACCCCATTGAATTTTCATAGACCGTCAAGTAAAGGATGAGTGGTCTATCTGGAATTGGTGCTACTAGTATTGGAGGATTTTTCAAGTATTTCTTAATCTTGTTAAGTGTCTATTGGCATTCTTCATCCCGTACCCCTAGATTGTTCTTTCAAAGCAATAAGAAAATTGGATCACATTTATCGGTCAACTGGGAAATAAATCGAGAAATATAATTCAACCTCCCAAGGAAACCTCAAACTTCTTTTTGTGAACTAGGTGGTGGCAAGTTCTGAATTTCTTTCACCTTGTCTGGATCAATCTCAATTCCTCTTCTACTGACGATAAAACCTAGGAGTTTTCCTGATGTAACCCCAAAAGTGCATTTATTCAGATTGAGCTTCAACTGATACTTCCTCAATCTCTGAAACAACTTTCTCAAGTTTTGAATATACTCCTCCTCATTCTGGGACTTGGCAATCATATCATTCTCATGCACCTTAATCTCTTTGTGCATCATGTCGTAGAAAAGAGTTACCATGGCTCGCTGGTATGTTGCCCTAGCATTCTTCAATCTAAAGGGCATTACTTTGTAACAATAGGTGCCCTACAAGTTTATGAACGTCATCTTATCCATGTCTTCTAGGCTTATCTTTATCTGGTTATATCCTGAGAAGCCATCCATGAAAGAAAACCATGAATGTCCTGATGTATTATCAACCAAAATGTCTATGTAGGGCAAATAAAAATTATCCTTCGGGCTGGCCCTATTCAAATCTCTGTAATCTACACACATGCGTACTTTCCCATCTTTCTTTGGTACAAGAACTATATTGGCCACCTATTTCGGATATCGTGCCACTTTAAGAAAGCCAACGTCAATCTCTTTTTGTACCTCTTCTTTAATCTTCAGCTCCATCTCCTATCTCAATCTTCTAAGCTTCCATTGAATTGGTTTGCACTTTAACTTTATGGGAAACTTGTGTACCACTATATATGTATCCAATCCTGGAATATCTTGAAAAGACCAGGCGAAGACATCTTTGAACTCTCGCAACAAACCAATCAGCTCTTGCTTGGTTTTTGGCGCGAAAGCAGTCCCTATCTTCACCTCTCTTTTGACTTTATTTGTTCCCGAATTCAAAATTTCTATCTCTTCTTTATGAGGTAAGATCTGATTGTCTTCTTTTTCTACCAACCTTTGTAGTTCGTCAGGGATTTCACATTCTTTCTCATCTTCAACCTCATTGACTTCCATTAGACACACTGGCTGCTCAAGTTCTAATTCAAGATTAGGTTTAGGATCATTCATGCAATTAATAGTTGAAGACCTACAAAGAAAATAATATACATTTGGAAAGGATATGAAAAAAAAAACAAGAAACATGTTTTCCATTTATGAATCAGCATGAAAACATCTTTATTGAAATGATCTTGCATAATAGCCCTTTACCGATAATCCCTTGTCTTGTGGGAAAAAAGTACAGAGTGGTTCATGGCATTACTCTACTTTATTCTTAAAGACTAGAGATAGATCCTCAGCTGTCCAATTGTTGACTGCTTCACCAGGGAAGCATGGACGGATTCCCTCTAGGAACCTGTTGGGTTGCCCCCCTCAAATATACCGCTGACATATAGCCCTTCCATGACGTTACCAAAAATCTCTTCTTCTTAAAGCCTCACAGTCTCTTGATTGTCCTTCTCGAGTTGCTTCTCAACATTTTTGTACCTACAAGACTTGAAGATGTTAGCTAAGTTTGGAAAAGTCATGGGCTCAAAGGATGTCTCAGTTCCATGGAATCAGGCCCTCCTTTGATCATCCCTTTTCTTCAAGTCCCTTTGCCTTTGCTGGAGATCAGGCTCGAATCCAAGACCTAAACAATCCTTCTTCATGATTTCCGCCTTTGGTCGTAAGTATCCCTAAAGATGCTTTCCAAGCCTTCATCCTATCCTTGCACCCCTACCAAGTGTCTTGCGAACAGTCATTTTGGTGCAATTTGATAGCCTCGGTCGCGGTATTGGCTTTCCCTCAGTAATGAATGTTACATTTACGAATTCTAGGGCCCTGAACGAGCACTCCAGAGCATTTTCATTCACTTTGATGTACGGGGCATCGGTAGTCATTGAAGCAATAATGTCTTCCTCAGCATTTAATGCTGACTAGCTTTCCCTCTATCATGAATTTCAATATTTGGTGTAAAGTGGATTGTATCGCTCTAGTAGAATGAATCTAGGGCCTTTCGAGCAAACAATTGTATGTTGGTTTGATATCCATCACCATGAAATCCACATTATAGACTACATGCCCAATTAGCAATGGTACCTCAATTTTTCCAAGTACAACACGAATCGTACCGCCGAAGGCCCTCACAGTGTTTTTGTAGGTATTCATATAAGAGTCATCAATTGGTAACCTTTGTAGAGTAGCCATTGGTAAAACATTCAGTGCTGATCCATTATCAATCATTACTTTTGGCAGTACATGACCTTTGCAGTGAGTAGTGATATTTAAGGCCTTCACAGATCCCATTCCTCCTTCTGGGATCTCATCGTCAGTGAATGTGATATAGTTATCGGCAGTGATATGATTTACAATCTTGTCCAACTTATGCTCTGATATATCACTAGGAACAAATGTTTGATTAAGCACCTTAATTAAGGCATTGCAGCGCCCTTCAGAACTTAGTAGCAACTCAAGGATGAAAATCCTGGCCTGTTGCCTCTTTAACTGCTAACTATGTTGTATTTGCTATGCTTTAAAAACTTCAAGAATTCTTGGGCCTGCTCTTCCGTGACGGGCTCATTTATTTTGGGGGCAGGTTCTTCTCCAAAAAACCTTTTAGGTACTACAACGACTTTCCCTTTTACCTTCTCAGCTTCTTTGGATATCTCTGGCGAATAGCATCTGCCACTTCTACTAAAATGTCCAACCTCATTAACTGGTTCTGTTACACTCTTACCAGTACTTAATCTCCAATACTAGTTAGAGTGTCACATAACGAATTGCTAACAATCCATAATAATCATTTATTTAGAAAACACCATTAAACTATTTTTTTTATCCTAACATAATTGCTTTATCTAATTTTTAATCAACCAAATTAATTCCAATTCCAAGCAAAAACGTAGCATTTTATTACTACATCCTATAAGCAAAAAGCTGTCTAAAAACTGCTTAATTTAAAAATCTAATTAACAGTTCTATTTATTATTTTTCAAAAAGTTATCCGATTTTTATATTAGTAATCCATCTAATCCCTTTTAATTTTAATATAACTACTCACCTTTCATTATCAACATAAACCAGTTTATAAGTTATTACAAACCATATTAAGACTAGATTAAAACCGACTAATATTAACATATACATGCCATCTAGTAACATCAAAATACATCAAAAGATGTTATTAATGATACCGTAGTTATACTCTCTGCTGATAAGATGCTAACTGGTCCTTACTCCGATTCCTTCTTTTTACCTACGCGTGAAAATATCACACGCTAAGTATACACTTAGTGAGGCAATAATAAAATCCAGTGCAATACTACATACTTATAAATATAAAGATGTAACCATAATCATGCATCAATATCACTAGATATGTATTACCGTCATGTTAATCATATATTGACATAATATAAACCGTATATAACTTTCTTACCAATATTCTTGCCATTTAATTTGAGAGTTCATAAACCCTTTTACTTGTTTATCATTTATTAATCAATAAACCATAGCCCAAATATAAGCCTATTGTGACTCTGGGTACACGAGTCAAATATGCACTGAAGTGCTAATACACATAAGGTCGTGCCCACTATAATACACATAAGGTTGTGCCCACAATAATACACATAAGGTCGTGCCAACCATATGCACTAAGTGTCCTTTATATACACTATAGTGTTAAACTGAGTATGCAGCTTGCTGTTGCAGTCTATGGCATGCCAACTATACCTTGTCCCTCAATTACATACTTGGGTATATATTCCATATTTATTTTATTCACGGCAATGTATATCAACATAATTTAACATAGGGCAATTCATACCCGAAATAACGTTCATAATATAACATCATATATAACTAGTGATCCATGCAAATATATTCAAATTTTGACGTATTTAGAACATGTCAAATATATAATCGATGACATAATATCATGCTAATATAAACTAGGTAGACTTATTGCAAGTCTTCCTAATATCCATTTATCATGTTATGAATGCATTTCACTCACCTTGACAATTTATATGTGTCAAAATTTAAATCCTCACTAAGATTTACTTTTGATCCTTTTCTTTTCCTTGGTTGCTAGCTCGATTCTGATTTTGATCATGATCTATACGTGCATCATTTACAACACATGTATATTTTAAAAAAAAATACATGTTAGTATCATACTAACATAGGTATGTAATAGGAAAAGAAATTCATATAAATTCTTTCAAAGATTATTCGATACTAATTCAAAAAGAAAACGTCATTTGAAAAATCTAAAAGAAAATGTCACATACCTTAGGTAGAGATTTCGGTACTTAGGAGAAACTATGAAGAAAAGTCTTGAAATTTCTCTTTATTCAATTTAGACCATTTGTCACCTATTTATAAAAATTCAAATAAAAATCTCCCTGATAGTCAAATGACTATTTTACCCTTGATATCCAATGCCACTCAATTGCCACATATTAATTTATTCATCCAAGGGTAAAAAATAAACCATCAAGTTAGTAGTTACCAAATTTGCACTTGTAATTTCCCAAAATTACAATCTTGCCATTTTTATCCAACGACTCATAATTAACATGGAAAATCTAATTTAATCCAATGGTCCATATTAAATTCTTCTAAAATAAGGCAAGGAAAAGATATTTTTAAACTTGTCTTATCTTTTAACAAAATATCTCAATTATTCAATTCGATCCCATTATCCAAATTCTTCTCGAACTTTAACTCTATACCTTTTAACACAAATTTCGTACCAAAAATCTGAGTAACACAAAAACGTCATTCTTGGGGGTAAATTATTCATTTACGGGACTAAAATACATACATTTTGAAACTTATAATTTAGTCCCTAAACTTTTCATAAGTTTATACTTTAGTCCTCAAAATTTCATTTTATTCATTTTGGTCACTACCCAAAATTTTGAGGTATTACAATTCTCACCCTTTTAGAAAATTAGTCCCCAAACTTTCTTTACGTACTTGGTTCAAAAAATACGAATATTACTTTTTCATTGCTTCTTCCGTTTCCCAAGTAGCTTATTCGACTTTGTTGTTTCTCCACAAGATTTTTACTAGAGGAATCTTTTTGTTCCTTAACTGTTTTTCTCCTTGAGCTAGAATTCTTACAGGTTCCTCATCATATGTCAAATCTGGTTGAATTTCAATTTCTTCTAGTGTAATGACAAGCAAAGGATATGATCGATATTTTCAAAGCTTGGATACATGAAACACATCATGTACCTTACTCATCTCTGGTGGTAATGCCAGATGATATTCCATTGGGCTAACCCTTTTTAAAATTTTATAAGGACCAATGAATCTTGGACTAAGTTTGCCTTTCCGTCCAAATTGTAATATCTTTTTCCAGGGTGAAACCTTTAAAAATACCTTGTCTCCAACTTCAAACTCAATATCTTTTCTTTTAAGATCCGAGTACGACTTTTGTCTGTCAAAAGCGGCCTTGAGATTATCTTGAATTATTTTTACATTGTCCTCCACTTCTTGGACAAGATCTAGTCCAATAATTTTTTGATCCTCTAGCTCGAACCAATTCAAAGGTGTTCGAAATTTTCTTCCATATAATGCCTCATAAGGTGCCATCTTTATACTTGATTGGTAACTATTGTTATAAGCAAACTCAGCTAAGGGAAGATATTTTTCCCATAAGCCTGCAAAATTCATTATACACGCTTTGCGCATATCTTCGAGTATCTGAATAGTCCTCTCCAATTGTCCATCCGTTTAAGGATGAAAAGCAGTATTGAAGTGTAGCCAAGTTCCTAATGCTTCATGTAATGCACTCCAAAACATTAAAGTGAATCTTGGATCTCTATCGGATATAATAGACATATGAACACCATGTAGTCTAACAATTTCCTTAATATATAACTCTGCTAACTTGTTCAAGGAGTAGTCAATTCGAACTGGTATCAAATGTGCCGATTTAGTCAATCAATCTACAATCACCCAAATCGAATCTTTCTTACTTGGCATCAGCGGTAAGCCTGTTACAAAATATATAGTAACCTTTTCCTACTTCCATTGTGGAATTGAAATTAGTTGAAGTAATTTTGATGGAGCTTGATGTTCTGCCTTTACTTGTTGGCAAGTTAAGCATTTAGCAACAAACTCAGTGATAGCTCGTTTCATGCCAGGCCACCAAAATCGACTCTTTATATCTTGATACATTTTGTTGCCTCCTGGATGCATAGTTAAAGGACTGTAATGTGCCTCCGAAAGTATTTCCCTCTTTAATTCCTCATCTTTAGGAATGTTTACACATCCCTTGTAGTATAGGCATCAATTTGGTTTTATTTCAAAATCTTTAGATTCACCACGTTCAACTTGTTTCTTCTTTTCCAAGAATTTTTCATCATTTGCTTGTAATTCTTTAATTCTTCCTATCACGGTAGGCTTAATTTGAAGTTCAACCATTATTGCACGATTTTCCTGTAATTTCAATTGAGCATTCAATGCTCTCAAAGCAGAAAATGTCTTTCGGCTAAGTGCGTCTGCTATCACATTAGCCTTCCCTGGATGATAATCAATAATTACATCATAATCCTTGATCAGTTCTATCCACCTTCTTTGCCTCAAATTAAGCTCCTTTTGAGATAACAAGTATTTCAATCTTTTATGATCCGTGTAGATATAACACTTTTCACCATATAAGTAGTGACGCCAAATCTTTAAAGCAAACACTACTGCAGCCAACTCTAAATCACGCGTAGGATAATTTTTTTCATAAGTTTTGAGTTGTCGAGAAGCGTATGCTACCACCTTTCCTTCTTGCATTAATACATATCACAAACCATTATGGGATGCATCACTTATATTATAAAATCCTTCCCCGATTCTGGTTGTACCAAAACATGAGCTTCTATTAATATCTTCTTTAATTTGTTAAAAATTTCCTGACATTTATCTGTCCAAACAAATGGAACATCCTTTCTTAATAGCTTAGTTATTGGAGCAGTAATCATTGAAAAGTCTTTTCACGAACCGCTGATAATAACCAGCTAATCCCAAGAAACTTCTCACTTCAAAGACATTCTTAGGGATTTTCCATTCTAGGATTGCTTGAATCTTTTTAGGGTCGACTCAAACTCCTTCAGCTGAAACTGTATGTCCAAGGAAAGATACCTCAGACAACCAAAATTCAAACTTTGAGAGCTTTGCATATAATTTCTTTTCTTGGAGGATCTGAAGAACTACTCGGAGGCGAGTGTCATGATCCTTTTTGGTTTTAGAATAAACCAATATACCATCTATGAATACCACCACAAATTGGTCTAAATATGGCTGAAATACCTGATTCATTAGATCTATAAATGTTGTTGGTGTATTTGTAAGTCCAAAAGGCATTACTACAAACTCATAATGCCCATACCTAGTTCTGGAAGTTGTCTATGGTATATCTACTTCTTTGATCTTCAATTGAAGATACCCCGATCGGAGATTAATTTTTGAAAATACTGTTGCTCCTTTAAGTTGATCAAAGAGATCATCAATCCTTGGAAAATCATACTTATTCTTCACCGTCACTTTATTAAGTTGACGATAATCCACACATAACCTCATTGATCCATCTTTCTTTTTCATAAATAGGACTAGAGCTCCCCAAGGTGATATACTAGGTCGTATAAAACCTCAATCTAATAATTCTTGTAATTGAGCCTTTAGCTCTCTAAGTTATGTAGGAGCCATCCTGTAAGGTGCCATTGATATTGGTGTTATTCTAGATAGCATATCAATACCAAATTCCACCTATCGATATGGAGGTAATCCCGATAATTCTTCTGGGAAAATATCTGGATATTCCCGCACCGTTGGTATATTTTCTAGATCTATCTTTGTTTCCTGAGTATTTATCACATGAACTAAATATGCTTCACACCCATGTGATAATAACTTTCCAACAGTTACAACTGATACTACGTTACTCAAATAATTCAGCCTTTCACCCACAAGTATTATTTCTGAGCCATCTGGTCCTTTTAAAATTACTCTTTTTAATCAGAATTCAACCGTAGCATCATATGCCGACAACCAATCTATTCCAAGAATGACTTCAAACTATTTGAAGGGTAATTCCATAAGGTCAACTGGAAATTCATTTTCTTGAATCTTAATAGGACATTTTTTGCATATTCGACTTACTTTAGCAATTTGTCCTATCGGATTAAAAACAACTACCCCATTTGAAATTGGTTCTACCGGGATATTTCTTTCAAGTACTATTTTAGAACTAATATAAGATTAGGTAGAGCCTAGATCAATCAATGCAAAAATAGGTCTGCCAAAGAGTTCGATCACACCTGCTATGATCTCTAAGTCATCTCGATCATTAGGAGTCTTGATATTATATACTCGAGCAACAGTCTTGCTTTATCGATGAGATGTGGTTGCCGAAACTCCTTGTAACATCCCTTGCCCATCCTGGTAGAAAACTGGGTCGGAGCATGCTACTAGTGAGCTATGCAGTGATTTGGTGCGATAATTTCAATTAATGTTCTTCACTTAGCCTATGCTATGCTTCTTAATCCTTATTAAACATAAACATTAGCCCATTTTATCCAATAGGAAGCAATAATTAATCAATTAGGGATGATTCTTAACTTTTATGAGTTTTAGGGACTAAACTATAAATCCAATAAATTAGAGGTCCTTTTAATGAAACTAACTACACCAAAATGAAATTCAATACAATAACAGTGAGTCTATAGAATTTCATGTTAATCTGATGTCATTTACCCATCTAATTAGACTTACCAATATTAAGTGACCAATATGTAAACAATGCAAAACTATGTTCAGCAGCCCGTAACTGATATAACAAACACCGTCCCGAAAACCCTTGGGGTCGTATTGATACGGATATACATGGATACGACTCCAAAATGAAACTATCAGATTTTGTTTCGATACGGTCGAGGACCGTATTGGTACAACATGCAAGGGTGATAACCCAATTCCCAGCAACTCAAGAACTCGTTTCGATACAGCTTGACCGGTATTGATACGGGTTGACTAAGATTAACTTTGACCAACACCTGTTTCAATACACCCTGTACAAGTATCGATGCCATTAATTCTCCAGACCCCACTGCCCAAAGTCGTATCGAAACGCCTTGAAGTCGTACCGATACACCTGAACTAGCCTGCACTTTGGTTGTCCCAAATATACACTACCTTACTGAAACAGGTGGACCCGTATCGGTACAGCCTCCACTGTAATGCCAAATTTTATCTGGTTTTTAATGGAATTAACTTGTTGAATGATGTCCAAATGCAATGAAATTTTATCAGCAATTTTCAGTTACTATAATCTACCAACATGTCAAATTTTAGAGCTATTCGAATCCGTTTGCTAGGTTCTCACCTTTTAGTGCCAAATATACATATTTAGCCATTTTTAAGCTATACTAATGAGCCATTTAAAGCCTTAGACACATTTACAAGCCATGCATAAAACACATATACCAAAAAAGTCACAAATGACTAGTTCAACTACTTTGCCACTATCATAGGAGTTCATAAAGGCAAAACACATTACCCGAGGCTTGTAGTGACTTGTCAACAACGTCAGTTCTCCGATCTTCAATGGTAAAATCCTTAACCTGAAATGTATGGAATAAAATGCATTAGGCATACTTTGCCTAGTAAGGTAGTCACAAGTAAACACTTTATGAATGAAATGCATTCCAAATCACATCTTAACAATAATAATGCAATGAATCGATAGTAGCTATGCAATGTTCATGTTCAATAGCAATAAGTCCATATTTCAATAATAACCCTTGGATTGATTCGGGATAGTGGATACGCGAATTCCTATGCCTCGTCAAAATAGTGAATGGTCTAGTCCCTCCGTCTCACCAATATGACCAATAACACATACATCCCTTCACGTCGCCACAATAAAGGCCGTAGCCCAAGGACCATAGTCCACCCATACACTGAGCTCATGAATTCTATGGCATGCTAATTGTATCCAAATTCCTTTTGAATCCAAGGTCCTGTGATAAAATCAATGATCGGTGTTTGGTAACTGTTGCGCGTAATAAGTGCTGCGCAAATGTGCAAGTATACACGTCGCAAGTTATAGTATAAAAGATATCGTCTCCACAGGGATTGGTGCTACTTCTAGAATCTAGTCTCTTACATTGTAAAAAGTAAAAACACAAATAAAGGATTATGGGAGTTTAACTAATAACTAAACTAGAAAGCAATAAAGTAAAAGAAAATATGAGATCAAATGAGAGAGAGATAGGCTAGGTTATCGTGAGTTGAGGTGTGATAGTCGATTGGATCGTTTTGGTAAAAGAGTGCACGGGCAACTCAGTTGCCGTGGCAACTTGCACAACGGGGTTACCTTGGCAACTAATCGATGGTTTCTTGGGCAACTACTTGGGCAACTACTTGGGCGTCTGGGCAGCAACCTTCAAGGTTCGGCAGAGCGTTCTTCAATGGTTTCTTCTTATCCCTAAGCCGAAACTCTAGCTAATTATGCATGCCTTGATAATACATCCCTGCGTGAATCAAGGGTGAACAACAACCAATCTTGCGCTCCTCTTAGCCGTTGAAATCCTTAACTTATTCCTAAGCCGGATTAATCTTCACCATCAATAGATTGAATAAAGATCATATTCATTCGTTTCTTGAATCTAACTCTACTGATATTAGATAAATAGATGAAATCACGAGATCCTCTCCCAATTCACTCGCAAACAAGAATACGAACCAAGAATGAATAAACCTTGAAATAGAAAAGTGCAAACTCTTATTACCTAAACAAAAACCAATAAGTTCTCACAACCACAAAACACAATAACCATAGCCAAGTAGATTTAGTTCATGGCTAGGTTCCAAAGAAAACAAGATAAACAATCCCTAGCATGAACCCAATCGAACAAGAAAGAAAAGGATGAAGAAGGAGGCTTGTCGAAATCCTCCTTGCCCTTGATGCTTGTCGAAAATTCTCTCCTCTTGCCCTACTTGGACTTGTCGAAATTTCCCTATTGCTCTCTATCCCTGGATTGTCGAAATCTCCTTGCTATTTATAGGGCTAGGCCAAAGTCCTTCTTTGAGGAGGATTTTAAGTTGGAATTAAATTATCTTTAAAGAATATAATTCTTTATTATAATTGTATTCCTACTAGAACTTCTCCTATCTTCTTGGAATTTAATTCTTCTTTAATCTCTGCATGGCAATCAAATTCCTTTGGGTTTGGGCTTTGCTCCACGTCATCTTGGGCTTGTCTAGTCATCAATTTCGACTACCATATCACCTTTACTCTTGTCAACAATTGCCATGGCAACTGGCTCGGCGTCTCCTTCATGCATTGCCCTGGCAACTAGCTCGGCGTCTCTTTCATGCATTGCCCTGGCAACTAGCTCGGCATTGCTTTGGCAAGTGATCCTGCACATACACACACAAAGCACACCAAAGCAGCATCTTTTCCATAAAAACTACCAAGTTATGTAATCAAGCTCAACGATGGAAGGAAACATGGATTAATGCATGAATAGCTAATTATGCAACTAATATGAGCCTAAGTCTAACAATAATATGAGTAAAAAGGGTAAGAAAATAGTACTTTTGAACACTTATCACACCCCCAAACTCGAACTATTGCTTGTCCTCAAGCAATGCAAACTCATAATTACCTGCCAAGACTTCAATTTTTACAAACTTAGCTTTGAACTTGATTTCAATTCTCTGAACCGGGGCACAAAGTATGATTGGCTTTTTATTTTTCGGAAAACTTAGGAGTTACTCGGAATCAAACTATAATGCTTGTGAGTGTGTGCGGAGTTGTGTGCAAGTTGATTTTTTCAGATTTTATGCAAACAAGAGGTTTTCAAATTACTTCATTGGGTTGTTTTTAACATGTTTGAACTAGAGCCAATGTTGGGCACCTCTAGTGTTTTTTTTAGTTTTCTTAAGTTAATTTAATCGACTAGAGCCAGTTTCGGGCACCTCTAGTTAAATTTTTTTAACACATCCTAGAGCCAGTTTCGGGCACCTCTAGCATTCATCCAATTTTTATTCTAATCCCCCAATTTGTTAATTATCAACCTACGTTTACTAGAATTCCTTAAATCAATCAAACCACAACAGTGTTTCATCAAATTTAGCATCATAGTAAAATTCTAAGTTTTTCCATGGTTATCCTAGAATAAAAATTCTATCAATTAAGTGCATTGGCAAAGTCATCATCGAATATTCATCAAATCTAAGCAATTCTTGTTCCAATTAAAGGCATGGCAAGCAATTTATGTATCCTAAATGTAATACTTAAGATTAATGTAACTAAACATGGTAACTACTAATAACAATCCCCCCCAAACTCGAGTGAGGCATTGTCCTCAATGCATGCATAAAATAACGAGAAAAATAAAAATAAAAATAAAAATAAAAATGCATACGAGGACTTACTCCGAGAGTTCATCATCGTAGATGATTAGTTTCCTTCTAGTCGGTGTCTTGATTCTCTTGTTTGAACGCGATGGTTGTTTTCCTATTGTCGGTGGTGGAATCGATCCTCGTACGGGGTTGTCCTCATCGTCCTCTTCATCAATGTCAATGGCTTTTCGCTTGGAGGATTCAATTGGTGCGGTCTTTGTTGGTTCAATGGAGGACTCGTCCGAATCTGAAAAATCAGAAAATGATTCCGTAGGAGTTGATTCGGGCATAGGTGCTTTACCTTTGGCTTTTTCAGTGGTTGCCGGGATGTCTTTAGCTTTGGTTGCCGTGGCATCTTCAGGGTTGATTGCCGTGGCGTCAGCTTGTGCATGCACGAAGTAGGTTGCCGTGGCATCATCTGTTGAGGTTGTCGTGGCGTCTGCTTCATTGGTTGTCGGGGCAAGGATCTCGGCAGTAAATTTCCTTAGCATAGTAGTTGTGGGTCTTGTTGTGGAAAAGAAAACAAAGAAAACCTGAAAACTAAAGATAATGAAGAAAAATAAAATATCTCCTAAAAATAAAAATGAAAATAAAAAGAAAAAGAAAATATTGAAAGGAGAGCATGCTCATGCATCTCCTAAGTTGACCACTTCATTGTTACGTTCCACATGGGCACCATTGTAGTGCTTCAATCTTTGTCCATTAACTTTGAATTCATGGTTGTCAGAGATGGACTTGATTATCACAGCACCATGGGAGAATGGTTTGACGACTTCGAATGGTCCCGACCATCTTGACTTCAGCTTTCCCGGGAAAAGTTTTAGCCGAGAATTGAATAAGAGAACTAGTTGCCCTGGCGTGAATTGTCGTGGCAATAGTTTCTTGTCATGCCATCACTTTGTTTTCTCCTTGTAGATTCGTGCATTGTTATAGGCGAGTGCACGGAATTCTTCTATCTCGTTGAGATCCATCAAACGCTTTTGTCTGGCACTTTCCCAATCCATATTCACGGTCTTGATTGCCCAATATGCCTTGTGCTCGATTTCCACCGGTAGATGGCATGTTTTGCCATAGACAAGTCGGAAGGGGGACATACCTAAGGGTGATTTGAATGCAGTGCGATATGCCCAAAGTTCATGGCTAGGTTCCAAAGAAACACAAGATAAACAATCCCTAGCATGAACCCAATCGAACAAGAAAGAAAATGATGAAGAAGGAGGCTTGTCGAAATCCTCCTTGCCCTTGATGCTTGTCAAAAATTCTCTCCTCTTGCCCTACTTGGAATTTTCGAAATTTCCCTATTGCTCTCTATCCCTGGATTGTCGAAATCTCCTTGCTATTTATAGGGCTAGGCCAAAGTCCTTCTTTGAGGAGGAGTTTAAGCTGGAATTAAATTATCTTTAAAGAATATATATCTTTATTATAATTGTATTCCTGCTAGAACTTCTCCTATCTTCTTGGAATTTAATTCTTCTTTAATCTCTGCATGGCAATCAAATTCCTTTGGGTTTGGGCTTTGCTCCACGTCATCTTGGGCTTGTCTAGTCATCAATTTCGACTACCATATCACCTTTACTCTTGTCGACAATTGCCATGGCAACTGGCTCGGCGTCTCCTTCATGCATTGCCCTGGCAACTAGCTCTCTCCTTCATGCATTGCCCTGGCAACTAGCTCGGCATTGCTTTGGCAAGTGATCCTGCACATACACACACAAAGCACACCAAAGCAGCATCTTTTCCACAAAAACTACCAAGTTATGTAATCAAGCTCAACGATGGAAGGAAACATGGATTAATGCATGAATAGCTAATTATGCAACTAATATAAGCCTAAGTCTAACAATAATATGAGTAAAAAGGGTAAGAAAAATAGTACTTTTGAACACTTATCACCTAGCATGAACCCAATCGAACAAGAAAGAAAATGATGAAGGAGGAGGCTTGTCGAAATCCTCCTTGCCCTTGATGCTTGTCGAAAATTCTCTCTTCTTGCCCTCCTTGGACTTGTCGAAATTCCCCCTTTTGCTCTCTTCAAGTTGTCGAAATCTCCATCCTATTTATAGGGCTAGGGCAAAGTCCTTCTTTGAGGAGGAGTTTAAGTTGGAAGTAAATTATCTGTAAAGAATATAATTCTTTATTATAATTGTATTCCTACTAGAACTTCTCCTATCTTCTTGGAATTTAATTCTTCTTTAATCTATGCATGGAAATCAAATTCCTTTGGGTTTGGGCTTTGCTCCACGTCATCTTGGGCTTGTTTAGTCATCAATTTCGACTACTATATCACCTTTGCTCTTGTCGACAGTTGCCATGGCAACTGGCTCGGCGTCTCCTTCATGCATTGCCCTGGAAACTAGCTCGGTGTCTCCTTCATGCATTGCCCTGGCAACTAGCTCGGCATATCCTTCATGTATTGCCCTGGCAACTAGCTCTACTCTTACTTTGGCAAGTGATCCTGCACATACACACAAAACACACCAAAGCAGCATCTTTTCCCACAAAAACTACCAAGTTATGTAATCAAGCTCAACGATGGAAGGAAACATGGATTAATGAATGAATGGCTAATTATGCAACTAATATGAGCCTAAGTCTAACAATAATATGAGTAAAAAGGGTAAGAAAAATAGTACTTTTGAACACTTATCACACCCCCAAAATCGAACTATTGCTTGTCCTCAAGCAAAGCAAACTCATAATTACCTGCCAAGACTTCAATTTTCACAAACTTAGCTTTGAACTTGATTTCAATTCTCTGAACCGGGGCACAAAGTATGATTGGCTTTTTATTTTTTCGGAAAACTTAGGAGTTACTCGGAATCAAACTATAATGCTTGTGAGTGTGTGCGGAGTTGTGTGCAAGTTGATTTTTCGGATTCTATGCGAACAATAGGTTTTCAAATTACTTCATTGGGTTCTTTTTAACATGTTTTAACTAGAGCCAGTTTTGGGCACCTCTAGTGTTTAGTTTTTAGTTTTCTTAAGTTAATTTATTCGACTAGAGCCGGTTTTGGGCACCTCTAGCGATCAATTTTTTTAACACATACTAGACCCAGTTTCGGGCACCTCTAGTGATAAATTTTTAGCATATGCTAGAGCCAATTTTGGGCACCTCTAGCATTCATCCAAATTTTATTCTAATCCCCCAATTTGTTAATTATCAACCTAAGTTTACTAGAATTCCTTAAATCAATCAAACCACAATAGTGCTTCATCAGATTTAGCATCATAGTAAAATTCTAAGTTTTTCCATGGTTATCCTAGAAAAAAATTCTATCAATTAAGTGCATTGGCAAAGTCATCATCGAATATTCATCAAATCTAAGCAATTCTTGTTTCAACTAAAGGCATGGCAAGCCGTTTATGTATCCTAAATGTAATACTTAAGATTAATGTAACTAAACATGGTAACTACTGATAACAATCCCCCCCAAACTTGAGTGAGGCATTGTCCTCAATGCATGCATTAAAGAAAAATAAAACTAACGAAAAATAAAATGCATACGAGGAATTACTCCAAGAGTTCGTTATCGTAGATGATTAGTTTCCTTTTGGTCGGTGTCTTGATTCTCTTGCTTGAACGCGATGGTTGTTTTCTTAGGAGTTGATTCGGGCATAGGAGCTTTACCTTTGGCTTTTGCAGTGGTTGCCGGGATGTCTTTAGCTTTGGTTGTCGTGGCATCTTCAGTGTTGGTTGCCGTGGCATCAGCTTGGGCAGGCACGATGTAGGTTGCCGCGACATCATCTTTTGTGGAAAAGAAAACCTGGAAACTAAAGATAATGAAGAAAAATAAAATATCTCCTAAAAATAAAAAATAAAAAATAAAAAGAAAATATTGAAACGAGAACATGCTCATGCATCTCCTAAGTTGACCACTTCTTTGTTATGTTCCACATGGGCACCATTGTAGTGCTTCAATCTTTGTCCATTAACTTTGAATTCATGGTTGTCAGAGATGGACTTGATTATCATGACACCATGGGAGAATGGTTTGACAACTTCAAATGGTCCCGACCATCTTGATTTCAGCTTTCCTAGGAAAAGTTTTAGCCGAGAATTAAATAGGAGAACTAGTTGCCCTGGTGTGAATTGCCATGGTAATAGTTTCTTGTCGTGCCATCGCTTTGTTTTCTCCTTGTAGATTCGTGCATTGTTATAGGCGAGTGCACGGAATTCTTCTATCTCATTGAGATCCATCAAACGCTTTTGTCCGGCACTTTCCCAATCCATATTCACGGTCTTGATTGCCCAGTATGCCTTGTGCTCGATTTCCACCGGTAGATGGCATGTTTTGCCATAGACAAGTCGGAAGGGGGACATACCTAAGGGTGTTTTGAATGCAGTGTGATATGCCCAAAGTGCGTCATCTAGTCTTAATGACCAATCCTTCCTTGAGGGATTTACAACTTTCTCGAGTATACCCTTCAACTCCCGGTTGGAAATTTCTGCTTGCCCGTTGGTTTGTGGGTGATATGCCGTGGCGATCTTGTGTGATATGCTGAAGCGTTGCAACATCTTGGCAATTAGTCTGTTGTCAAAATGCTTGCCTTCGTCACTGATAATTGCTTTTGGCATCCCAAACCGTGTAAATATGTTTTTCTACAAGAATCGTTGCACGGTCTTGGAATCGTTGTTGGGAACTGCAGTTGTCTCCACCCATTTAGACACATAGTCAACGACAAGTAAGATGTAGAGGTTGCCGAATAAAGATGGGAAAGGTCCCATAAAATCGATCCCCCACATATCGAACAATTCCACCTCGATGATGTTCTGGAGTGGCATCTCATGTCGTCTAGAGATATTGCCCGTCCTCTAGCAACGATCACATTGCTTGTAAAAGTCTTGGGCATCTTTGTACAATGTTGGCCAATACAAACCGGATTGCAAAACTTTGGCCGCGGTACGAGTTCCTCCAAAATGTCCTCCATAGGGTGAAGAATGGCATTGCCGGAGTACATTTTGTTGCTCTTCTTCAGGGACACATCGGCGTATAACCTGATCTACACATTGTTTAAACAAAAGAGGCTCGTCCCAAAAGTAATGCTTAGCATCATGGCGGAACCGCTTCTTCCCTTGGTGAGTAATGCCATAAGGAAAAATACCACAAATAAGGAAATTAACTAAATCCGCGTACCAGGGTATTACCGAGGCATGTGCTGCCGTGGCGACTGCTCCTAAAATTGCCGAGGCGTGCGCGTCAAAGGCTGCTGGGGTGTCGAGAGTTGCCGAGGCGTGTGCATCCATGGTTACCAAGGCGTCGAAGGTTGCCGAGGCAACTAAAAGTTGTTCATCCAGGAATGCATCGCATATCTCTAAATCTGCGTCCTCCTCCCTATTGCCTTCTTGTGTAGCATCAACATTTTGATCAGCTTCTTTTCCTGGTCGATTGACTAGCCAATTTTCCTTTTCTTGTTGTTCCTCCTTGACCGGTTCTTCATACTCCTCAGGTTCCTCTTGTGCGGTAATGTAGTTGCCGAGGCAACTAAATTCCTCGTTGAAGTTAAACTCTGTCGTGGCATGAAGAAGTTTGCATTCTTCTGGATCATCGGCATGCCTTAGTGTTTGGAATACATTTAGTTTAACTTGCTGGTCATTCACCCTCATTGTTAGTTCTCCCTTTTCAACATCGATCAAGGTTCTCCCTGTTGCTAGGAATGGTCTCCCGAGAATGATGGGTGCATGCTCATCTGCTTCACAATCCAAAACAATAAAGTCAGCGGGAAAAATAAATTTATCAACTTTTACCAGTATGTCCTCGATTTTTCCCTCTGGATGCACATAGGATCTGTCGGCTAGCTGTAGCATAACTGTTGTAGGTCTTGCCTTCCCGATTCCTAGTTTCTGGAAAACCAATTTAGGCATCAAGTTTATGCTAGCCCCAAGGTCGCATAATGCTTTCCCGACATAGTGATTTCCAATGGAACAGGGTATTGTGAAACTTCCGAGATCCTTCAACTTGGGTGGCATACGATTGTTCAACATTGCCATGCATCCCTCCGTTGCGGCAACTTTTTCAAACTCTCCTAGCCTTGTTCTCTTAGACACAATGTCTTTAAGAAACTTGGCATAGTTTGGCATTTGTTCAATTGCTTCCACCAATGGCAAGTTGATGTGGACTTGCTTTAGGATATCAAGAAACTTCTTGAATTGGTAGTCTTGCTTTTGTCGCTTCAACCTTTGTGGGAATGGTGGTGGAAGTCAGATATCTTCGATCCTTTCATTGGTTTGAAACCTGATTGACGGCATTGCTGGGACAACTGGAGTTGCCGAGGCGTTATCAACTGGGGTTACCGAGGCATGCTTATCGCAAGTTGCCAATGCGTCTTTATCGTCGGTTGCCGAGGCATGCTTATTGCCGGTTGCCGCGGCAATTCCTGGTTCAGCATCTGAGGCTTTGCCGCTAGGTTCGTCTTGATCTTTTTGTGGAGTTTTGTTTGACGAACGGGTTTGAACCTCTCTAAGTTGTTGGCCACTTCTAGTGGTGATTGCCTTACATTGCTCATGGACAGTTCCTCTTGCGACTTCAGTATCGCTAGGTAAACCTCCTTGCGGTCTAGTATTCAGATTTTGAGCAAACTGTCTGACTTGATTTTCCAATGATTTGATTGTCGCCTCTTGGTTTTGCAATCTCATCTCGGTCCTGTTAATAAGAGCATCAGTTCTTTTTATGAAATTACTATTCTCAGCCATATAAGATTCAGCTTTCATCATAAAAGCATTTAGAGAATTTTCCAAAGAACTAGATGTCGTCGGTTGTTTGTTGCTTGGGCAATCATTTGCCGTGGCATATTCTGCTGGAATCCCGATGCTTGTGCATTTGATTGTTCTGGTTTAGAGCATTGTTGGGATTACTCCATAAAAAATTTGGGTGCTTCTTCCAAGCTGGATTGTATGTATTGGACATCACGTTGTTGTTCGATTGTAATTCCCCACATAGAATTTGGATTCGGATTACGCATACATTCGGAAGAATTATGGTTATCACCACATAGCTCACAAAAAGAATCCATTACCTTGACTTCATGTGTGTTGTTTGGTTTTTGCATGTTCTGGACCATCTTGGTTAAAGTGGCCAATTATGCCGAAATTGAATCTGATGATCCTAGTTCATGTATTGTGGCTTGGCGTCTAACTCCTCCTCTTCTAGTAGATGGGAAATGATAATCATTCTTGGCCAGCCTATTTAGAATTTGCATTGCTTCCTCCGGCGACTTATCTAGGAGTATGTCGTTTGCCGAGGCATCTAGCATCATCCTTGTTGGTGTATTCACGGCGTTGTAAAACATTGTTACTTGAGTCCACACCGAGAATCCGTGTAGAGGGCATTTGTGTAGAAGTTCTCTATATCGCTCCCAAGCCTCATACATGGATTCATCATCTGCCTGCCGAAAAGAGGTAACGTCGTTACGAAGCTTATCAGTCAAATTTGTAGGATTAAATCTAGCAAGGAAATCACGACAAAGATCAATCCAAGATGTTATTGATCCGGCAGGAATGCTATTCAACCATACTTTCGCCCTATCCCTCATCGAATAGGGGAATAATCTTAATCGTAAGACATCGGGGGTGACTCCGTGTATTTTGAACGAGTTGCAAATCTCGAGGAAAGATTTCAGATGTTGCCGTGCATCTTCAGTTGCTGAGCCGCCAAATTGACCTATTGTGTTGATCATATTAAACATTACCGGTTTCAACTCAAAGTGGTCGGCTTCAATTTCAGGTGCGACAACTCCTGGGTTAAGTCCATCTAGATCTTCTTCAAGATAGTCTCGAATAGTTCTGTTTCGTGCAAGAATCACTCCTCCTCCTGCTGGAACATCTTGATGCATATTGCCGTCTTGATTAGCCATTGCTACTCTTATCCTTCGTCTAAGTCTTTGTAAGGTTCGTTCGATTTCTGGATCAAAGGGATATTCTGGTGAAGTCGGTCTCGCCCTGGTCATATACCAATGCAAAACCAAAGTTTGTTAGCCCTTTGAATTTTAAACAAGAAAAGTAAAAAGAAAGTGCAAGAAAATAAAAACAAAGTCGCTATTGCCAATCCCCGGCAACGGCGCCAAAAACTTGTTGCGCGTAGTAAGTGCTACACAAATGTGCAAGTATACACGTCGCAAGTTATAGTATAAAAGATATCGTCTCCACATGGATTGGTGCTACTTCAAGAATCTAGTCTCTTGCATTGTAAAAAGTAAAAACACAAATAAAGGATCATGGGAGTTTAACTAATAACTAAACTAGAAAGCAATAAAGTAAAAGAAAATATGAGATAGGCCAGGTTATCGTGAGTTGAGGTGTGATAGCCGATTGGATCGTTTTGGTAAAAGAGTGCACGGGCAACTCAGTTGCCGTGGCAACTTGCACAACGGGGTTGCCTGGGCAACTAGTTGGGCAACTACTTGGGCATCTGGGCAGCAACCTTCAAGGTTCGGCAGAGCGTTCTTCAATGGTTTCTTCTTATCCCTAAGCCGAAACTCTAGCTACTTGTACATGCCTTGATAATACATCCCTGCGTGAATCAAGGGTGAACAACAACCAATCTTGCGCTCCTCTTAGCCGTTGAAATCCTTAACTTATTCCTAAGCCGGATTAATCTTCACCATCAATAGATTGAATAAAGATCATATTCATTCGTTTCTTGAATCTAACTCTCCCGATATTATATAAATAGATGAAATCACGAGATCCTCTCCCAATTCACTCGCAAACAAGAATAAGAACCAAGAATGAATAAACCTTGAAATAGAAAAGTGCAAACTCTTATTACCTAAACAAAAACCAATAAGTTCTCACAACCACAAAACACAATAACCATAGCCAAGTAGATTTAGTTCATGGCTAGGTTCCAAAGAAACACAAGATAAATAATCCCTAGCATGAACCCAATCGAACAAGAAAGAAAAGGATGAAGGAGGAGGCTTGTCGAAATCCTCCTTGCCCTTGATGCTTGTCGAAAATTCTCTCTTCTTGCCCTCCTTGGACTTGTCGAAATTCCCCCTTTTGCTCTCTTCAAGTTGTCGAAATCTCCATCCTATTTATAGGGCTAGGGCAAAGTCCTTCTTTGAGGAGGAGTTTAAGTTGGAAGTAAATTATCTTTAAAGAATATAATTCTTTATTATAATTGTATTCCTACTAGAACTTCTCCTATCTTCTTGGAATTTAATTCTTCTTTAATCTCTGCATGGAAATCAAATTCCTTTGTGTTTGGGCTTTGCTCCACGTCATCTTGGGCTTGTTTAGTCATCAATTTCGACTACCATATCACCTTTGCTCTTGTCGACAATTGCCATGGCAACTGGCTCGGCGTCTCCTTCATGCATTGCCCTGGCAACTAGCTCGGCATATCCTTCATGTATTGCCCTGGCAACTAGCTCTAGTCTTGCTTTGGCAAGTGATCCTGCACATACACACAAAACACACCAAAGCAGCATCTTTTCCCACAAAAACTACCAAGTTATGTAATCAAGCTCAACGATGGAAGGAAACATGGATTAATGCATGAATGGCTAATTATGCAACTAATATGAGCCTAAGTCTAACAATAATATGAGTAAAAAGGGTAAGAAAAATAGTACTTTTGAACACTTATCAGTAACAATAGCAATATTCAATGTACTTATCAATACGCAATGAGTCAATATCAATATTCAATAACAATACCAATGGCAACGACAATGTCCAATAATTTCAATTACGATAGAAATGATCCATGTTTCACTTACAATGTTTCGATAACAACAACTATGTCGATATCAATATTCGGTGACAATAGCTATAGCAATAGCAATGACAATGTTCTATGATCAATGTTCAATGCTTCTATGTTTCAATGGCAATAATGATGGCGAAATCAATAACAATGATCAATGAAAATGACAATAACGAGAACAATAGCAATAACTATGCTCTATGTCGAATGTTCCATGCTTCTATATTTTAATGACAGTATCAATGATCGATATTCAATGCAATAACTTGCCTTAACCTACCAATGAAATCCACCAAGTGGTTCAGTGCAATATTCCTTAACAATAATGTTAGCCATGCTATAATCAATGATAATTAAATTGGGAAAGGCACCTAGCCTAATCCTGAGACTCTGACTACATTCACCTCAATAACCCATGCTCCTACGGCTCTAGGCTAGCAATTCCCTTGTTCCTAGCTTTCGGCGGTGATGGTGGATGATCTTTCTCCAATTCCTGAGCTAGGTAAAAAAAGGAAATTGTTAGATTTACCAATACGATATCGAAATCAACATATCAAAATCAAAATCAATATCGAAGCTTAAAATAGCTATTAGTTATCAAATTCCCTGATGACCAAAACCCTAGCTTAAGATTAAGCTTGATTTATCCATGGATTTAGTGATTGTTTGGGGATTATAGCTTACCCGATCGATAGCAATGTTTCGATATAGGTAAATTGAAGAAAACTCAAGCTTCTCTAACCTCAACGATAAACGTGCATGCTTGGAGTAAGATGAAGATGAAGAGAGGTGCTGGCTTGATACATAATCGGGTAAGTCTTATTTGCTCTTTATTCTTCCTTTTATTTCCTAATGCCTTAAAGTTCCCTTAAGGTGAAGGAAACTAATTATGATCACCCACATATGTGGTGATGGTAATTGAGGAAGGGATAATCGCAAGGTTAGTCTGTCAACTCTCAATTCCCCATACTTGTATCCCCAAATTTTCAATTTCTATAATTTAGTCACTAAACAGATTTTCAATACATTCAAATAGGTCTTTAAACAATAATTTGTCTCAATTAGAGCCCAATATCAATACAATTGATCTCATGGTCAAGGTCAACACAGTATTTGGACAATTTCGGAGTAGGGTTTCCTATCACCGAAACCCAATTCCGACTAGACCAGATTTTTGGATGTTACAAATCCCCCCTTAAGAAAGGTTTGTCCTCGAATTTTACCTGAACTGAAGAGACGGGGATATTGCTTCCTCATTGCCTCTTCTGGTTCCCACGTAGCTTCTTCCACATAATTGCTTCTCTAGAGCACTTTAACTACGGGAATGGACTTGTTGTGAAGTCTCTTAACTTTTTTTGTAAGAATTTGAATTAGTTGCTCCTCGTATGACAAATCTGGTTGGATTTCCAAAGATTCAGGTTCAATGATATGCGAAGGGTCAGAACGATACTTCCGCTACATTGATACATGAAACACATCATGGATCTTACTAAGTTCTGGGGGCAAAAATAAGCGATAAGCCATAGGGCCAACTTTCTCAATAACCTTAAAAGGTCCGATGAACTGGGGACTCAACTTCCCCTTTTTGCCAAATCTCAGAGCTTTCTTCCATGGTGAGACTTTAAGGAAGACTTTTCACCCACTTCATAATGTGTATCCCCTCTCTTAAGATTAGCATTTGGTCAAAAGCAACTCTTAATCGGTCACAGATGATGGTAACCCGATCTTTGGTTTCCCGAAGTAAGTTAGGGCCCAACAATTTGCCTTCAACAAGTTCAGACCAACACAATGGAGTTCTGCAATGTCTACCATACAACGCTTCATATGGTGCCATCTTGATGGAAGCTTGGTAACTATTGTTGTAGGCGAACTTGATAAGAGGTAGGGATTTCTCCCAAGAGCTTCCAAAAATCAATGATACATGCTCGAAGCATATCTTCCAAGATTTGGGTTACTCTTTCTGACTGGCCGTCAGACTGAGGGTGAAAAACAATACTGAGGCTAACTCTGGTGCCTAGATCTCCTTGCAATGACTTCCAGAATTGAGATGCAAATCGTGGATCTTGATCGAAAATAATTGACTGAGGCACTCCATGAAGTCGGATAACTTCCTTGATATACAAGTCAGCTAGCTTAGGAAGACTGCAATCCATTCTAATTGGCAAGAAATGAGCTAACTTAGTGAAACGGTCCATAATGAACAAAATAGTTTCATGTTTAGCAGGAGTCAAAGGTAGACCATTAACAAAATCCATAGTGATCTTCTCCACTTCCATTGCGGTAGATCGATGGGTTGCAACAAGTTGGTAGGAACATGATGATCAGCTTTAACATGTAAGACACTTAGATACAAATTCAACTATGGCTTGCTTTATGCTCAACCACCAATAAAGCTCCTGTAGATCCTTATACATCTTTTCTGAAGTCAAGTTTGTCTTGCAACTTGGAAATGATAACTTGAAGCTTAGGATCTTATTTTTGCAATGCTTGAATTCTCGATATGATGGTAGACTGAACTTGGAGATCAGCTATGAGACAACGATGCTTTCGAAGATGGAAGTGAGCATTGATAGCTTGAGGAGCTAAAATACAAGAACTTTGCAATGAGTCGATACACTAACCAACATATTAGACTCAATGATCGATAACGATACTTACCAGGTAGAGGTTTGCGGCTGAGTGCATCAGCTACAACATTGGCCTTGCCTGGAATGGTAATGAATGATAAGATCGTAGTCCTTGAGGAGTTCCATCCATCTTCGATGCTAAAGATTCAACTCCTTCTGTGTCAGAAGGTACTTGAGACTCTTATGATCAGTGAAAAGGTAGCATTTCTCTCCATAGAGATAGTGTCTCTAGATTCTCAATACAAAGACAACAACAACCAATTCTAGGTCATGAGTAGGGTAATTCATCTCATGTGTCTTTAGTTGCCTCGAAGCATAGGCAATGACTTTACCTTCTTGCATGAATATGCATCCTAACCTAAGATGCGAATCATCACTATAAACGGTGTAGTCCTTTCCAAACTCGAGTTAGGTTCGGATTGGTGCATGGGTTAATACTTACTTCAATTGATCAAAGCTTCTTTGCTGATCCGCATACCAAACAAACGAATATTCTTTTCTCAATAACTTAGTCAGAGGAGTTGCTATCATAGAGAATCCTTTGAAGAATCTTCTATAATAGCTAGCAAGACCAAGAAAAGTTCTCATCTCACCAATATTCTTCGCTGGGTGCCAATCAACAATGGCTTGGATTTTTTTGGATCCACCTGTATGCCCGAAGCCAATACAATGTGCCCAAGGAAGGAAACTTCGGTGAGCCAAAACTCATATTTGGAGAACTTACCAAACAATTGCTTCTCCTAGAAGATTTGAAGTACCATTCGAAGGTGATCTTGATGCTCAGTAGGATTCTTAGAATAAATCAGAATGTCATCAATGAACAACACTACGAATTTATCAAGCTAGGGCCTGAAAACCCAATTTATTAGGTCCATTAATGATGCCGGTGCATTGGTTAGCCCAAAAGGCATCACTAAGAATCCATAGTGTCCGTATCTTGTTCGAAAAGACGCCTTGGGTATATTGCATTCTTAGACTCTTATCTGATAATACCTAGACCTTAAATCGATCTTGGAAAACACAAAGGCATCCATAAGATGATCGAATAGGTCATCTATCCTTGGAAAATGATACTTATTCTTGATTATTATCTTGTTCAACTGTCGATAATCAATGCACAATCTCATGGAACCATCCTTATTCTTAACAAAAAAAAAACGGGTGCTCCCCAAGTAGAGGAACTCGGTTGAATGAAACCTTTATTTAAAAGGTCTTGAATTTGGGCCTTTATCTCTTTGAGCTCAATGGCTGCCATGCGGTAGGGTGCAATAGAAATTGGGGCAGTATCATGTTGCACTTCGATGCCAAATTTGACTTCACAGGTTGGGGGCAATCCCGGAAGTTCATCAAGAAAGACATTAGGAAATTCACATATGGTGCCAACATCCATTAATCAAAGTTCGTCCTTGGCTTCCAATGTCAAAGCTTGCAATGAAGGGTTTCTTGAACTCATCAGAAAGATACTCTACTTGCCAAGACCTCGGAGATACAACTTCCTCTTGCGACAATCTACCCACGCTTGATGCTCACTAAGCTAGTCTAGACCCAATATAACATCAAGCTCATGGTTCGATAGGGCCAATAGAATGGCCACAAAAGGAATCCCTTGAATCACTAAGGGACAATTCTTGCACATGAAATTTATGGTGACACAATCACCCAAAGCATTTGTTACAAAACTCCTTGGTGCTATAGGTTCGGAATATAATCTATGCCTTTTAACCAACACGGTGCTTATGAAAGAGTGGGTAGAACCAAGATCAATCAATGCATATAAAGGATAGGAATACAATTCAATGGTACCTGCAATAACATCAACTTCATCTCCTTCTTCCCTGCTCCTCACATGATACATTTGGGTAGCTACCTTTGATTCTTGCTTACTCGATGCCTTCCTAGAGTCGCTAGGTCTCCCTATAGCTCCCGATGAGCCTTGCCTTGACCCCTTACCTCAGAAAGACTGAGTAGGGGTTGCAACACTAGCCAGTGTAGCAGTAGACTTGGTTGCATTCAGCGGACAATCACGGATAAAGTGGCCTTGCTCACCACAAAAGAAACAAGCTCTAGTTTGTTTACGTCATGGACCTGTTGGATGCCTGTTCTGACAGTAGTTACAAACATGATGTTCTGAACCTCTAGTAGAGCCTCCAATGCTCTTAACCGAGGCTGCCTTGGAAAAGAATGGAGTCATAGTCTGAGGCTTCTCAATGTTCCTGGAATGAGACGGTTGTGGATAGACATGTTGCTTAGAGCCTTGATACTTTCCCCTCTTGTTCCATCTAGGAGGTCGAGAATCATCTCTAAACCTTTCATCAGCTTTGCCCAACCCAACGATCATTTGGGCTTTCAACGATGCTTTAGTAGCTTTGACTCGGTTCACCAAGTCTTGGAAGTCGGTGATGCCCAGTGTAGTGAACATGGGACGAAGCTCATCACTTAGCCTGACAATGAACATACGACACCTTTCTTCCTCCTTCTTGATATATTCAGCACCATATCGGCAATACTTGCAGAACTCACGGATGTATTGCTCGACTGGCCACCCACCTTGCTTGAGGTGGAGGAAGATCCTACGTCTCTCTGCAAGATAAAACTCACTAATATACTTCTTACAAAACTCTCGAAGAAAGAATTCCCAGGTCACAGTGTCTTCGGAGACCGTAAGGGTAGTAGTCTCCCACCAATGCAAAGCTTCATCGGCTAGTAATGCAAGAGTGCATTCTAGCTTGTGCTCATCCGAACACTACAACTTCTTATTCAATATTCACAGGGTATTGTTCAACCAATATTCAGCAATTTCAAGATTTTCATCATCTTGACCAGTGAAAGTATAAGCCCGATATTGTGAAAGCTTATCAATAGAGGCTCGAGCATGCTGGACAACTGGTGTGGTAGGCTGCACTACCGACTCGGCTCTCATCGCAGTCATAAACTGCTTAAACATATCGACCACATTTTGATAATATTCAGCCTGAGCAGTAGGCACCTCAGGTTCGATGCCCTGTTCCAGGACTTCTTGTGGATTAAGAGGATCTTCCCTCTAATTTCCTCGCTATGTGTCGAGGAACCAGTGGCAGGCTCATTGATGTGAGCTTCATTAGTTTCAGACATAACTATAAGATAAAGAGAGATCAGATTAGTTGACAAGTCACAATACATACAATATATAACTCTTAGGTGGCAAAGTAACTCAATAACAATGCAATAGCCTTTAGTTTAGTCCTATAATCGACTAAACTCTAGCTATGATACCACAACTATAACATTCCCCACCCAGCCTGGTAGAAAACTGGGTCAGAGCGTGCTACCGGTGAGCGATACGATGATTCAGTGTGATAATTTCAATTAATGATTGTCACTTAGCCTATGACGTGCTTCTTAATCCTTATTAAACATAAACATTATCCCATTTTATCCAATATAAAGCAATAATTAATCAATTAGGGTTGATTCTTAACTTCTACGAGTTTTAGGGACTAAACTGTAAATCTAGTAAATTAGAGGTACATTAATGCAACTAACTGCGCCAAAATGAAATGCAATACAATAACAATGAGTCTTCAGAATTTCATATTAATACGATGTCATTTACCCATGTAATTAGACTTACCAAGATTCAGTGACCAATATGTAAATAAAGTAAAACTATGTTCAGCGGCCCCTAACTGATATAACAGACACCGTACTGAAACGCCTTGGGGCTGTATCGGTACGGGTATACATGGATTTGACTCCAAAATGAGATTATCCAATTTTGTTTCGATACGGTCGAGGACTACATCGGTACGGCATGCAAGGGTGATAACCTAATCCCCAACATTTTAAGAACTCGTTTCAATACAGCTTGACCGGTATCGATACGGGTTGACTAATGTTGACATTGACTAAGACCCGTTTTAGTACATCTTGTACCGTACCGATGCCATTAATTCTCTAGACCTCACTGCCCAAAGTCGTACCGAAATGCCTTGAAGCTGTATCGGTACACCTGTTCTAGCATGCACTTTGGTTGTCCCAAATATACACTACTGTACCAAAACAGGTAGACTCGTATCGATACGGCCTACACTATAATGCAAAATTTTATCTGATTTTTAATCGAATTAACCTCTTGAATGATGTCCAAATGCAATGAAATTTTATCAGTAATTTTCAATTACTATAATCTACTAGCATGCCGAATTTTAGAGCTATTCAAATCCGTTTGCTAGGTTCTCACCTTTTAGTGCCAAATATACATATTTAGGCATTTTAAGCTATACTAATGAGCCATTTAGAGCCTTAGACACCTTTACAAGCCATGCATAATACACACGTACCAAAAGAGTCACAAATGACTAGTTCAACCACTTTGCCACCATCCCAGGAGTTCATAAAGGCAAAACACGTTACTTGAGGCTTGTAATAACTTGTCAACAAAGTCAGTTCTCCGATCTTCAACGGTGAAATCCTTAACCTGAAATGTATGGAATGAACTACATTAGGCATACTTTGCCTAGTAAAGTAGTCACAAGTAAACACTTTATCAACGAAATGCATTCCAAATTACATCTTGACAATAACAATGCAATGAATTAATAGTAGCTATGCAATGTTCATGTTCAATAGCAATAAGTCCATACTTCAATAATAACCCTTGGATCGATTCGGGATAGTGGATACGCGAATTCCTATGCCTCACCAAAACAATGAATGGTCTAGTCCATCTACCTCACAACTATGACCAATAACACATACATACCTCCACATTGCCACAATAAAGGCCGCAACCCAAGGACCATAGTCCACTCGTACACTGAGCTCATGAATTCTATGGCATACCAATTGTATACAAAGTCCTTTCGAATCCAAGGTCCGGTGAGAATATCAATGATTGGTGTTCGGTAACCATAGCAATATTCAATGTTCTTATCAATAAGAAATGAGTCAATATCAATATTCAATAACAATACCAATGGCAATGACAATGACAATGTCTAATGATGATAGCAATGATCCATGTTTCACTTATAATGTTTCGATAACAACAACTACGTCGATATCAATATTCGGTGACAATAGCGCAATAGCAATGATAATGTTCTATGATCAATGTTCAATGCTCCTATGTTTCAATGGCAATAACTATGGAGAAATTGATAATAATGATCGATGACAATGACAATAACTATAACAATAGAAATAACTATGCTCTATGTCCAATGTTCCATGCTTCTATATTTCAATGGCAGTATCAATGATCGATATTCAATGCAATAACTTACCTTAACCTACCAATGAAATCCACCAAGTAATTCAATGAAAAATTCCTTAACAATAATGTTAGCCATGCTATAATCAATGATGATGAAATCAGGAAAGGCACATAGCCTAATCCTGAGACTCCGACTACACTCACCTCAATAACCCGATGCTCTTACGGCTCTCGGATATCAATTCCCTTGTTCTTAGCTTTCATCGGTGATGGTGGATGATCTTTCACCACTTTTTGAGCTAGGTAAACAATAGATAGATTGTTAGATTTACTAATACGAAATCGAAATCAACATATCGATATCAAAATCAATATTGAAGCTTAAAATAGCTATTAGCTATCAAATTCCTTGGATGACCAAAACCCTAGCTTAAGATTAGGCTTGATTTATCCATGGATTCAATAGTTGTTTGGGGATTATAGCTTACCCGATCGATAGCAATGATTTGATATCGATAAATCGAAGAAAACTCAAGCTTATCTAACCTCAACAATGGAGGTACTTGCTTGGAGGAAGATAAAGATGAAGGGAGGTGCTTGCTTTATACACAATCAGGTAAGTCTCCTTTGCTCTTTATTCTTCCTTTTATTTCCCAATGTCTTAAGGTTTCCTTAATGTGAAGGAAACTAATCCTGATCACCCACGTTTATGGTGATTGTAATTGAAGAGGGGCTAATCTCAAGGTTAGTCCCTCAACTCTCAATTCCCTATACTTGTATCCCAAAACTTTCAATTTTTATAATTTAGTCACTGAATAGATTTTCAATACATTCAAATAGGTCCTTAAACAATAATTTGACTCAATTAGAGCCCAATATCAATGCAATTGATCTCATGGTCAAGGTCAACACATTATTTGGACAATTCCAAAGTAGGGTTTCTGATTATAATAGATTTTGGGATGTTACACTCCTAGTTTGCCACCTTTGTTTCCTTTGCTTTTTTGAGGTGCTACAACTGACTGATCTGGGTAAAGCTCTAGACAATTCTTTTTAAAATGGCCAATTTGCCCACAATGGTAGCATGCCCCACCACGAACCAGCACTGACTAGAATGCCTCTTTCCATAGTGTTCGCATTTTGGAATAGAACGAAATCTGGAGCCTTGAGTACTTGTAGTAACAATCTGAGCCTGCTTTGATTTCCTCTGCAAAATCCCTTTTTAGCTGAAGCAGCTGATGCTACCAAATTTTGCTGTGGAAATCTTTTACTACATTTAAATAAAGACGAAGTAAGAGAACCTCCAAACCTTTTTCTAGTCTTAGCACGTTTCCCCACTTTATCCCCGAGTCAACCTTTTCCATAGTCTTTGCTCGATTTACTACCTCTTGAAAAGTAATGAAATTGTGAGAAACCAATACCCTTTTATATTGAGGATCCAACCCAGCTATGAATTTGTCAATTCTGTATTTTTCGGTTAGAAGAAACTTTGTTGCAAATCGGCTCAGTCTATTGAACTCACATTCGTATTCATAGATTGGCCTGCCATACTGTTTCAGATCCAAAAACTATTGTCTCATTTCTTCAACAAACGCGTCCCCACTATATTTTTCTTTGAATTCTTTTAGAAAGAATTCCCACGTAATATGCTCTGGAAGAACTCGTATAGTGACTACATTCCACCACACACTAGCTTGCTCCATCAGTAAAGATACAACTCCCTCCAACTTTCCTTGATCATCACAAGGGATTCTTTTCAGCATGATTTTGACATCATTTAACCAATAATCAGCGGCCATTGGTTCTGCATCAGTATCACCTCAAAATTTTGGTGCTTTCATCTTCCTTAATTCCTTTGGAACTGATATTAGTGCTCGGAGATTTAAAATAGTATCCAATGCCTGAAGAAATAAGCCTTGATCTTGTACAGACATATTTTATTCTTCTTAAGTTGGCTGCTCTACATTATGCTAATATATGAGGTGGACTCTAATTCACCTCATTACTCCCGCTTTGAGTAGGGATACTACCCTCAGCTCCCTAACGGGATTCATGATGATCTGACATTAGTTAATGTCACAATCATCCCCCATAAGGAGCAACATTACTAATTAGTAGGGATCAAAGTATATTTATAGAAATATCAGTAATTTTTACATCCTAGTGGCATGTATATAATCTTGAATCTCTATAGGTCTGATTCATATCTAGAACCGGCTAAACCTGTAGCTCTAATACTAATAAATGTAACACCCTTATCAGTATTTAATCTCCAATACTAGTTAGAGTGTCACACAATGAATTGCTAACAATCTATAAAAAACCATTTATTTAGAAAACACCATTAAACCATTTTTTTATCCAAACAAAATCGCTTTATCTAATTTTTAATCAACCAAATTAATTCCAATTCCAGGAAGCAACATAGCATTTTATAACTACATCCTATAAGCAATATAACTGTCTAAAAATTGCTTAATTTAAAGATCTAATTAATAGTTCTATTTATTATTTTTCAAAAACTTATCTGATTTATATACTAGTAATCCATCTAATCATTTTTAATTTTAATATAACTACTCTGTAACACCCCAAATTAGGTCTTGGAAGAATGAAGTATCATAAGGTGTCTAAATTAGATTTTAATTATAAATGGAAATTAAAAGATTTAATAACTTGGGGACCCTTATGTGAAAGAACTAATTGTTTGTTACCAATTTAGAGGACTAAATTGAATCAAGCATAAATTAGTTAAGTTTCATGTAAAATTGAAAACAAAGAAGACCTTTGCTAGGTGGCATTCTCACGATTTTACATGGGGCTTTAGGGGAGAGTTTTGCTCGGCCAAATGGGGAGAAGAAAGAAAAGGAAAGATCATTTCTTCTTCTTCATCATCTACCTAGGCCGAATGTTGAGAGAGAAAAGGGAGAAAGAAAGCTTTGTTGGATAGGAATTTTAACCTTAAAATTGAATGCTTCTTCATCAATTCCTTAGTTGATTGTAAGCGTAGAAGTAAGCTCTCCTCCTTTCCCTCCTTGATTTAGAGTAATGTAACTAAAAGTAGAATGTATTGCTATAATGGTAGATTTAATTGTTAACTTGTGCATTGAAAGAATGGATATAATTAGCTTTCGGTTCAAATGGTCTAATCTTTGTAAATGGTATCCTATGCTTGAATGGTTATAACCGAAAATAGGGTTTGAGATGAGAAATGATGGGAATGTTGTTAAGGATATCATATTTGAATATGACTGATTTAGATGTTTATTGGATTGAGAATTGTATTGAGTTAAATATAAAAACTAGAGAATAGAAAATTGAAGGCTGCTAAGGTCGAAAATTATGATTAGGGGGCTGCTTGTGCATATCTTGAACTTGGGGGCTGTTTAAGTGCATATCATTGCAAAAGTACTGGTTAGACATTGTTTTGAATATAATTACTAACTGTAGAACTGATTTAGGACACGCCAATATAAGAATAAGAATTAGACATTGTATCTGAACGAGATTGTCAATTAATTAACTGTTTTAAAGGTAAATTTTGAAAGGTTTGTTGCTGCTCTATTTGGTTGGGAACCGAATAATATGGATTAAATTGTTACACATAGAAGTAATAAGAAAGTGCGAAATATGAGTCAAAAATAAAGTTAAGGGAATTGAATCGTATCTAAAGCTTGTAACTTTCCTATATGATTAGATTGAGAAGGAAATTTGAAATAGGAGGCTAAAGTAGATCGTCTCGTAGACGGTAAAAAGGGAATAGCTTTTCGGGATCAGAATTAGCGCGAGATAATTTATAAGTATAAATTTAAGCCTTGGGATAAGCTTATGACAGTCCCGAGCACCTTTGATATCAAATTTCATTACTTAAATTGGTGTTTGTGCACTTAGCTTATGGATGCTCAATTGATGGTTGTAAATGCAATAAGGTAAGTTTGTGTAAGCATGAATCTTTTATACTCAATGGAGTTGTGATTAGATTATTGAAAATTACGTAAATTTTTACATATCTGAGATGTGAATACTAAAATGCTTGTTAGTATGATTTCACTTGACTCCATAAATAAGAAAATAAAAGATACTCATCAAAAGCCTTGATTAGAGTCGGTCATAGATACGATTGGCATGCCAATAGGGTCCCTTGAGCTCAACTTAATTTTGTCTACGGTCCCTTGTTTGGTACTCTTGTACCCTTATTTCATAATGAATGGAAGTGAATTGTTTGGTACCATAATACCCTTGTTTAATTATTATATGATTATAGATTCGTTTATCTAGGTTGATTGTTAATCAAGGCTATGAAACGTTATATGTGTAACAAGTAAACTTGATATTCATACCGCGGTCTCGGCAATGTATGATTGTATTGTAATCTTGGACTTCTCGGCTTGATTGTTTGCATTACATATTGAGATATGTTAGCTAGTCATCTCTGGATGCTTGAACTTGCAATGTTAAAAAAAACATGTCTTACTCACCTTGATTTGAAGCCAGTCGAATACCTCTATATTTCAAGATCATGATAGAAATTCTATGAGGTTATGATCATTATAGTAAATTTAACATCATGTTATAATTTTGAAATTTTATAGGCATCTCACCTTGGTATATTCCTTACTCATTGTTTTTCCTTGATTTGTTCCAGGTGTAGCATTTCTTTTGTCTAGCTTAGGGAGATTGAGCAAGATCACAAAAAGAGGTAAGAGTATGTTTTGTAGCATATGTTTAGAACTCCATGTTGGTGGCACATGTTTTGTTAAGCATTTCATATTACATTCATATAGATATGCTTTATAAACTTTAAGTGAGAATGATAGCATGTATATAATGTTATAAGTGTGGTTGGCTATGGATTGATAAGTTATAAAATTATAGTATCTTTGTCATGGATTTAAGCTTGGTTGGTGCCTAGTTAGGGAAAGAAATTATGCGCATGTATATCAAGTTAAAATGTGAATGGTATGTTATGGAAGTGCATTGTTGACTGCTTTGTGTATTCTGAATATTGGTTGTGATTAGAATGGTAGATAATGTCAATGCTTGGTATGAGATGTGGTAATATAGTTAACATCATAGAAATGATTAATGACATCTTGAACCTTAAGCCAATTATGAAAAAGAATTATAAAATCGATAGCTATTTTGCAAAGGGATGTATCAATATAGATTGATTTGGTGTCTAGTGATTCTTTTTAATTGAATCCTTTTACTTGAAGGTCATGGTATGATAGTCAAATGTAGGTTTGTTTTGTTATTAATGGAATCGGGTAAACTCTATGCTTAGGTCCAAACATTTTGTGGTTGCAAGGTTATGTCTGTAACGTATAGTTAAAAAATAATAAAGAGATAACAAGTTTTAAATAAAGTAGGGGTAACTCTTTGTGTCTTTAAAGTGGTTTGAATGCCTTTGTTCTTGAGTATTGTATCTTGCTTTCAATTGTTATCAGATTCTTTAGGATGATAACTCGCATAGTTGTTTTTCTAAATTTTTTTATATGTGTCTAAACTAAAAGCATGTTTCTTGCAAACTCTTTTACTTCTCTTAAAGCTTCGAATACTAGCTTGTAGTTTTAGTTAGTGAGATTTCTTGTTCTAACATCCTAAAATTTAGCCTAATCCTTCTAGGCCTAGTAATAGGATGTTGCAATTGGTATCAGAGCCAAGGTTTAGTCGATTCTAGGACTAAACCAAATTAGAATTGCATCATCAATTAAATTATGTGCCACTTAGGTGTTGAACTAAATTTATACTTGTAATCTTGCTTGATAGAAATCTCCCTTGAATGTTATCAATCTTTTAGATGTCAGAGACACATCTGGTCAGGACAAAGAGAGCTCGGCTGGTTCCTCCAATAAGGAAGGAAGCGTGAGGATGAATCATGAGCAATAGAATCCTCAAAAGGCTGTTGAACCATAGCTTGAAGCTCCTCAAATCAACTATGTTCAAAAAGAATGTTTCCTCAGCATGACATAAATGTTTAATTAGTTTGTTGCCACTTTAAAGCAAAATACTCATGCACAAGTAGTAGTACATTCTAGGGCTCCAATCGACAAACTAGCTCAACACCGGGCTTATACCTTCTCGGGTTCAGATGATGAAAACCCTGAAGTGGCAAAATACTAGCTAGAGACCACCAATAGGATCTTAACTAAACAATTACAATGTTCAGACAAAGACAAACTTGAATGTGCTTTGGCTCTATTGGCTGATGAAGCTTTATGCTGGTGGGAAACGACGACCTTAGCTTCTCCAGCTCATGCTATCAATTGGGATTTCTTTCTAAAGGAATTTCGTAAGAAGTACATTAGTGAATAGTATCTAGCTGTGCATAGGAAACACTTCTTGTATTTAAAGCAATGGGCAGACCCAAAGAACAATATGTTAGTGATTTTTGTAACTATTGCAAGTATGGGTCTGAGTACATTAAGAAAGAGGAAGACAAATGCTGAATGTTTATCAATGAGCTTAATGATGAACTAAGTCATATGTTCACGACTCTCGGGATATCTGAATTCTAGGATTTAGTGAATCGGGCGATTTTCATTGAGTCCAAGATGAAAGATGCCGAAAAGAGGAAGGAGAGTTATTCCAGAAAGAACAAAAGGCAACAGAATGATAACAAGCCTCCCTGACCATCTAAGAAATCGAAGAATCAAAGAGGAAACTCGTCAAACTATTTTTCTTCCCGAAAGAGAAATTTTACACCCAAGCCTCAAATGATAGTTAAATCTCCAGCACCTACAATTTCGATTAATAGCTCGGGGAATACTGTCAAGGATTCTCAGTCCCGTATTTGTAACTTCTGTTAGAATTACCACTTGGGCCAGTGTAGGAAGCAAACAAATGCTTGTTTTCAATGTAGGTGATTGGATCATTTTGTTAGAGATTGCCCTCAAAATCCGAAGAAGACCACTGCTCAGGTATCTTTAAATTTTAATTCCACACCTTCACCTTGGGGGAAAAAACCAAAGCAAGCTAAGTCGGGGAATTTAGGAAGGAATCAGGGTCAAGTTCCTGCCTTTATACACTAAGAGTCTCGATCCCCTGCTCCGTTGTATCATGTTCAGGGTCAAGAAAAAGAAGACTCCCTTGACGTTATAGCGGGTACTATCGAACTCTTTTGCAATCCAGTTTATGCCTTATTTGATTCGGGATCAACTCATTCCTTTATTTGCTTTAAATTAATTGAAAAGTTTAAGTTGACTCCTGAAATCATCAATTATAACCTTGTTACTACAAACCCTTTAGGAGATAAGGTGATAATGAATCATATATGTAAAAATTGTCCCCTATTTATCCAGGGTATCCCTTTTCCTGATGACTTGTTAGCTTTACCTTTTAATGAATTTGATATTATTCTGGGATTGGATTGGCTAGGAAAACATCAAGCCTCGGTATATTGTAATAAAATGAGACTATTTCTACATGGATTGGGTAAATAATCTATACTTTTATTGGATAATAAACCCTTAAAACCGAACCCAGTCTTTGCTCCTAGATATCTGAACTCGATAAATCTTAACCTACCTTAGAATCAATATTGATTGTTTTTAAATTTTCTGATGTTTTTCCTAAGGAACTTCTAGGATTACCTCCAAATCGAGAAGTAGAATTCAAGATCGAAGTCCAACCCGGATCTGATCCTACATCCATCACTTCTTATTGGATGGCCCCAATCGAATTGAAGTAACTTCAGAAGAAGTTACAAGACTTGCAAGATAAGGGGTTTGTTCGACCTAGTTCGTCTCTTTGGGGAGCCCCGGTTTTGTTCATCAAAAAGAAGGATGGATCAATGAGATTTTGTATCGATTACATGCAACTCAATCAACTCACTATTAAGAACAAGTATCCACTACCTAGAATTGAAGAATTATTTGATCAACTCAAGGATGCTAGTGTGTTTTCAAAAAATTGACCTTCAATCGGGCTAATACCAAATGAGAGTTAAGGAAGTTGTCGTACCAAAAACAACATTTATAACTCGGTACGACCATTTTGAATTTCTTGTAATGCCTTTCGGTCTGATGAATGCTCCGACCGCATTCATGGATCTCATGAACCGAGTCTTTAATCCCTTCCTAGACAAGTTCGTAGTAGTTTTTATTGATGATATACTTGTCTACTCCAAAAGTTATATGCAAAGCTTAGCAAGTGCGATTTTTGGTTATCTAAAGTATCCTTCCTCAGCCATGTAATTTCTATTAATGGGATTAAGGTTGATCCGAAGAAAATCCAAGCAATTGTGGGTTGGGTGCCGCCCATAAACGTTCAAGAAGTCTGGAGTTTCCTGGGTCTAGCCAGATATTATTGAAGGTTTGTGAAAGGATTCTCCACTCTAGCTATAGCCTTGACCAAACTTCTCAGGAAAGATGAAACTTTTGTCTGGTCGAAGAGTCAATAGCGTAATTTCGATCAATTGAAGCAGGCCCTCACACATGCCTCAGTCTTAATACAACCCAAATCTGGGAAAGACTTTACAGTTTTTAGTGATGCTTCCTATTTGGGGCTTGGATGTGTTTTTATGCAAAATGAGAAAGTGGTAGCTTATGCTTCCTGACAATTGAAGCCTCACGAGCTAAATTATCCAACTCACAATCTCGAACTTGCTGCAATTGTTTTTGCTCTTAAAATTTGGAGGCATTACATGTTTAGAGAAAGGTGTACTTGTTTATCGATCATAAAAGCCTCAAATATCTTTTAACTCAAAAGGAATTGAATCTCAGACAAAAGAGGTGGTTGGAATTTCTCAAAGATCAGGATTTGATCATCGATTACCATCTGGGAAAAGAAAATGTGGTGGCTGATGCACTCAGTCGCAAACATTCAATCGGTAGGACTTTCCTTAAATCAATTCGTAAACTAACTTTATTCGAACCTCATTTGTGATATTTATAATGTTATATTATCTTGTATCCACTGCTGCAATCAACGCACACTTCAGACTTCAAAAGAATCAAAAACTTTTAACCGAGCTTCAAGTTAAGTCTGACTTGATATCAAGAATCAACACCCTTCAACAATCTGACCCTAAACTTCAAAACATCTTACGAACGATGGAAATCGAATCCAGTCCAAACTTGTCTTTGAAATCGAATGGACTACTCTATTTTAGGAATAAAGTTTGTGTACTGAATGATGATACTCTAAAAAGATATATGCTAAACGAAGCTCACCATAGCCCTTTCTCAATCCATCCAGGGTCTGTTAAGATGTACAAGGATCTGAAGGAGTTATACTGGTGGCCAGGGATGAAATCGGCCATTACATAATTTGTGTCCCGATATTTGAATTGTCAAAGAATTAAGGCTCAACATCAGGTCCCTACGAGACTCTTACAACCCATTGAAATACGACAATGTAAATAAGAGCTAATAACCATGGACTTCGTCAGCGGGCTACTCTTGTCACCAAGAAGGAATGATGCAGTATGGGTCATAGTGGACAGGTTTACAAAGTTAACCCAGTTTCTACCAGTTAGAATGAACCTTAGTTTAGATCAATTGGCAGAAATATATATTCAGGAAGTGGTACGTTTACATGGGATTCCTACTTCCATAATCTCTGATAGAGATTCTCAGTTTACTTCGAGATTTTGGAAGTCTTTACAAAGAGATTTAGGAACCAAAATCAACTTGAGCACAACCTTTCATCCCAATCTAATGTCCAATCAAAAAGAGTAATACAAGTCCTCGAAGACATGTTACGAGCTTGTATTGTTGAGTTCGGGAAAAATTGGGAGAAATCATTACCTTTGGCAGAATTCGCATATAACAACAGCTATCAAGCCTCCATTCAAATGGCTCTGTTAGAGGCCTTATATGGAAGAAAATGTAGAACTCTGTTATGCTGGTTTGAATTGGGAGAAAGTAAGGTGTTGGGACCATAAATGCTTAAGGAAACCGAATAACAAATACAAGTCATTTATAAAAGACTTAAGGAAGCTTTTGATAGACAAAAGGCTTATGCTGATACAAGAAGAAGAGAAGTTCAACATTCAGTGGGGGATCGGGTATTCTTAAAAGTTTCACCGTGGAAGAAGATTCTCAGATTTAAAAAAGGGAAAACTTAGCCCACGATTCATTGGGCCCTTCGAAATTGTGGAAAGAATTGGCTTTGTAGCTTATAGATTAACCCTTCCAAATTAGTTCAACAAGATTCACAACATTTTTCACATTTCTATGCTCCGCAAATATCGATCGGATCCTTCCCACATACTTGAGCCTGAAGTTGTAGAGCTCGATCCAAATTTATCTTATGAGGAAGAACCGGTTCAAATATTAGACCGCAAAACTAGAAAACTGAAAAACAAAATTGTACCTCTAGTTAAGGTTTTGTGGAGGAATCACGAACTTGAAGAAGCTACTTGGGAACCATAAGTAGCCATTAAAGAACAATACCCTCATTTATCTACTTTAGCTAAATTCAAGGGTGAATTTTTTTTAGGGGAGGAGAATTTGTAACACCCCAAATTAGGGCTTGGAAGAATGAAGTATGATAAGGTATCTAAATTATATTTTAATTATAAATGGAAATGAAAAGATTTAATAACTTGGCACCCTTATGTGAAAGAACTAATTGTTTGTTACCAATTTAGAGGACTAAATTGAATCAAGCATAAATTAGTTAAGTTGCATGTAAAACTGAAAACAAAGAAGACCTTTGCTAGGTGGCATTCTCACGATTTTACATGTGGCTTTAGGGGAGAGTTTTGCTCGGCCAAATAGGGAGAAAAAAGAAAAAGAAAGATTATTTCTTCTTCCTCCATCATCTACCTAGGTTGAATGTTGAGAGAGAAAGGGGAGAAAGAAAGCTTTGTTGGATAGGAATTTTAACCTTGAAATTGAATACTTCTTCATCAATTCTTTAGTAGATTTTAAGCATAGAAGTAAGCTCTCCTCTTTCCCCTCCTTGATTTAGAGTAATGTAACTAAAAGTAAAATGTATTGCTAGAATGGTATAATTAATTGTTTAATTGTGCATTGAAAGAATGAACGTAATTAGCTTTCGGTTCAAATGGTCTAATCTTTGTAAATGGTATCCTATGATTGAATGCTTATAACCAAAAATAGGGTTTGAGATGAGAAATGATGGGAATGTTGTTAAGGATATCATACTTGAATATGACTGATTTAGATGTTTATTGGATTGAGAATTGTATTGATTTATATATAAAAACTAGAGAATATAATATTGAAGGCTACTAAGGTCAAAAATTCTAATTAGGGGGCTGCTTGTGCATATCTTGAACTTGGGGGTTGTTTAAGTGCATATCATTGCAAAACTACTGGTTAGACATTGTTTTGAATATAATTACTAATTGTGGAACTGGTTTAGAATACATCAATATAAGAATAAGAATTAGACATTGTATCATAAGGAGATTGTCAATTAATCAACTGTTTTAAAGGTAAATTTTGAAAGGTGTGTTGCTTCTCTGTTTGGTTGGGAATCGAATAATATGGATTAAATTGTTACACATAGAAGTAATAAGAAAGTGAGAAATATGAGTCACAAATAAAGTTAAAGGAATTGAATCATATCTAAAGCTTGTAACTTTCCTATATGATTAGATCGAGAAGGAAATTTGAAAGAGGAGGCTAAAGTAGATCGTCTCGTAGACAGTAAAAAGGGAATAGCTTTTCGGGATCAGAATTAGCGCGAGATAATCTGTGACTATAAATTTAAGCCTCGGGATAATCTTATGGCAGTCCTGAGTACCTTTGATATCAAATTTTATTACTTAAATTGATGTTTGTGCACTTAGCTTATGGATGCTCAATTGATGGTTGCAAATGCAATAAGGTAAGTTTGTGTAAGCATGAACCTTTATACTCAATGGAGTTGTGATTAGATTATTGAAAATTATGTAAATTTTTACATATCTGAGAAATGAATACTAGAATGCTTGTTAGTATGATTTCACTTGACTCCATAAATAAGAAAATAAAAGATACTCATCAAAAGCATTGATTAGAGTCGGTCATAGATACGATTGGCATGCCAATAGGGTCCTTTGAGCTCAACTTAATTTGGTCTACGGTCCCTTGTTTGGTACTCTTGTACCCTTGTTTCACAATGAATGGAAGTTAATTGTTTGGTACCACAGTACCCTTGTTTAATGATTATATGATTATGGATTCGTGTATCTAGGCTGATCATTAATCAAGGCTGTGAAAAGTTTAAAAATAAAATAGTATCATACAAACTGTTATATGTATAACAAGTAAACTTGATATTCATACCATGGTCTCGACAATGTATGATTGTATTGTAATCTTGGACTGCTCAACTTGATTGTTTGCATTACATATTGAGATATGTTAGCTAGTCATCTCTGGATGCTTGAACTTGCAATGTTGAAAACATGTCTTACTCACCTTGATTTAAAGCCAGTCGAATACCTCTATGTTTCAAGATTATGATAGAAATTCAATGAGATTATGATCATTATAGTAAATTTAACATCATGTTATAATTTTGAAATTTTATAGGCAACTCACCTTGGTATATTCCTTACTCATTATTTTTCCTTGATTTGTTCTAGGTGTAGCATTTCTTTTGTCTAGCTTGGGGAGATTGAGCAAGATCACAAAAAGAGCTAAGAGTATGTTTTGTAGCTTATGTTTAGAACTCCATGTTGGTGTCACATGTTTTGTTAAGCATTTCATATTACGTGCATATAGATATGTTTTGTAAACATTAAGTGAGAACGATAGCATGTATATAATGTTATAAGTGTGATTGGATATGGATTGATGAGTTATGAAATTGTAGTATCTTTTTCATGGATTTAATCTTGGTTGGTGCCTAGTTAGGGAATGAATTATGCGCATGTATATCAAGTTAAAATATGAATGGTATGTTATGGAAGTGCATGGTTGACTGCTTTGTGCATTGTGAATATTGGTTGTTACTAGAAGGGTAGATAATGTCAATGCTTGGTATGTGATATGGTAGTATAGTTAACATCATAGAAATGATTGAATGACACTTTGAACCTTACGCCAATTATGAAAAAAATTATAAAATCAATAGCTATTTTGTGAAGGGATGTATCAATATAGATTGATTTGGTGTCTAGTGATTCTTTTTAATCAAATCCTTGTACTTGAAGGTCATGGTATGATAGCCAAATGTAGGTTTGTTTTGTTATGAATGGAAGTGGGTTAACTCTATGCTTAGGTCCAAACATTTTGTGGTTGCAAGGTTATGTCTTTAACGTATAGTTAAAAAAATAATAAAGAGATGACAAGTTCTAAATAAAGTATGGGTAACTCTTTGTGTCTTTAAGGTGGTCCATATTAAATTCTTCCAAAATAAGGCATGGAAAAGATATTGTTAAACTTGCCTTCAGGGTTTTAAATAGCAGAACGCTAACGCGATTGCGGCCACGAAATTGCGGTCAGGCCGCCATCCGAAACCGTAATTAGAGAAAATCACGGTGGGCAATGAAATCATGATGATAGCAGGCTTTTGCGGATGAAAAATAATGGGACAGCGTTCAGTCGCTCTATAACGGGACGCTATCCCCGTTTTCAGTCCAATCGCAGATGGTTCGTCGAAGGTTTTTTGGCTCGAATCTCGTTAGCGACTGATGAGGAGGAGAAATGGTTGATAGGGGTTTGCTTGGGACAGGATGAGGAGTTGAATTGTGTGTGTGGTCCATTTTATGGACGGTGAGTGTGTAATACCTCAAAATTTTGGTTAGTGACCAAAATGTAAGACTTGAAAAGTTGGTGACCAAAATGTAAAAATTCAAAAGTTTGGTGCCAAAGTGTAAATTTCAAATAGTTTAGGGACTAAGTTTTAATTTTCAAAAGTTATGTAAGTTAGTCCCGTAAATGAATAGTTTACCCCCAAGAGTGGCCTTTTTATGTTACCCGGATTTTTGATACGGGGTTTGTATTAAGAGCTATAAAGTTTTGAAGTTCGGGAAAAATCTGGATAATTGAATTTAATCGAATAAATGAGAAATCTTTTATGATATATTTTAGGAGATATTTTATTAAAAAAAGGCAAAGATAGAGTGGTCATTTCCATGTCTTATTTTAATAAAAATTAATATGGACCATTAGATCAAAGGTTACTTTTCCATGTTTAATCTTAGCCATTGGATGAAAAATGGCAAGATGGTAATTTTTGATGATGGTAAGGGCAAAGTTGGTAATCACTAACTCCTTAGATTGTTTTGGGCCCTTGGATTGGTAGGTAGACATGTGGTTTAATATGGAGCTTTGGATTGCAAGGGTAAAAAGGACATTAGACTTTAAAAATGAATTTTTAATTCTTTTTTATATATTAAGTACAAGTGGCTAAATTGGAAGGAAAAGAAATTTCAAGATTTCTCCCTCAATTTCAGCCAAGTTTTGAACACCCCAAGGATCGAAGAAAATTTTTTTCTTCTTGATTTTCAAGCTTATTTAGTTGGAATTTTGATGAAGGCATGAAACATGAAATTAATCTACATGAAATTCTCTAACTTTTGGTACCAATTGTTCATGCTTTCCTTGCTTAGAACCTTGGTTTTGTGACTTTGAAGGATAAAAGGGGATGTTGTTTTAGGATGAATTAGGGTTAGTTTTTGATGAATATGATGTTGTAGAATCATATTAAAGCTTGTATGATGATTGAAACTACATGGAAATGGCTAAACCCTAAATTGTTTAAAGTTAGGGTTTTAGTAGAAAAGTTGAAGTTGGATTGATTTTGAGTTAGGAATGATTGTGAAGCTAGGAAATGATGTCTAAGTGTTAAGTGGACTAATTTGGAAATTTGGAAAAGTATAAAGGTGATTTTGGCATTTTGATAGAATTAGGGGAAATTATGAAAAAATTTCCATAAATTTGGAAATGTTGAAATTATGATTTTACAAGCTTTAAAATGTTATTTGGGCTATTTTGGAAGTTAGAAAAAAACATAGGGACCAATTCAGAAATTTTGAAAAGATTGGGGACCAATTCTACAATTTGGAAGAAATTAAGAACTTAAGTGAAAATTTATTTTTATGGAAGCATTATGCTGGAATAAATATTAGAATGAGTTATAAATCATTCTTTGAGTAAAGGTTGGAAGAAATACGAAGTACTGGGGATGGAATGACTTATGTCGTGAAACAAATATTTGGAAAATATTAGGGTGTTTATAGGAAAAATATTCCTATATTGTTTATGTGTTAGTAAGATACTAATATATAATTTGGAATGTACTTATGGTATTTTAATACACTTGTAGACTATGAAAAAAATCAAGATCGAGTTAGCAATTGAGAAAAGGAACGGGATCAAAGTTGAACTTAGTGAGGCTAGTGAATATTGACAAAGCATAAAGTGTCAAGGTGAGTGCATTATTATGCATGGATAATGCTATGATTATCATTTGGAAGACTTGTGATAAGTCTACCTTATTAATAATTACTTGATAATTATATGTTTATATCATTAACTTATATTTGACATATTGAGAATTGTCAAAGGAAGAACTATGATGCATTTGATCACTAAATATACCTGGTATGTATAGTTATGTTATATTTAGGGTATGAACTGCCCAGTATTTAATTATATTGCCATGGATGAATTGAATATGGAATTGGAAAGTATGGCCAAATAAGTATTTGAGGTATAGAGTATAGTTGGCATGCCATAGAGTCCAGCGGTTTAGCACTTCGGTGCGGTTTATTAACACTTAGGTGTGGTTCTTTAGCACTTATGTGTGGTCTCTTAGCACTTCGGCGCGGTTTATTAGCACTTTGGTGCGGTTTTGACTCGTGTACTCAAGTCCTCAAAACTATGTTGGGCAATAATTTATTTGATAATAAATGATGAATAAATTAGAGAGTAAGTGAACTCTCGGAAAATGATAATAAATGGTGAATAAATTAGAGAGTAAGTGAACTCTCGAAAAATGATAATAAATGGTGAATAAATTAGAGAGTAAGTGAATTCTCAGAAAATGATAATAAATGGTGAATAAGTTAGAGAGTAAGTGAACTCTCGAATAATAAATGGCAAGGATAATAATAGGATTTATGAATCTGGATTATATTATGTTAATATTTGATTAACATAAGGGAAATAAAGGAATAGTGATCAAACTTCATGTTTATTATATTATTCATATAATTCAAGCATGTTGATTTATATTAAATAATTATAATGCCTCACTATCAAAATGGATATATGCAGTATCGTTAATTATATATTTGATGTATTTTGATATTTCTAGTTGACATGTATAAATAAAAAGTAGCTCATTTCAAACTAGTCTAGATATGGATTGTAATAATAATATCTAGATAAGTGGTTAGTATATGATATTGAGTTTTATTTAAATGATACTAGTTTAAAGAAATTGCTAGTAACGAAAATTGGGTAAGATTATAATAATGAAATTTTAGAGTAATCAAAATGATTTTAATTTTAGGCAGTTTTGTTAATTGTATAGTATAGTTAAAAATTGTCAAGTTACTGCCTAAAATCGAGGTCTATCTGATGGATTAAAAATTTGGGATAAATTTTAAGCGATTAAAAAGGAAAAAATTTAAATCATCATTTTTTGAATTGTTCGGATAGCATAAAATATGGTTTAAACATCATGTGACACTCTATACTAGTATTGGGTAATAAATATTGGTAAGGGTGTTACATTTATTGGTATCAGAACTATAGGTTTAGCCGGTTCTGGATAGTAAATGAGTCTCTGTAGCAAGTCAGAGTTATATACATGCCACTAGAATATCTAAAAATTTCTGATATTGTGTAGGATTATGATGATGCCTGATGGTGAGTGGATTACTCCTTATTTTAGATAAAGGTAACATGAATAGATGTCGGGTTATCGAGAATCCCGACAGGCTGTTGAGCAGGATGTGCCTCCTCGAAGTGGAAGTAATGAGGTGAATCAGAATTCACCTCAGGTTTAGCAAAATGTAGAATAATTGGCTCAGCAGAATGTAGAGCAACAGGCTCAAGAACAAATAAATATGCCGGTACAAGATCAAGGCTTATTTCTACAGTTTTTAGAGGCAATCCTAAATCGGCAAGCATCAGTCCCAAAGGAATTAAGGAAAATTTGGGGCACCAGAATTTTGGGGTGATACTGATGCATATCCTATGGTTGTCGATTATTGGTTAAATGATATAAAGATCATATTAAATAGGATTCCTTATGATAATCAAGGAAAATTAGAAGGAGTAGTATCCCTATTGATGGAATAAATCAGCGTATGGTGGAACGTGATAACTACACAAGTACCTCTAGAACGGATTACTTGGGAATTCTTTCTACAAGAATTCAAGGAAAAATATATTGGAGAAAGTTAACGTTGAGGAAAAAGGTGAGAAGTAGATTCAGACCAGAAAAAGGTCTAGAGGTTCATTTGTTGCATCATCATTTAAACGCAGTAAAGGAATACCACAACAGTATCCTGCAACGTTAGCCTCTTCAGTTAAGAAGGGGTATGTAGGAGTAAAATTGAAGCAATCCCAGACAAGTACTATGGGTACTTGAGATTCTAGAATTCGCCCTATTACAGAATACGAGGATTATGGAAAAAGGCATTCTGGTTAGTGCTGGTTGACTGGGGCATGTTTCTATTGTAGGCAAGCTGGTCATATCAAGAAGCATTGTCCAGAACTTCACCCAAATCAGCCTATTGTAGTGCATCAGGCTGGTAAAGGAAATAATGGTAGTAACCTGGAACATCTGCATTTACGCCTAATCAAGAGAGCAAGGCTACAACTCGGGTATACCACATCAAAACTGTTGAAGATCAGGATGATGCAGAGATCGTAGCAGGTATGATCAAACTCTTTGGCGCTATCTTTGCATTGATTGATCTAGGCTCTACTAATTCTTACATTAGTTCTAAAATAATATTCGAAAGAAATATCCCAATAGAACCAAATTCGAATAAAGTAGTTGCCATCAATCTAATAGGACAAAGTGCCAAAGTGAGTCAAATATGCAAGAAATGTCCTCTAAAGATTCAAATAGTAGAATTTCTTACTGGTTTTTTGGAAAATGTAAAAGGGTTAATTGATAAGTGTTCAAAAGTACTATTTTTCTTACCCTTTTGACTCATATTATTGTTAGACTTAGGCTCATATTAGTTGCATAATTAGCCATTCATGCATTAATCCATGTTTCCTTTCATCGTTGAGCTTGATTACATAACTTGGTAGTTTTTGTGGGAAAAGATGTTGCTTTGGTGTGTTTTGTGTGTTTGTGCAGGATCACTTGCCAAAGCAAGACGCCGAGCCAGTTGCCAGGGCAATACATGAAGAAGACGCCGAGCCAGTTGCCAGGGCAATTGTCGACAAGAGCAAAGGTGATATGGTAGTCGAAATTGATGACTAGACAAGCCCAAGATGACGTGGAGCAAAGCCCAAACCCAAAGGAATTTGATTTCCATGCAGAGATTAAAGAAGAATTAAATTCCAAGAAGATAGGAGAAGTTCTAGTAGGAATATAATTATAATAAAGAATTATATTCTTTAAAGATAATTTAATTCCAACTTAACTTCCTCCTCAAAGAATGACTTTGGCCTAGCCCTATAAATAAGATGGAGATTTCGACAAATCATAGAGAGCAAAGGGAGGGGAATTTCGACAAGCATCAAGGAGAGAATTTTCAACAAGCATCTAGGGCAAGGAAAATTTCAACAAGCCTCCTTCTTCATCCTTTTCTTTCTTGTTCGATTGGGTTCATGCTAGGGATTATTTATCTTGTGTTTCCTTGGAACGTAGCCATGAACTAAATCTATTTGGCTATGGTTATTGTGTTTTGTAGTTGTGAGAAACTATTGGTTTTTGTTTAGGTAATAAGAGTTTGCACTTTTCTATTCAAGGTTTATTCATTCTTGGTTCTTATTCTTGTTTGCGAGTGAATTGGGAGAGGATCTCGTGATTTCATCTATTTATCTAATATCGGGAGAGTTAGATTCAAGAAACGAATGAATATGATCTTTATTCAATCTATTGATGGTGAAGATTAGATTCAAGAAACGAATGAATATGATCTTTATTCAATCTATTGATGGTGAAGATTAATCCAGCTTAGGAATAAGTTATGGATTTCAACGGCTAAGAGGAGCGCGAGATTGGTTGTTGTTCACCCTTGATTCACGCAGGGATGTATGATCAAGGCATGCACAAGTAGCTAGAGTTTTGACTTAGGGATAAGAAGAAACCATTGAAGAACGCTCTGCCGAACCATGAAGGTTGCTGCCCAGACGCCCAAGTAGTTGCCCAACTAGTTGCCCAGGCAACAATCGATTAGTTGCCAAGGCAACCCCGTTGTGCAAGTTGCCACGGCAACTGAGTTGCCCGTGAACTCTTTTACCAAGATGATCCAATCGGCTATCACACCTCAACTCATGATAACCTGGCCTCTCACTCTCTCGATTGATCTCATATATTCTTTTACTTTATTGCTTTCTAGATTAGTTATTAGTTAAACTCCTATAATCCTTTATTTGTGTTTTTACTTTTACAGTGCAAGAGACTAGATTCTTGAAGTGGCACCAATCCCTGTGGAGACGATATCTTTTATACTATAACTTGCAACGTGTATACTTGCACAATTACGTAGCACTTATTACGCGCAACATTAATCTTGAAGAAGCCAGACGGTTCAAAGATGGTATTTATAGGTGAAAGACCAGATAATCTGAACAATGTGATTAGTGCTTAGAAACAAAAATAAATCTGGAAAATGTACCAATGGTACGAGAATTTCTAGATGTTTTTCGGATGAATTACCGAGATTACCTCCCAATTGAGAGGAAGAATTCGATATTAATGTGCTTCCTGGAATAGCATTAATATCGATAGCACCTTATAGGATAAATCCTACAGAGCTTAGAGAATTGAAAGCTCAGTTACAAGAATTATTAGACCGAGGTTTTATACGGCCTAGTATATCACCTTGGGGAGCCTCAGTCCTATTTATATCGAGGTGAGTGTAGTCTAAGTCTCGGGATTAGGCTATGTACCTTTCTCGACTTCATCGTTAATAGAATTGTCATTTCTACCTATGTTGATAAGGATTATTGCATCAAACTACTTATCAAACATTATGGTAACTATTGGAAAGTTATCGCATCGAGTATTGAGCATTATCAATGCCATTGTCATTGTTATTGAACATCGGACATAGGTATCATTGTTGTCATCGAGTATTGTTATTACCATTATCATCGCCATTGTCATTGAATCAAGAAAGTTTGGGACATTGATATAGAGCATTGATATAGCCATTTATATGGCCATTGTCATTGATTATTGAAGTCAACATCATTATTGTTATCGAAACATTGTAAATGAGGCATCGATCATTGTTAATGTCATTGGGACCATTGGACATTGTCATTGTTAAAGATATTGTCATTGAACATAGACACCGAAATATTGTTTATTGATAAGAACATTGAACATGGCTATTGATATTGAAAATGAAATATTGATATTGTCACTGAACCATGGATTCGAAGAACATTGGATACAATTGGCATGCTATAGAATTCACGAGCTCAGTGTACGGGTGGACTACGATCCTAGGGCTATGACCTATATTGATTTGGTGAGGCAGAGGGGTGTGTTGTGGTATTGGTCACATTAGCGAGGCGGAGGGACTAGACCATTCATTTGTTTGGCGAGGCGTAGGAATTCACATATGGATTTATTGCGATTGAACATGTTCATTGCATTGCTTCCATAGATCTATTGCATTGTTATTGTAAAGATATGAGTTATAATGCATTTCCATGACATAGTGTTTATTTGTGACTACCTCACTAGGCAAAGTATGCCTAATGCATTGCATTTCATCCATTTCAGGTTAAGAGATTCAACGTTGAAGATTAGAGAAGTTGTTGCGTTGTACAAGTCACAAACAAGCTTGAAGTAATGCTTATCGAACCTATGAACTCCTAGTAGGGTGGCAAAGTACCTAGCACAGTCATATAAGGCTCCTTTGAAATGTGTATTTTGTGCTTGTGGAATGTTAGTGCACAAGGTTTAAAATGAACTTTTAATATGTCTTAAAAAGGACTAAAAATGCATATTTGGCTCAAAAAGGTGAAAACATAGTAAATGGATTCGGATTAACATGAATATTGGCATGCTAGTAGTTTATAATGTTTAAAACTTGCTGGTAAAATTTCATTGCATTTGGACTTTGGTTGATAGGTTAAATCAAATAAAAACCAGCAAAAATCTATCATTACATGGCAGGTCAACAATGGTTAACCAAGGGCATATCGATACGGCCTAGGCGTATCGGTACAAGTTTTGGCTACTGGAATTTGGGTGTAAAAATGGTATCGATACGGGGTCAAAGCGTATCGATACTCAGTCAACATGGTCAACCAGTACCGGTACAACCCTCAACTGCATCGATACAGTCCTATTACCTTTGAATCTGGAATTTGGGAATTAGGTTTAGCGTACGGATACGGCCATAAGGATATCGGTACGATGACAGTTAATTATGTTAAAAGATTAAGAACACAATTTTGCGTTGTTTGCAGAATGATCATTGATTATTGCATTGCTTAATTGAATGAGCATATGATCTCTGAATAATATGAAAATTTGTATGCTTACTGTTTGCATGATGAATTTCATGGTAGTGAGATAGGTTTCAGAAACGGACCACTAAAATACTAAAATTATGATTAAGTCCCTAAAACTTGTAAATTTTATAATTTGGTCCTAATTGGATAATCATAGACTCGTATTTGAGTAATTGGGACTTTGTATTTCTTATTCTTTAATGTTAGGCCTAATATGATCGTTATTGCATGGAACTATCGTATCGACCACCGTTTAGTTCATCGGTAGCATACTCTGACCTTGTTCTCGACTAGGCCGGGAAGGGGTGTTACAATTGTGGTATCAGAGCTAGAGTTTAGTCGACTCTAGGACTAAACCAAAGTTTATTGCTTTGTTATTGTATTGCTTTGCCACCTAGGAGTTATACATTGTGTATATTGTGACTTGTCAACTAATTCGATCTATTTATGTTATAGATATGTCTGAGACGAACGAAGCTCACATACACGAGCATGCCACCGGCTCCTCGACCCATGGCGAGGAAGTGAGGGGGAGACCCACCGAACCTACCTAATCCCCACCTCAGCATGCCGAGCCAATAGTGCCTGATGCAAGGCAAAATGTTATCGAATCATGGCTAACATGTTCAAGCAATTCATGGCATCTATGAGGGCCGAAACAGTGGTACAACCAACCCCACCAGTTGTCCAATAAGCTCGAGCCCCTATCGATAAGCTGGCATCGCTCCGGGCTTACACTTTTATCGGTCAAGATGATGAAATCATGAGGTTGCCGAGTACTGGCTAGATAACACGTTGAGGATTTTGAATAAGCAATTGCGGTGTTCTGATGTAGACAAGTTGGAGTGCGCCCTTGCATTGTTAGCCGATGAAGCACTTTAGTGGTGGGAGACGACTATTCTCACTGTTCTTGAAGAATTAGTCACTTGGGAGTTCTTCTTTCAAGAATTTAGAGAGAAGTACATTAGCGAGTATTATCTCACAGAAAGACGCATCATCTTTCTCCATTTCAAGCAAGGCGGTCGACCTATTGAGCAGTACATTCATGATTTCTCCAAGTACTGCCTGTAATCACTCATTTTTATTTGGTCTGTAAATACATATTAGTATAATTATTAGTATATTAGCATTGCATGTATACATGTATTATATTATTATACTATATGTTTATTATGTGCATGAGTGTAATTAATATACGGAAAGTGTGTGTGCATGTATATTATAAACTATGTACATATACGTATTAATAAGTAATATGGTGTATGTGTGTCACGCAGTATTTACATTTCTTACGAGTGCATTGTTTGTACGTATAATGTGTGTGGATATTCATGATGTGTGTGATTATATATGCATGTATATAGTATATTATGTTAATTAATATTTGCATGTGGGTTCGTATGTTGCATGTATGTGTGCGCATGTGTATGTATATACGTATTATTATTATTATTGTTATTATTATTATTATTATATAAACAGATAAGGTATTAAAGAAAAAGAAAACAAACAAAAAATATTATTTATAGTCCAAGTCCAAATTACATAGCCCAAAATTAAGATTACATGGCCCAACCGGCCAAACCCAAATCCTATATCTGAAAGCCCTAAAATGTTTAACCCTAGTGTTTCCCTTTTGTGCAGCCAACCAGGAGCCGTTGGATCAAATTTTGATCCAACGGCCACGATCAAAGAGGGAGGTTATCCAGCTGGCCGCGTGTGTTACACGCCCAGACCGTTCGGCTGCCACACGTGCTTTTGATCCACGCGCGGACTCTTCGATCTCCCACGCGCGTGTGTATCCCATGCGCCAGAACTCCTCGGCTGCTAAGCTCCACGTGTCACGATCTGGCGTCGTTACACCCGTTCAAGATTTCATCTGAACCGTTTATTCTTCAAGTTATCTCAACCGTTGGATCGAATCTGATCCAACGGTCGAGAACGCCACTAGCCGAAGACATCTCCCCCACACTGCCACCATACCTCCACCATGCCGGCCTCCAACCACCGCGCTTAGGGTTGCCAGATGCATCAAAAAATCACCAAAAAAAGGCTATGTCAGTATCATTTCAGATCTAAAAATATGTATTTTTATAGTACTTTCTACCAAACGATCAGAGTAGGATATATGTATGAAAAGTTGTAAGAAGACTCAGTTACCAAGTTATCAGAAAAAAATACAAGTTTCCATCGGTAATCTCCTCTCTCTTTTTCGAATCTCGTACATGTATGAAAAAAACAACAAAAAAATAAAAATAGAGTTTACCTAAGGACAAATCTCTCCTTGCCGGCGATAAACTCTGAGGAGTGAGCCACCAAAGGGGATTTTTCTTTATTTCTTTGTTTCGAAATACCATAGATCTAGGGTTTTGGTGGTCTCAAAATAAGAGGGTGATAGTTTTGGTAAAGATTTTGGGGTTCAGTCTTTTAAAAAGTAGAGTTTTTTTTTGTTTTTGAGAGGTGTCTAGGTTAGGTTTTGGAACGTTTTGAGTGTTGAGGGCGGTGGCCGGAGTAGCCGGACCATTGCTGGCCTCTAGAACTACGGTAGCTGAAGGGTTTGGGGTTTGTGTTTTCTGGGAAAACAGAGAGAATATGAGAGCTTTATCTCTTAGGGGCTAAAAAACTGAGAAAAGAAGGAAAGAGGGGCCGGTTGTGACGTCTTATAGATAGTTTTTTTAAAAATGGTGTAATTACCTCATAAGGATTCCCGCATTTCTGGAATTCACTTTTTGAGTTTACCGCATGGGCCAATTACAATTTCAATCATTTTTCTTTTCTGCTTTTTTGCAATTTGATCACTAAATTAACCGAAATCAGGTTTATAATGGTGAAATCACATGTTGAGCCATCCCGCATTTTCAAAGTTTCCATTTCGAGCTTTCCCCTTGGTCATATCACACAATAGGTCTTTTAGAGCTTACTTCGGCTTTTAATTAGGCCCCTAATTAAGTCTTTTGTTTATATAATTTATGTTTTAGATTTTGTTTCCATTTCGGTTTGGCCCCTAATATTTTGAGCATTCGTGCCTTCTTTTATTTGTTTTTAGCATGTTATGTTACATATAATATTTATATGTGTTTTATTTACACCATGTTAACTTATGTTTGTAGGTACCATTATCTTTTATGTCTTAATTTATTTTGTTCATATTATAGGTCCTTTCTTGTGTATTTTAATTTGTATGAACATATCCATGTGTTTGTTTTCTTTTTTCTTTCTTTTTTTGTTTGCTTGCCTTGCACGTTGTTATATATTAACTAATAGCATGTCTTGTTTTTTTAATGTCTATTTCTTTCTTCAGGCTTTATATGCATTTTTAGTCATGTTTACTTATATATATTTTCCATCGTATGTGTTATTATATGTTTAACTCTGCTTGGTTGTAATGAAGTAAGTGTTAGTTTTTGTTGCTTTATTTTTAGGTTATAAGTTAGGGAAATTTTGTTAATTTTGCCATGACATTTTTACTTTATGTATGCATACTTTGTGTTACATATTAAGTTCTAATTTTTATGTTTGCATGTTATTTTGTTAATTTAGTATCGCTATATGTCATGTGTATATGTCATGCATATTTTGCATTGGTGTTTTCTTTATGTGTAAGTATGTTAGATTTAATTAATTTAGTTTTGGGAAGCATGTCTCTCTTTGCATATTTATATTTGTATTTGTTGTTTTATTTTCAGGACATGTTACATTGTTTTTGTTCATGCATTTTGAATTTTAATATTATTATATTTATGTCTTTTATGTTTTTTTAGTTCCATGTCTTTGTAAATATTTGTTTCTAATGTTTTTCTTAGGTTTGCATAACGGAATATTAATTGTCAATGCGGTGCCCTTTTATCCGAGCGCAAACGGGGCCAATATCAGGCGTAGTGATAGTGGTTGGGCGTTTGCTCTCGGAGGGCCTTTAAAATTTACTCGCACTTATAACCAAATTTTAATTTAATCGTCACTTTAATCCGGAAAGTTTAATATTAATAAAGCGGTAATTATTAAAGTACCAATTTTGGGCGGTGTGGGGGTGCTAATCCTTCCCCATCTGTAACCGACTCCCGAACCCAAAGTTTTTGAATCTCTGGTTTTATGGTGTCCGGCCTACCTAAGTGGCCGGTGGCGACTCCAATTTCTAAATAAAACACGATTTTTTAAAACCCCACGGAATAAACATTTTATATCCGAAAAATCACAAACACCTCGAAAATCCACTTTTTAGCGAATCGGAGACATCGCTACACTGCCGTTATGGTGCAGAGTACATCAAGAAGGAAGAAGACAAGTGCAGGATGTCTATTACTGGGCTTAGTGATGAATTACGCCCTATGTTTACTGCCTTGGGGATCACCGATTTCCAAGATCTAGTGAACCGAGTCAAGGTTACTGAAGCTGCTCAAAAGACCTTGAGATCAGGTGGAACTAACATGACCGAAAAGAGGTTTAGGGATTATTCCCGACCCTCAGGTGGAATAAAAAGAGCAAGAATCAAGGCCCCAAACAAAATGTGTATTTCCAACCTTCCCGTTCTGGGAACATCGAGAAACCTCAAACGGTGACCCAGTTTATTGCCAAGACGACCTTAGTTGAAAGCACTGGAGGCTCCAACCGAAATACACAGAATCCAGTTTGCAATTACTGCCAGAACTGACATCTAGCAATCCAATTTCGTAAGCAGACTGGAGCATGCTTCTTTTATAGTGAACATGGTCATTTCATTTGTGATTGTCCCTTGGGTGCAACCAAGTCTATGGAGACACCAACAAGTACTGCATACCCTATTCAGTCATTCTGAGGTAAGGGGTCAATACAAGGTTCGTTAAGAGCTACAGGGAGACCAAGTGGCTCTAGGAAGGCACCGAGTATGCAAGACGCCTGCTCAAATATATCATGTGAGGAGCAGTGAGGAGGAAGATGAGCCTGATGCCATTGTAGGTATCATTGAACTGTATTCCTATTCTTTATATGCATTGATTGACCCTGGCTCTACTCATTCTTTTATAAGTACTGAACTGGTCAAGATGTATGGAACGACTAGTGAACCTATAGCATCGAGAATCTCTGTAACTAATCCACTTGGTGATTGTGTCACCGAAAACTTTGTTTGCAAAATTGCCCTGTGGTGATTCAAGGGATTCCTTTCGTGGATGACTTGTTGGCTCTACCGATCCATGATCTTGATGTTATACTAGGTCTGGACTGGCTTAGTGAACATCAAGCGTTGGTGGATTGTAACAAAAGAAAATTGTATCTTCAAGGCCTTGGCAAGGAAAGCATTGTGCTGATGAATTCCAAAAATACTTCCACGTATGCTTTGACAATAGAAGCTAAGGACGGGCCACAGCTGTTGGATGTTGACACCGTGTGTGAATTTCCTGATGAACTCCCGAGTTTACCCCCAACCCGTGAGGTTGAATTTAGCATTAACGTGCAACCTAAAACTACTCCAGTATTTGTTGCACCTTATCGAATGGAAGTTGTTGAACTAAAAGAGTCGAAGGATTAGATTCAAGATTTTCTTGATAAAGGCTTCATTCAACCGAGTTCTTTGCCCTGGGGAGCTTGGGTTCTCTTTGTAAAGAAAAAAGATGGTTCCATGAGGCTATGCATTGATTACCAGCAGTTGAACAAGGTGACCATCAAGAAAAAATACCCATTTCCAAGGATTGAAGACCTATTTGATCAGTTCAAGGATGCCACTATGTTTTCCAAGATTGACTTAAGGTCTAGCTATTATCAAATGAGAGTTAAAGAATGTGATGTGCCCAAAACGGCCTTTCGTACGAGATACGATCACTACAAATTCTTGGTGATGCCATTTGGGCTAACCAACGCACCGACAGCTTTCATGGACCTAATGAATCAGATTTTTAGACGCTACCTGGACAAATTTGTGGTAGTATTCATCGATGACATTCTAATCTATTCTAAGAATGCAGTGGAACATCGTGATCATCTCCGCATTGTGCTTCAAACCCTCTATGAGAAGCAATTGTTTACCAAGTTCCCAAATTGTGAGTTTCGCCTTACTGATGTTACCTTCCTTGGGCACGTTGTATCGACTGCGGGTATCCAAGTGGACCCGAAGAAGATTCAAGCCATTCTTGATTGGCATCCACCGAAGAACATTGGTGAAGTAATAAGTTTTCTTGGTCTTGCTGGCTACTATAGGAGATTTGTCAAGGGGTTTTCTATGATAGTAGCCCCTTTGACTATGTTATTGAGAAATGAAGCTCCATTTGTTTGGACCGTGGATCAATAGAGGAGCTTCGATCAATTGAAACATGTTTTAACTCACGCACCAGTCCTAACCCAACCTGATTCAGGAAAGGACTACATGATTTACAGTGATGCATCGCATCTCGGGTTAGGACGTGTATTGATGCAAGAGGGCAAGGTTATTGCATATGCATCGAGACAGCTCAAGCCACGTGAGATCAATTATCCTACTCATGATCTAGAGTTGGCTACAGTTGTGTTTGCCTTGAAAATTTGGAGACATTATCTCTATGGTGAGAAATGTTACCTCTTTACCAATCATAAAAGTCTCAAATATCTCTTAACTCAAAAGGAGTTGAATCTTCGACAACGGAGATGGATGGAACTCCTCAAGCATTATGATCTTGTCATTGACTACCATTCGGGCAAGGCCAATGTTGTAGCTAATGCGCTCAGCCGCAAACCTATGCCTGGTAAGTATTGTTATTGATCCTCAAGTTTAATGTAATGATTTGTACACCTACTCATTACAAGTCCTTGTGTTGTAGCTCCTCAAGCTATCAACGCCCACTTCCGTCTTAGGAAGCATCGCTGCTTTGTAGCTGAACTTCAAGTTCAATCTACCATTACATCGAGGATTCAAGCATTGCAAAGTAATATTCTAAAGTTCAAGCCATCATTTCTACGTTGCAAGATAACCCTGATTTTAGAATGAATTCTGAAGGACTCTTATGTTTTCGCGACCAGGTCTGTGTATCTGATGATAAATCTCTTTGCACTGATATCCTCAAGGAAGCTCATTCGAGCTCTTTCTCTATTCACCCGGGGTTAGTGAAGATGTACAAGGACCTACGGGAACTTTATTGGTGGTCGGGCATTAAATAAGCCATAGTTGAGTTCATGTCTAAGTTCCTCACGTGTCAGTGTTTTAAGGTTGAATATCATGTTCTTACCGGGTTATTACAACCTATTGATCTACCGCAATGGAAGTAGGAAAAGATCACTATAGACTTCGTTAGTGGTCTGCCTTTGACTCCTACTAGACATGATGCCATCTGGGTCATTGTAGACTATTTTACCAAGTCAGAACACTTCCTACCGGTTCGAATGGATTACGGTCTTCCCAAGCTTGCTGACTTGTATATCAAGGAAGTTGTTCGACTCCACAGAGTACCTTAGTCTATCATTTCTGATCGAGATCCACGATTTGCATCTCGATTTTGGAAGTCATTGCAAGGAGCTATAGGCACCAGAGTTAATCTTAGTACTATTTTTCACCCTCAATCTGATGGCCAGTCGGAAAGGGTAATCGAAGTTTTGGAAGATATGCTTCGAGCATGCATCATTGATTTTGGTGGATCGTGGGAGAAGTCCTTAATCCTTATTGAATTTGCCTACAATAATAGCTACAAAGCTTCTATCAAGATGGCACCGTATGAAGCATTGTATGGCAGACGTTGTCAAACTCCCTTGTGCTGGTCTAAGCTCGGTGAAGGCAAGATATTGGGCCCTGATTTACTCTGAGAAATCGAAGAGAATGTTGCCATTGTCCACGACCGTTTGAAAGCATCCTTTGATCAACAGAAGACCTATGCTGATCTTAAGCGTAGGGATATTGAATATGAAGTTGGTGAAAAAGCTTTCGTCAAAGTTTCACCAAGGAAGAAAGTTTTGAGATTTGGCAAGAAGGGGAAAACTGAGTCTCTGATTCATTGGACCTTTTGAGGTTATTGAGAGAGTGGATCCAGTGGCTTATCAATTGTTGTTACCATTGGAATTGAGTAAAATCTATAATGTATTCCATGTATCGATGCTTAGAAAGTACCGATCTGATCCCTCACACATCATTGCACCTGAATTTGTGGAAATCCAACCCAACTTATCTTATGAAGAAGAACCGGTTTAGATTCTTGCAAGGGAAACCAAGATGCTTCGTAACAAGACTGTTCCGTTGGTGAAAGTGCTCTGGAAAAGCCATACCGCTAAGGAAGCAACATGGGAGCTGGAGTAAAAAATGCGAAAGCAATATCCTCAGCTTTTCAATCCATGTGAGAATTCGAGAACCAATTTTTTCTAAAGGGGGAGAGTTGTAACACCTCGAAATCTGACCTAGTCGAAGATGGGTTTCGGCGATCAGAAACCCTATATCGAAGATGTTAAATGTTGTATTGATGTTGACCACAAGGTCAATTGTATTGATATTGGACTCTAATTGAGTTGAATTATTGTTTATGGACCTTAATGAATGTATTAGAAACCTTTTAGTAGCTAAATTATAGAAATTGGAAGTTTAGGGATAAAAGTATAAGGAATAGAGAGTTGAGGGACTAACCTTGCGATTAGACCCTTCTCAATTATAATCCCACATACGTGGGTAATCATGAAACAATTCCTCCATATGTAGGAAAGCTATTTCCTTAAAATAGAAAGGGTAGAAAATTTAGAGCTTTACCCGATTATAAGAATAAGCATACACCTCTCTTTGTCTTCCTCATCTTCAAACAAGCTAGCACCTCCATTGTTGAAGGCTAAAAAGCTTGATTTTCTTCGATTTATCGTTATCAAATCATTGCAAGTGATTGGGTGAGCCAAATTCCACAAATAACCATTAAATTCCATGGATATATCAAGCTTAATCACAAGCTAGGGTTTGGCCATCCATGGAATTTTATAGCTAATACTATTTAAAGCTTCAACATTCATTTTGTTATCGTTATATGGATTTTTGTATCGTATTATTGAATCTAATCGAATCCTATTATTTTTTACCTAACTCAAGAAGTTGGTAGAGATCACCCACCGCCACCAACAAAAGCTAGGAACAAGGGGATTGCTATCCAAAAGCCTTAAAAGCTTTAGAATATTGAGGTGAGTGTAGTCGGAGTCTCGAGATTAGGCTAGGTGTCTTTTCCGAATTCATCGTTAATAGAATTGTTATTGTTAACTCTGTTGTTAAGGATTATTGCATCGAACTATTTAACGGACATTATGGTAAGTGTTGATTAGTTATCGCATCAAGTATTGAACATTGTCAATGCCATCGTCATTGTTATTGAACACATACATAGGTATCAATGTTGTCATTGGGTATTGTTATTACCATTATCATCGCCATTGTCATTGAATCATGAAAGTTTGGGACATTGATATAGAGCATTGATATAGCCATTGTCATTGATTATTGAAGTCAACATCATTATTGTTATCGAAACATTGTAAATACTTTCTTGTATGCTTTGACAATATAAGCTAAGGACGGGCCACAACTTTTGGATGTTGACACCGTATGTGAATTTCCTGATGAACTCCTGGGTTTACCCCCAACCCGTGAGGTTGAATTTAGCATTGACGTGCAACCTGGAACTGCTCTAGTATCCATTGCACCTTATCGAATGGCAGTTGTTAAACTAAAAGAGTTGAAGGCACAAATTCAAGATTTGCTTGATAAAGGATTCATTCAACCAAGTTCTTTGCCCTGGGGAGCTCTGGTTCTCTTTGTGAAGAAGAAAGATGGTTCTATGAGGCTATGCATTGATTACCAGTAGTTGAACAAGGTGACCATCAAGAAAAAATAACCATTGCCAAGGATTGGAGACCTATTCGATCAGCTCAAGGATGCCACTGTGTTTTCCAAGATTGACTTAAGGTCTGGCTATTATCAAATGAGAGTTAAAGAATGTGATGTGCCCAAAACTGCCTTTCATACGAGATACAGTCACTATGAATTCTTGGTGATGCAATTTGGGCTAACCAACGCATCGATAGCTTTCATAGACCTAATGAATCAGATTTTTAGACTCTACCTCAACAAATCCGTGGTAGTATTCATTGATGACATTCTAATCTATTCTAAGAATGCAGTGGAACATCATGATCATCTCCGCATTATGCTTCAAGCCCTCCGTGAGAAGTAATTGTTTGCCAACTTCTCAAAATGTGAGTTTTGCCTTACTGAAGTTACCTTCCTTGGGCACGTTGTATCAGCTTTAGGTATCCCAGTAGACTTGAAGAAGATTCAAGTCATTCTTAATTGGAATCCACCAAGAACATTGGTGAAGTAATAAGTTTTCTTGGTCTTGTTTGGCTACTATAGGAGATTTGTCAAGGGGTTTTCTATGTTAGTAGCCCCTCTGACTAAGTTATTGAGAAAGAAAGCTCCATTTGTTTGGACTGTGGATCAAAAGAGGAGCTTCGATCAATTGAAACATGTTTTGACTCACGCACCTGTCCCAACCCGATTCAAGAAATGACTACACAGTTTACAATGATGCATCGCATCTCGGGTTAGGATGTGTATTGATACAAGAGGGCAAGGTCATTGCATATGCATCGAGACAACTCAAGCCACATGATATGAGTTATCCTACTCATGATCTAGAGTTGGCTGCAGTTGTCTTTGCATTGAAAATTTGGAGACATTATCTCTACTGGGAGAAATGTTACCTCTTTACCAATCATAAAAGTCTCAAATATCTCTTAACTTAAAAGGAATTGAATCTTTAACAACGGAGATGAATGGAACTCCTCAAGCATTATAATCTTGTCATTGACTACCATCCGGGCAAGGCCAATCCACGATTTGTAGCTGATGCGCTCAGCCGCAAACCTATGCACAGTAAGTATTGTTATTAATCCTCAAGTTTAATGTAATGATTTGTACATTGACTCATTACAAGTCCTTGTGTAGTAGCTCCTCAAGCTATCAACGCCCACTTTTGTCTTAGGAAGCATCGCTGCTTTGTAGCTGAACTTCAAGTTCAGTCTACCATTACATCAAGGATTCAAGCATTGCAAAGATAATATTCTAAAGTTCAAGCCATCATTTCCACGTTTCAAGATAACCCTAATTTTAGAATGAATTATGAAAGACTCTTATGTTTTTGCGACCGGTTCTATGTACCTGATAATAAATCTCTTTGCACTGATATCCTCAAGGAAACTCATTCGAGCTTTTTCTCTATTCACCTAGGGTCAGTGAAGATGTACAAGGACCTATGGGAACTTTATTGGTGGTCGGGCATTAAACAAGCCATAGTTGAGTTCATGTCTAAGTGCCTCACGTGTCAACGTTTTAAGGTTAAATATCATGTTCTTACCGAGTTATTACAACCTATTGATCTACCGCAATGAAAGTAGGAAAAGATCACTATGGACTTCGTTAGTGGTCCGCCTTTGACTCCTACTAGACATGATGCCATCTGGGTCATTGTAGACTATTTTACCAAGTCAGAACACTTCCTACCGGTTCGAATGGATTACGGTCTTCCCAAGCTTGCTGACTTGTATATCAAGGAAGTTGTTCGACTCCACAGAGTACCTTAGTCTATCATTTCTGATCGAGATCCACGATTTGCATCTCGATTTTGGAAGTCATTGCAAGGAGCTTTAGGCACGAGTTAATCTTAGTACTATTTTTCACCCTCAATCGATGGCGGTGAAAAAAGGGTAATCCAAGTTTTGGAAGATATGCTTCGAGCATGCATCATTGATTTTTGTGGATCGTGGGAGAAGTCCTTAATCCTTATTGAATTTGCCTACAATAATAGCTACAAAGCTTCTATCAAGATGGCACCGTATGAAGCATTGTATGGCGGCGTTGTTCAAACTCTCTTGTGCTGGTCTAAGCTCGGTGAAGGCAAGATATTGGGCCCTGATTTACTCGAGAAATCGAAGAGAAGGTTGCCATTATCCATGACCGTTTGAAAGCATCCTTTGATCAACATGAAGACCTATGTTGATCTTAAGCGTAGGGATATTGAAAATGAAGTTGGTAAAAAGCTTTCCTCAAAGTTTCACCATGGAAGAAAGTTTTGAGATTTGGCAAGAAGGGGAAAACTAAGTCCTCGATTCATTGGACCTTTTGAGGTTATTGAGAGAGTGGATCGAGTGGCTTATCAATTGTTGTTACCATTGAAATTGGGTAAAATCTATAATGTATTCCATGTATCGATGCTTAGAAAGTACCGATCTGATCCTTCACACATCATTGAACCTGAATTTGTGGAAATTCAACCCAACTTATCTTATGAAGAAGAACCGGTTTAGATTCTTGCAAGAAAAACCAAGATGCTTCGTAAAAAGACTATTCCATTGGTGAAAGTGCTCTGGAAAAGCCATACCGCTAAGAAAGCAACATGGGAGCTGGAGGAAAAAATGCGAAAGCAATATACTCATCTTTTCAATCCATGTGAAAATTTGAGGAACCAATTTTTTCTAAAGGGGAGAGTTGTAACATCTCAAAATCTGGACTAGTAAAAGATGGGTTTTTGCGATCGAAACCCTATATCGAAGATGTTAAATGTTGTATTGATGTTGACCACAAGGTCAATTGTATTGATATTGGACTCTAATTGAGTTGAATTATTGTTTATGGACCTTAATGAATGTATTAGAAACCTTTTAGTAGCTAAATTATAGAAATTGGAAGTTTAGGGATAAAAGTATAAGGAATAGAGAGTTGAGGGACTAACCTTGCGATTAGACCCTTCTCAATTATAATCCCACATACGTGGGTAATCATGAAACAATTCCTCCATATGTAGGAAAGCTATTTCCTTAAAATAGAAAGGGTAGAAAATTTAGAGCTTTACCCGATTATAAGAATAAGCATACACCTCTCTTTGTCTTCCTCATCTTCAAACAAGCTAGCACCTCCATTGTGAAGGCTAAAAAGCTTGATTTTCTTGATTTATCGTTATCAAATCATTGCAAGTGATTGGGTGAGCCAAATTCTACAAATAACCATTAAATTCCATGGATATATCAAGCTTAATCACAAGCTAGGGTTTGGCCATCCATGGAATTTTATAGCTAATACTATTTAAAGCTTCAACATTCATTTTGTTATCGTTATATGGATTTTTGTATCGTATTATTGAATCTAATCGAATCCTATTATTTTTTACCTAACTCAAGAAGTTGGTAGAGATCACCCACCGCCACCAACAAAAGCTAGGAACAAGGGGATTGCTATCCAAAAGCCTTAAAAGCTTTAGAATATTGAGGTGAGTGTAGTCGGAGTCTCGAGATTAGGCTAGGTGTCTTTTCCGAATTCATCGTTAATAGAATTGTTATTGTTAACTCTGTTGTTAAGGATTATTGCATCGAACTATTTAACGGACATTATGGTAAGTGTTGATTAGTTATCGCATCAAGTATTGAACATTGTCAATGCCATCGTCATTGTTATTGAACACATACATAGGTATCAATGTTGTCATTGGGTATTGTTATTACCATTATCATCGCCATTGTCATTGAATCATGAAAGTTTGGGACATTGATATAGAGCATTGATATAGCCATTGTCATTGATTATTGAAGTCAACATCATTATTGTTATCGAAACATTGTAAATACTTTCTTGTATGCTTTGACAATATAAGCTAAGGACGGGCCACAACTTTTGGATGTTGACACCGTATGTGAATTTCCCTGATGAACTCCTGGGTTTACCCCCAACCCGTGAGGTTGAATTTAGCATTGACGTGCAACCTGGAACTGCTCTAGTATCCATTGCACCTTATCGAATGGCAGTTGTTAAACTAAAAGAGTTGAAGGCACAAATTCAAGATTTGCTTGATAAAGGATTCATTCAACCAAGTTCTTTGCCCTGGGGAGCTCTGGTTCTCTTTGTGAAGAAGAAAGATGGTTCTATGAGGCTATGCATTGATTACCAGTAGTTGAACAAGGTGACCATCAAGAAAAAATAACCATTGCCAAGGATTGGAGACCTATTCGATCAGCTCAAGGATGCCACTGTGTTTTCCAAGATTGACTTAAGGTCTGGCTATTATCAAATGAGAGTTAAAGAATGTGATGTGCCCAAAACTGCCTTTCATACGAGATACAGTCACTATGAATTCTTGGTGATGCAATTTGGGCTAACCAACGCATCGATAGCTTTCATAGACCTAATGAATCAGATTTTTAGACTCTACCTCAACAAATCCGTGGTAGTATTCATTGATGACATTCTAATCTATTCTAAGAATGCAGTGGAACATCATGATCATCTCCGCATTATGCTTCAAGCCCTCCGTGAGAAGTAATTGTTTGCCAACTTCTCAAAATGTGAGTTTTGCCTTACTGAAGTTACCTTCCTTGGGCACGTTGTATCAGCTTTAGGTATCCCAGTAGACTTGAAGAAGATTCAAGTCATTCTTAACTGGAATCCACCGAAGAACATTGGCGAAGTAAGAAGTTTTCTTGGTCTTGCTGGCTACTATAGGAGATTCGTCAAGGGGTTTTCTATGTTAGTAGCCCCTCTGACTAAGTTATTGAGAAAGAAAGCTCCATTTGTTTGGACTGTGGATCAAAAGAGGAGCTTCGATCAATTGAAACATGTTTTGACTCACGCACCTGTCCCAACCCGATTCAAGAAATGACTACACAGTTTACAATGATGCATCGCATCTCGGGTTAGGATGTGTATTGATACAAGAGGGCAAGGTCATTGCATATGCATCGAGACAACTCAAGCCACATGATATGAGTTATCCTACTCATGATCTAGAGTTGGCTGCAGTTGTCTTTGCATTGAAAATTTGGAGACATTATCTCTACGGGGAGAAATGTTACCTCTTTACCAATCATAAAAGTCTCAAATATCTCTTAACTTAAAAGGAATTGAATCTTTAACAACGGAGATGAATGGAACTCCTCAAGGATTATAATCTTGTCATTGACTACCATCCGGGCAAGGTACAGTTGTAGCTGATGCGCTCAGCCGCAAACCTCTGCCTGGTAAGTATTGTTATTAATCCTCAAGTTTAATGTAATGATTTGTACATTGACTCATTACAAGTCCTTGTGTAGTAGCTCCTCAAGCTATCAACGCCCACTTTTGTCTTAGGAAGCATCGCTGCTTTGTAGCTGAACTTCAAGTTCAGTCTACCATTACATCAAGGATTCAAGCATTGCAAAGATAATATTCTAAAGTTCAAGCCATCATTTCCACGTTTCAAGATAACCCTAATTTTAGAATGAATTATGAAAGACTCTTATGTTTTTGCGACCGGTTCTATGTACCTGATAATAAATCTCTTTGCACTGATATCCTCAAGGAAACTCATTCGAGCTTTTTCTCTATTCACCTAGGGTCAGTGAAGATGTACAAGGACCTATGGGAACTTTATTGGTGGTCGGGCATGAAACAAGCCATAGTTGAGTTCATGTCTAAGTGCCTCACGTGTCAACGTGTTAAGGCTAAACATCGTGTCCCTACCGAGTTATTGCAACCTATTGATCTACCGCAATGAAAGTAGGAAAAGATCACTATGGACTTCGTTAGTGGTCTGCCTTTGACTCCTACTAGACATGATGCCATCTGGGTCATTGTAGATCGTTTTACCAAGTCAGCACATTTCCTACCGATTCGAATGGACTACAGTCTTCCCAAGCTGGCTGACTTGTATATCAAGGAAGTTGTTCGACTCCACAAAGTACCTCAGTCCATCATTTCCGATTGAGATCCACGATTTGCATCTCAGTTTTGGAAGTCATTGCAAGGAGCTTTGGGCACCAGAGTTAATCTTAGTATCGCTTTTCACCCTCAGTCTGATGGCCAGTCGAAAAAGGGTAATCCAAGTTTTGGAAGTTATGCTTCGAGCATGCATCGTTGATTTTTGTGGATCATGGGAGAAGTCCCTACCCCTTATTGAATTTGCCTACAACAATAGCTACCAAGCTTCTATCAAGATGGCACTGTATGAAGCATTGTATGGCAGACGTTGTTGAACTCTCTTGTGCTGGTCTGAGCTCGGTGAAGGCAAGATATTGGGCCCTGATTTACTCCGAGAAACCGAAGAGGAGGTTTTCATTATCCATGACCGTTTGAAAGCATCCTTTGATCGACAGAAGGGCTATGTTGATCTTAAGCGTAGGGATATTGAAAATGAAGTTGGTAAAAAAGCTTTCCTCAAAGTTTCACCATGGTAGAAAGTTATGAGATTTGGCAAGAAGGGGAAAACTAAGTCCCTGATTCATTGGACCTTTTGAGGTTATTGAGAGAGTGGGTCGAGTGGCCTATCGATTTATGTTACCATCGAAATTGGGTAAAATCCATGATGTATTCCACGCATCGATGCTTAGGAAGTACCGATCTGATCCTTCACACATCATTGAACCTGAATCTGTGGAAATTCAACCCAACTTGTCTTATGAAGAAGAACCAGTTCAGATTCTTGCAAGAAAAACCAAGAGGCTTCGTAAAAAGACTATTCCATTGGTGAAAGTGCTCTGGAAGAACCATACCGCTAAGAAAGCAACATGGGAGCTGGAGGAAACAATGCGAAAGCAATATACTCATCTTTTCAATCCAGGTAAAAATTTGAGGACGACTTTTTCATAAGGGAGAGTTGTAACATCTCAAAATCTGGACTAGTAAAATATGGGTTTCGGCGATCGGAAACCCTATATCGAATATGCTCAAATATTGTATTGATGTTGACCATAAGGTCAATTGTATTGATATTGGACTCCAATTGAGTTGAATTATTGTTTAAGGACCTTATTGAATGTATTAGAAACCTTGTAGTAGCTAAATTATAGAAATTGGAAGTTTGGGGATAAAAGTATAAGGAATAGAGAGTTGAGGGACTAACCTTGCTATTAGCTCCTCCTCAATTATAATCCCACATACGTGGGTAATCAAGAAACAATTCCTTCATATGAAGGAAAGCTATTTCCTTAATATAGAAAGGGTAGAAAATTTAGAGCTTTACCCGATTGTAAGAATAAGCATACACCTCTCTTTGTCTTCCTCATCTTCAAGCAAGCTAGCACCTCCGTTATTGAAGGCTAAAAAGCTTGATTTTCTTCGATTTATCGTTATCAAACAGTTGCAAGTGATTGGGTAAGCCAAAATCTACAAGTAACCATTGAATTCCACGGATATATCAAGCTTAATCACAAGCTAGGGTTTGGCCATCCATGGAGTTTTATAGCCAATAGCTATTTAAAGCTTCAATATTGATTTTGATATCGTTATGTTGATTTCAGTATCGTATTATTGAATCTAATCGAATCCTATTTTTTTTACCTAGCTCTAGAAGTTGGTAGAGATCACCCACCGTTACCAACAAAAGCTAGGAACAAAGGGATTGCTATCCGAGAGCCTTGAAAGCTTCGGAATGTTGAGGTGAGTGTAGTCAGAGTCTCGAGATTAGGCTAGGTGTCTTTCCCGAATTCATCGTTAATAGAATTGTCATTGGTAACTCCGTTGTTAAGGATTATTGCATCGAACTACTTATTGGACATTATGGTAAGTATTGGTAAGTTATCGCATCGAGTATTGAGCATTGTCAATGCCATTGTCATTGTTATTGAACATCAGACATAGGTATCATTGTTGTCATCAAGTATTGTTATTACCATTATCATCGCTAGTGTCATTGAATCATGAAAGTTTGGGACATTGATACAAAGCATTGATATAGCCACTGATATGGACATTGTCATTGATTATTGAAGTCAACATCATAATTGTTATCGAAACATTGTAAATGAGGCATCGATCATTGTTGATGTCATTGGCATCATTGGAGATTGTCATTGTTAATGATATTTTCATTGAACATAGACACCGGAATATCGTTTATTGGTAAGAACATTGAACATGGCTATTGATATTGAACATGAATTACTGATATTGTTACCAGACCTTGGATACTAAGAATATTGGATACAATTGGCATGCCATAGGATTCATGAGCTAAGTGTACTGGTGGACTACGGTCCTAGGGCTACGACCTATATTGATTTGGCGAGGCGAAGGGATGTGTTGTGGTATTTGTCATATTGGCGAGGTGGAGGGACTAGACAATTCATTTGTTGGCTAGGCGTAGGAATTCACATATCCACTATCCCGAATCGATCCAAGGGTTATTGATGAAATAGGATTTATTGCCATTGAACATGTTCATTGCATTACTTCTATAGATCTATTGCATTGTTATTGTAAAGATGTGAGTTCTAATGCATTTCCATGACATAGTGCTTATTTGTGACTACCTCACTAGGCAAAGTATGCCTAATGCATTGCATTTCATCCAATTCAGGTTAAGAGATTCAACGTCGGAGATCGGAGAAGTTGTTGCGTTGTACAAGTCACAAGCAAGCTTGAAGTAATGTTTATCGAACCTATGAACTCCTAGTAGGGTGGAAAAGTACCTAGAACATTCATATAAGGCTCCTTTGATATGTATATTTTGTGCTTCTGGAATTTTAGTGCACAAGGTTTAAAATGAACTTTTCATATGGCTTAAAATAGACTAAAAGTGCATATTTGGCTCAGAAAGGTGAAAACATAGTAAATGGATTCGGATTAACACGAATATTGGCATGCTAGTAGTTTATAATGTTTAAAACCTGCTGGTAAAATTTCATTGCATTTGGACTTTGGTTTATAGGTTACATCGGATAAAAACCAGCAAAAATATGTCATTGCAGGGCGTATCGATACGGTTGACGGCGTATCGATACGGCCTTGCATATTTGGTTAGGTAAACAATGGTCAACCAAGGGTGTATCAATATAGCCTAGGCATATCGTTACAAGTTTTGGCTACTGGAATTTTGGTGTAAAAATGGTATTGATACAGGGTCAAAGCGTATCGATACTAAGTCAACATGGTCAACAGTATCGATACGACCCTCAAACGTACCAATACAGTCCTATTACCTTTGAATTTGGAATTTGGGAATTAGGTTTAGCGTACAGATATGGCCGTAAGGGCTCGGTACAGTGACAGTTAATTATTTTAAAAGATTAAGAACACAATTTTACGTTGTTTGCAAAATGGTCACTAATTATTGCATGGCTTAATTGAATGGGCATATGAACTCTGAATAATATGAAAACATGTATGCTTACTGTTTGCATGATGAATTTCATGGTAGTAAGATAAGTTTCTGAAACGGACCACAAAAATATTGAAATTATAATTAAGTCCCTAAAACTTGTAAATGTTATAATTTGGTCCTAATTGGATAATCATAGACTCGTATTAGTGTAATTGGAACTTTGTATTGCTTATTCTTGAATGTTAGGCGTAATATGATTGTTATTTCATGGAACTATCGTATCGACCATCGTTTAGTTCATCGGCAGCATACTCCGACCCGGTTCTCGACCAGGCCGAGAAGGGGGTGTTACAATTATGGTATCAGAGCTAGAGTTTAGTCGATTCTATGACTAAACCAAAGTTTATTTCTTTGTTATTGTGTTGCTTTGCCACCTAGGAGTTATACATTGTGTATATTGTGACTTGTCGACTAATCTGATTTCTTTTTGTTATAGATATGTCTGAGTCGAACAAAGGTCACATACACGAGCATGCCACCGGCTCTTCGACCCATGGTGAGGAAGTGAGGAGGGAAACCCACCAAACCCACCTAATCCCCCACCTCAGCATGCCGAACCCGTAATGCCTAACGCACAGACAGAATGTTATCGGAACATGGCTAACATGTTCAAGCAATTCATGACATCTATGAGGGTCGAGGTATGGTACAACCAACCCCACCAGTTGTCCAATATGCTCGAGCCCCTATCGATAAGCTGGCCTCACTTCGGGCTTACACTTTTACCGGTCATGATGATGATAATCTTGAGGTTGCCGAGTAATGGCTAAACAACATGTTGAGGATTTTGAATAAGCAATTGCAATGTTTCGATGAACACAAGTTGGAGTGCGCCCTTGCATTGTTAGCTGATGAAGCACTTTAGTGGTGGGAGACCACTATTCTCACTGTTCCTGAAGAATCAGTCGCTTTAGAGTTTTTCTCCAAGAATTCTGAAAGAAGTACATTAGCGTGTATTATCTCGCAGAAAGATGCATCATCTTTCTCCATCTGAGGCAAGGTGGTCAACCTATTGAGCAGTACATTCATGATTTCATCAAGTACTGTTGTTATGGTGCAGAGTACATCAAGAAGGAAGAAGACCAGTGCAGGATATCTATTGTTGGGCTTAGTGGTGAATTAAGCCCTATGTTTACTGCCTTGGGGATCTCTGATTTCCAAGATCTTGTGAACTGAGTCAAGGCCAATGAAGCTGCTCGGAAGACCCTGAGATCAGGTGGAACTAACAGGACCGAATAGAGGTTTAGGGATGATTTCCGACCCCCAGGTGGAATAAAATGAGCAAGAATCAAGGCCCCAAACAAAATGTGTATTTCCAACCTTCCCGTTTTGGGAACATCGGTCTTTTGCCAATACAGCCTTAGTTGAAAGCAATGGAGGCTCCAACAAAAATACATAGAATCCAGTTTGCAATTATAGCCAGAAATGACATCCAGTAGGTCAATTTCGTAAGCAGACTGGAGCATACTTCTTTTTGGTGAACAGGGTCATTTCATTCGTGATTGTCCTTTGGGTGCAACCAAGTCTATGGCAACACCGGTAAGTACTACATCCCCTTCTCAGTCCTTCTGAGTTAAAGGGTCAAAACAAGGTTCATCAGGAGCTATAGGGAGACCCAGTGGCTCTGGCAAGGCACTGAGTAAGCAAGAATCCAGGACTCCTGCTCAGATGTTTCATGTGAGGAGCAGTGAGGAGGAAGATGAGCCTGATGTCATTGTAGGTATCATTGAACTATATTCCTATTCTTTATATGCATTGATTGACCCTGGAACTACTCATTCCTTTATAAGTACTGAATTGGACGAGAAGTATGGAATGACTAGTGAACCTATAGCATCGAGAATCTCTGTAACTAATCCACTTGGTGATTGTGTCACCATAAACTTTGTTTGTAAAATTGCCCTTTGGTGATTCAAGGGATTCCTTTCGTGGACGACTTGTTGGCTCTACCGATCCATGAGTTTGATGTGATACTAGGTCTGGACTGGCTTAGTGAACATCAAGCTTGGGTGGATTGTAACAAAAGAAAATTGTATCTTCGAGGCCTTGGTAAGGAAAGCATTGTGCTGTTGAATTCCAAAAATACTTCCATGTATGCTTTGACAATAGAAGCTAAGGACGGGCCACAGTTGTTGGATGTTGACACCGTGTGTGAATTTCCTGATATCTTTCCTGATGAACTCTCGGGTTTACCCCTAACCCGTGAGGTTGAATTTAGCATTAACGTGCAACCTAAAACTACTCCAGTATCTGTTGCACCTTATCGAATGAAAGTTGTTGAACTAAAAGAGTGGAAGGATTAGATTCAAGACTTCATTCAACCGAGTTCTTTGCCCTGGGGAGCTTGGGTTCTCTTTGTAAAGAAGAAAGATTGACTTAAGGATTGAAGACCATCAAGAAAAAATACCCATTTCCAAGGATTGAAGACCTATTTGATCAGTTCAAGGATGCCACTATGTTTTCCAAGATTGACTTAAGGTCTGGCTATTATCAAATGAGAGTTAAAGAATGTGATGTGCCCAAAACCGCCTTTCGTATGAGATACGGTCACTACAAATTCTTGGTGATGCCATTTGGGCTAACCAACGCACCGACAGCTTTCATGGACCTAATGAATCATATTTTTAGACGCTACCTGGACAAATTTGTGGTAGTATTCATTGATGATATTCTAATCTATTCTAAGAATACAGTGGAACATCGTGATCATCTCCGCATTGTGCTTCAAACCCTCTATGAGAAGCAATTGTTTGCCAAGTTCCCAAATTGTGAGTTTCGCCTTACTGAAGTTACCTTCCTTGGGCACGTTGTATCGACTGCGGGTATCCAAGTGGACCCGAAGAAGATTCAAGCCATTCTTGACTGGCATCCACCGAAGAACATTGGTGAAGTAAGAAGTTTTCTTGGTCTTGCTGGCTACTATAGGAGATTCGTCAAGGGGTTTTCTATGATAGTAGCCCCTCTGACTAAGTTATTGAGAAAATAAGCTCCATTTGTTTGGACTGTGGATCAATAGAGGAGCTTCGATCAATTGAAACATGTTTTAACTCACGCACCAGTCCTAACCCAACCCGATTCAGGAAAGGACTACATGATTTACAGTGATGCATCGCATCTCGGGTTAGGATGTGTATTGATGCAAGAGGGCAAGGTTATTGCATATGCATCGAGACAGCTCAAGCCACGTGAGATCAATTATCCTACTCATGATCTAGAGTTGGCTACAGTTGTGTTTGCGTTGAAAATTTGGAGACATTATCTCTACAGTGAGAAATGTTACCTCTTTACCAATCATAAAAGTCTCAAATATCTCTTAACTCAAAAGGAGTTGAATCTTCGACAACGGAGATGGATGGAACTCCTCAAGGATTATGATCTTGTCATTGACTACCATTCGGGCAAGGCCAATGTTGTAGCTAATGCGCTCAGCCGCAAACCTATGCCTGGTAAGTATTGTTATTGATCCTCAAGTTTAATGTAATGATTTGTACACCTACTCATTACAAGTCCTTGTGTTGTAGCTCCTCAAGCTATCAACGCCCACTTCCGTCTTAGGAAGCATCGCTGCTTTGTAGCTGAACTTCAAGTTCAATCTACCATTACATCGAGGATTCAAGCATTGAAAAGTAAGATTCTAAAGTTCAAGCCATCATTTCCACGTTGCAAGATAACCCTGATTTTAGAATGAATTCTGAAGGACTCTTATGTTTTCGCGACCAGTTCTGTGTATCTGATGATAAATCTCTTTGCACTGATATCCTCAAGGAAGCTCATTCGAGCTCTTTCTCTATTCACCCGGGGTTAGTGAAGATGTACAAGGACCTACGGGAACTTTATTGGTGGTCGGGCATTAAATAAGCCATAGTTGAGTTCATGTCTAAGTTCCTCACGTGTCAGTGTTTTAAGGTTGAATATCATGTTCTTACCGGGTTATTACAACCTATTGATCTACCGCAATGAAAGTAGGAAAATATCACTATAGACTTCGTTAGTGGTCTGCCTTTGACTCCTACTAGACATGATGCCATCTGGGTCATTGTAGACTATTTTACCAAGTCAGAACACTTCCTACCGGTTCGAATGGATTACGGTCTTCCCAAGCTGGCTGACTTGTATATCAAGGAAGTTGTTCGACTCTACGGAGTTCCTTAGTCTATCATTTCTGATCGAGATCCATGATTTGCATCTCGATTTTGGAAGTCATTGCAAGGAGCTATAGGCACCAAAGTTAATCTTAGTATTGTTTTTCACCCTCAATCCGATGGCCAGTCGGAAAAGGTAATCCAAGTTTTGGAAGATATGCTTCGAGTATGCATCATTGATTTTGGTGGATCGTGGGAGATGTCCTTAATCCTTATTGAATTTGCCTACAATAATAGCTACCAAGCTTCTATCAAGATGGCACCGTATGAAGCATTGTATGGCAGACGTTGTCAAACTCCCTTGTGCTGGTCTAAGCTCGGTGAAGGCAAGATATTGGGCCCTGATTTACTCTGAGAAATCGAAGAGAATGTTGCCATTGTCCACGACCGTTTGAAAGCATCATTTGATCAACAGAAGGCCTATGCTGATCTTAAGCGTAGGGATATTGAATATGAAGTTGGTGAAAAAGCTTTCCTCAAAGTTTCACCAAGGAAGAAAGTTTTGAGATTTGGCAAGAAGGGGAAAACTGAGTCTCTGATTCATTGGACCTTTTGAGGTTATTGAGAGAGTGGATCCAGTGGCTTATCAATTGTTGTTACCATTGGAATTGAGTAAAATCTATGATGTATTCCATGTATCGATGCTTAGGAAGTACCGATCTGATCCCTCACACATCATTGAACCTGAATTTGTGGAAATCCAACCCAACTTATCTTATGAAGAAGAACCGGTTTAGATTCTTGCAAGGGAAACCAAGAGGCTTCGTAACAAGACTGTTCCGTTGGTGAAAGTGCTATAGAAAAGCCATACCACTAAGGAAGCAACATGGGAGCTGGAGTAAACAATGCGAAAGCAATATCCACAGCTTTTCAATCCATGTAAGAATTCGAGAACCAATTTTTTCTAAAGGGGGAGAGTTGTAACACCTCGAAATCTGGCCTAGTCGAAGATGGGTTTCGGCGATCAGAAACCCTATATCGAAGATGTTAAATGTTGTATTGATGTTGACCACAAGGTCAATTGTTTTGATATTGGACTCTAATTGAGTTGAATTATTGTTTATGGACCTTAATGAATGTATTAGAAACCTTTTAGTAGATAAATTATAGAAATTGGAAGTTTAGGGATAAAAGTATAAGGAATAGAGAGTTGAGGGACTAACTTTGCGATTAGACCCTCCTCAATTATAATCCCACATACGTGGGTAATCAGGAAACAATTCCTCCATATGAAGGAAAGCTATTTCCTTAAAATAGAAAGGGTAGAAAATTTAGAGCTTTACCCGATTGTAAGAATAAGCATACACCTCTCTTTGTCTTCCTCATCTTCAAACAAGCTAGCACCTCCATTGTTGAAGGCGAAAAAGCTATTTAGGAAGTTAAAATGTCGAATTGAACTTGAGACTAGAATATGAAATTGCACATGCATAATCACCATGACTAATTTAATATTTATTTATAGAAGATAACATTATGCTAAAAGTGGTTTTTATATCCCCAACTGATTTAACGTGTCTTTGTTTATGTGACCTGTTCGGTCGATATAAATGTGTTATTTCGAGAATTAATAAAAATTAAGAGAAAAAGTTTGATACAAAATCCGTGTAAAACAAACGTTTACACGTACTTTTCAAATTTAGGGTTAAGGGTTTAGTTTAGGGTTAAAAGTTTAGTGGTTTAAGTTATAGGGTTTAGAATTTAAGGTTAGTGTTTATAATTTAGGGTTTAGGGTTTAAGTTTTAGGGTAATAGGGTTAGGAATTTAGAATTTATGTTTTATAAGGTAAAATATAGGCTTGTGTAAAATTAATTTTTATTTATCAGTGATATTTGGATAATAAAAAAGGTCGAGAATTTGGTGACAATAAAAAGGAAAAATAAAAGGAAAGGAAGGACTATTACATTAAGGGTGTTTCATAATTATTTGGATGAAGTACATAATTATTTGGTCATTGAAATTTTAAAAATTATAAAAATAGTTATTCAACATATTGAATTGTTACAAAATGATCAATAAACTTTATTAAATTGTTATAAAATTATCATTAAATTTAGGTTAAAGAGATTATTTTGCCCCCGAGCTCGACCCAAATTAGCAATGTTGTCCCTCGCGCGAAAACGTGTTCAATTAGGTCCTTTAGTTCGCATATTACAGCAAATTAGCCCCTTGACTAACGTTGACCGACGAAACCGTTAACTGCTGTATACGTGACCGTTAACTACATGCCATGTCACGGCTGACGTGTTAAAAAATGCAAAAAAAATAATTATTTTTTCATATTTATTTTATATTAAATTTTCATCATTTAATTGATTTTAAAATAAAGAGTTAAAATAACTCATGAATACTTCACCACCGAACCAGCCTCTTAACCTTGTCAATAAACACTAAATGTATTATATAACCTCTTTAAAATAACATGTCTTCTTTGTTAAAATCCCGACAAACCTGGATTTCCTCTATAAATAAACTGGCAAAATGCATTTGCTTTCACTCAGAATCTTAAGGTGCTCCCTTTGGCTCCTTCAGTTTGAATTTGATCTTTCCTGGAACTACCGTTTTGTCAATGGCTGAAGCTCAACAAATACAACTTCACGTCATGGGTAAGTGTTCACATGCTTTGAAACACCATCTAAGAATTGTCGACTTAAACTTTTGTCAAAATCTAGCTCCTTGAACAGATAGAACTGAATAGTTTGTTATCACTTTGATACATGGATTGGCAGACCCTGAAGCTAAAGGAGCGAGTTCAAGCACTGTGAGCCCACGACCAGATTACCGACCTCCTCGGATCGGAGCAACATGATGAGGTGGTTTCGGATAGCCCTTTACGCGATCTTTGTCTTGGGTGGCCAAACAGCAGCAGTGATGCTTTCAAGACTACTTTGAGAAAGGTGGAACAAGCAAATGGGTCTCAACGCTGGTTCAATCTGTGGGTTTCCCTATTACTTCTCACAACGCAAAGCAATTTCATTTACTGCTGCTCTCAACATGAAACCAATCAAATGAGGTTATATAACACATTTCGTGTTTATTAACAAGGTTAAGAGGTTGGTACGGTTGTCAAGCATTAAGCTTTCCCCCACAAGACTTAGGTTGATTCTCAGCCCCTCCTATTCATAAGTTATTTTAACTCTTTATTTTAAAACCAATCAAATGATGCCACGTATCATCTGATTGGTTAAAAGTTAATATAAAAATAAATATGAAAAAGAATTGATGTCACGTAGCATTTTTGACACGTCAGTCGTAACGTAGCATGTAGTTAACGGACACGCATGCAACAGTTAACGGTTTCGTCGGTTAACATTAGTCAAGGGGCTAATATACGGCAATGTGCGAACTGAAACACCTAATTGAATGCGTTTTATAAGTGTAGTGAACATTTTTGTAATAGTTTGGTAAGTTTAATGATTATTTTATAATTTATAAAATTTCAATGACTAAAAATATTATTTTTACTTAATTTAGTGACCATTTATGTACTCTACCCTAATTGTTTTCTCATAGTGAACCCTTTCCTTTGTTTGGTTTTTGGGAAATACTTTACCAAACTATTACAAAATGATCATTACGTTTATGAAACTATTATAAAATAGTCATTAAATTTAAATTTATCATTATTTTATAATGTGCATTATTTTTTTGTAATAACTTAATAGTTAATGATCGTTTTAACCAAAAAATATTTTTATTTAATTTAGTGACCATTTTATATCGTTTATCCTAATTGTTTTCTCATGGTGAACCCCTTTCTTTTGTTGGGTTTGTAGGGAAATACTTGTTATTATCATTTTACTAAAATACTTTGCCGATGTAGCACAAAATGTCCCTAATTTAGGAATAAGAAAATATTAGATAGATGTGGGGAGTAAATGAACTCGGCTTAAACAAATAAAGTTGTATTTGTGTTCATTTATTTATTTTTGAAGGTATTCATGTTCGTTTAAGTTTTTAATATCGTATTCGCGTCCATTGTTTATTTTTGAAGGTGCAATGTTGGTTCATTTAGCATTCAAGAACATGTTCGATTAGCATTCGCGAACATGTTCGATTAACGTCTGTGAACATGTATGTTTATATATTTGCTAAAGAAAATGGTGAAATTATGCTAGTAATCCTTAAGCTCCCAGGATTAACAATTTGAACTCCAAAGTTCACCCTATGTTCAATTTCGTCCATACCTTTACCGATATTTAAAATCTATATGTTGAGATAATTGATTTTGATATAACTTAAAATGAAAAATGTTTTTGGACTTAAACAAATTTGCAAAAATATTTTAAAAGTTCATCAACTTGAAAAATATGTTTGAAAGGTTTTCAAAGGATTTTTGACTTGTTTAAATGCTTTCAAAATAACCCAAAAGTCAAAAACAAGCTTTGTGCACCGATACATCTATTAGTGTATCGATACCCAGTCAGCCATACCGGTACCCTTACCTGTACTAATACGCCCTTTTTGTTTTCCCAAAACACCATTTTTCAGTAGCAAAATAGGGTATCGATACGGCCTCATCCGTACTAATACACTATGGGGTGTACCGATACACATGCATAGTGTACTGATACCCAGTGCAATTTTGCCCCAGCGGTTCTTTCTATTTCAGGACGCGTACTGGTACCTGTCCCCATGTAAAAGATACGATGAGCCTAGAAGTGCATTTAATGCTGGAAATAAAGTCTCCAACGGATCTAAATCAACCCCCAATGGCTAGTAATGACCACAAAATTTTTAAAGGGTTTAAAAGACCTCTTCAAATAGCCATGTAGAAAAGAAACAACTTGTCAACATTCAATGATAGAGAAAGTGTTCTAGAGCTTAATTTTGTCATATTTCTTGTAGAAAACACTAGTGAACCAAATTGTGACATTTATGCAAGTGTTTAGGATTTTGTGTGGGAGCTTAATTGTGCAAACTTATTTGCCTTGTGAGGTTTTCTTTAGTTTGCTAAATTTGTTTCTTCTTGTAAGAGAGCGTTTCAAGACTTTGGGGTATAAGTCTTGGTTGTAAGGGTTATCTTTTTAAACCCAGAAAAAGGAAAGCAAATCTAGTAAATTTTAGAAAATCTTTAGTGTGGATAGCTAAGGTAGTGGAGGTAGACTCGGTTGAGTAGTCGAATGACACGTGTCGTTCTCGCGTCAAAATAATTCCTTCTTCTCAAATAATAAATAAAGGAATTCAAATGTAGTAAAAGAGAAGTAAGGGTCGATCCCACAGGGACTAAGAGAACTTCCTAATTTATGTTTGTTCAATCGGTGAGCCAAAAAGAGAGTTGAATAATATTTAAGTATGGTGGGGATTTGTGAATTAATTAAAAATAATAAGAGATTGTAGACAAAATTTAGGAAGTGGATTAAATATGGTAAAGATTAGCCTCGGGCTTTTGCTCTGACTCAGTTTCCTCGGATCATTGGAAAGAGGATTTTTCACTTCGGGTTCATGTCGGTTACTCATCTTCAAGGATCAATCCTTGTGACTGTGCCTTGTATACCGAATACCCAAGTGCCATCCTTGATATCGATTTTGGAAATTGATCTAATCAACAACAATGTTGTATATCAAAAATGTTTAAGTAAAGCCGACTCGGACTATGTCGTTTCAATAATAACTGATTTCGATCTTAGTTTCCTCTTAGCAAACAATTTTTCTAAGTGTGTTCCCAGGAAGTCGAATGTGCTTCAATAGCCGATCCTTCCTCTTACACATTTAACCAAAACAACATTCTGACCAACGTCAATCTTTGGTTTTGAAATCATTTTGATTTTGAAATTAAGTTTAGAAAACTAAGAGAGATGCCCGAGATTGTTTAAGTGTTTTTCAATCCTCACGTTGGAATTGAGCCATTGCTTTAGCCCTTGGCTATGGAGAATTTAGCTAAGTATGATTATGGTAAAAATCATACTTAGCATTATAAAAGGAAAATAAATAAAAAACTTAAAGCAAGAACTAAAGAAAAGAAAGAATTTTATAAAACCTTAAAAGTAAAAACAAAGCTAAGAATGAGAATATGAGAATTGAGATATGATATTTGAGTTTGCCCCAAATGGGGTATTTATAGCAGCCTAAAACCCTGAAAATAACCCTAAAGAGATAAGAGATAAATACCAAATTATTTAAATTAATTACAAAAAATAAATCCAAAGTTTGAATTTAAAATTCGACTGATAAGTTATCTGATATGCGGCTGATAAGCTATCGTTGCTGCTGACGTGGCGTCTTCTAGAATAGAAGCTACTGATGTGGTGTCCAGTCAGACTTTCATGCCCACTAATCCATCCATGAATCCAGAAAATCAAAAATTGCACAATTTCAGCAGTTTAAGCAATATTCCTGGAATCTACTGTCTTGCATGGAAAATGAACAAAAATGCACACATTAGCAACTTTAAACAATCAATCAATGAGTAATTAAAGATAGAATAATGCATAATTTAAGCACTAATCAAATTCCCCCTCACTTATTCAATGCTTGTCCTCAAGCATTTCTCAATTATCATGCTAAAAACCTTAAGTTGCCAACTCAAATTTCAAAGAATTTCCAAGACTTCTAAAGTAAACTAAATCAAGTAAATGTTGAAATTCAAGATCAATCAATCATGGCATAATCAATTAAGTGTAAATCGACCAAGGCATTTCAATCGTCTACCAATTTCAAAGAATACAAGACTTAGCTCCTCACATTGGTTCACTCATTTCGCTCAAGTATTTCGGGTAAGAGAATCGCTCAAGCTAAACTAATCAACCCATTACCATAAGCTTGTAACTAGATCTAATCTCCACTACTTAATATGAAAATGATGCAAAAATCATGAGGACTTAAAATGGGTTGTAACGGGGTTAAGGTTCGGGTAGGAAAAAAGGTCAAAAATGAGGTTTAAAAAGTCAAGACAAGTAAAATTATTCTAAAGAATTTATTCGAAGAGAGGAGAAGAAATCAATCATTTTTTTCATTCGAACTGTTCTTTTTTTCTATTTTTTCTGCTTTTTTTTTCACTGTTCGAACAGCACCGTATATTCGAACTACACTACACGGTTCTGCAATTTTTCTTCACTGTATTTTCCTGCACAGTATTTTTTCTGCCCAATTTTTTTTCTGCACTGCACTGTTTATTTTTCTGCACAGTATTTTTTTTGAACTGATTCGAATCTGATTTTTTTCTCTCTTTTTTCGCTTTAGAATAACCTCAACTTGTCCTGAAAAAGGGTGACAAAAATAATTGAAAGGAAAACAAAAATAAAATAGGCTTGGCTTAATGATACGGTAAACAAAGAAAAGGATTAAAGGCTCAAAAATGGTTCACTAAGTGGAAAATAAATAAAAGGGTAGGCTATTTTGTTTGGTAAGAGAAGTTGGTTTAATCCTAATGCCTCTATCTTATTAGAGCATCATAATCAAAATGTGTAGTCTCAACAAGCATCGAGTTACAAGTTCTAGAACGCAATATATTAGTTTGGCACACTCGATTGAAACAAGGAGCAAGAATAAAAATATATGCTCATTAGGCTCAAAACTCACAGAAAGGTCTATTGAACTAAGTCATGCATCCAATTCAATCAATAAATTCATGAAACGAACAAGAAAAAATTACATAAATTAGTCATGCCATGCTATCATGCATCCTAAATTCAACAAGAAAAAGATTGAATTCACAAAGAAATGCAAAGAAATTAAATCAAACAAGAGACTAGCAACCAAGGTCATCAACAATTCTAATCAAGAAACAACTTAATTTCAATCGCAAAGCATAAGTGAGAGTCAATTTGATTTCTAATTCCACCCCCTCACTTAATCATAATGTCCCATTATGGAAAAATAAAGTGCAAGAGAGAGAGGGTGAAAATACTCCCCGATTAATGTCGGCCATGCCCAAGCCCACGTCCTCGACGAGATGTGCCCGAACGAAGGAAGGATAGGATTTTGGCAATATTGGTTTCAATGGAGTTCAGGTGCTCGTTAACATCTGGCTGCGGATTGTTGTCCTGTACAGGTTGAGGAACTGGCCTCCGAAGGAAAATGCGCTCATTACGAGGTGTACTAGTGCCCGAAGGAACAATATATGGCGCATCGGGAGTACCGGCTAGAAGACCCATTGTATCCAAGCACCTCGCATCCAAAGCATCCATGGCAAATGCGTAAGTAAACTGTGAAGGATCAAATGTCAGAGGGAAAAGACAAGATGCAAGGTGTGTGATATAAGGACCAAGAATAAGTGGGCGATTGGTCCGCGCAACACGCTCAAAGGCATAGGCAAACCAAAAGCCTAAATTTACCTTAATGCCGACTTGCATACACCATAAAAAGAAAAGTTCGACCTTACTTAAATTGGAAGAAGTGTCACTAAAACTGGAATAGTTGTACGCAAGGAAGCGATGAATGTAGCGGAGTGCTGGATTATGAATGGCCTATCCCTTCATCACACGCGGATCGTATACTGAACCCGCCAACCCAGTAAGAGTTTCATAGCATATGTCACTGTCAAAATCCTACAGAATCTCAAGTAAAGTAGTTAAATACCCAGGATCTGTGACATCTATCACGAATCCCATATAAAAATTAAATTACGTTATTGACATTGAAAAATATTGACCAAGCAGTAGAAAGGATACGACATCAGGAGAGTGCACATAAATAACACGATTTTTATCAAATGAAGACATGGCATAGAACTCAAAAACCAGTTCATAATACGTGTTACATCTAATTTTCGAATAAATTGTCCATCCAATCGCATCAAAGAACTGCATGACAGACTCGCACAAGTGCAAACTTTCTAAAGTTTGGGGAGGAATATACTTACAAACTTTTAAGTGACGGTGGCGAATGTGATTAAATCTTTCCAAGTCGTCGCCAACAAACTCCAAGTAGCCATGTAAAACCTCATCGGTTGGAACCGAATACTTGCAGCCAGGTCGATAGCGTTCGAAACACTCTTCCTGATTGGTGTGGTTGTTTAGAACAGCACTGTTTCTTAAACTTTCCACGAATGGTGGGGAATCTGGACGTTCGTTGTTCGAGTGGGATGATGCGGGCTGGTCAGAAGGATATCCATGCTCAAAGTCCGGTTGTTCCATTGATGGGTTGTTCGTATGGAGATTAGCTCTAAGGGTGTCTGTAAAGCCAAAAGCCGGATAGAACATTAGCAGAGGGGCAACGGAGATAAAATCAGAATTTACCTCGGGCGTTTGATGCGGTAGAGACGGATGCATGGGATGAGAAAACGCAGCATCGCCGTGCATAGAATGAAAAGACGGTGACGACTTCCTTGAGGATCTGTCTTGCTGTGGCTGGTCAGCATCGGTGGCATCTGGCACGACTGTGAGGATGCGGCGGAAGGCATAGAGTGGAAAGAAAGGGACAACAGTGTCGGCTGGCTACGCGGCGATTGAAGGACTGAAGACCCGGCAGCCGCGTTGCTGACCATCGAATGAGCAGACCGGCCAGTTGAGTGATCAGGGGCTGGTTACTAGTCGTTCGGGTGAATGGTGGCTGCCTGCTGTTTTTGCCTATGGCTGCGATGTGGGGGAGGCGGCGGAGGAGCGGGCTACGAGTCTGAATTGTTAGGCACAGCCACGAACTACGGTGGTTCCATCTGACGACGGCCGCCGAGCATTATGGGTGCCGGTGTTTAGGGGAGCCAACATGCTTGATCCCTTGTGCGCACCATTGTTGAAGCAAGCGAAGGTTGTCATGGGTGAGGGCTGGTTGGTTGAGGGAACGACTGATGAAGAAGAAGGGTAATAGTTTAGGTCTGGGAAACGTAAAAAAATGAATTTGGAAGGGATTGTGATATCTTATCACAAGTGGGGCCCGCAGAATCTCATAAAGCAACAAGATTGGGTCAAAATTTGACCGATTATGATATGGAAATTTCAATTTTTGATTCTAATATTTGAATAGGGGCCATCTATAGTGCACCAATTAAAAGGAGGTGCTAACGTGCTCCATGCTTGCAAAACCTGTACATAGTCGACGCAAAATACGATCAGCAACAAACGATTTAATGCGAAAATAAAATAAAAAGAAAATAAATTAAGAAAAATTGAAAAAAAATAAACAAAATAAATTAAAAATGGGTTGCCTCCCATCCAACGCTTATTTAATGTCGTTAGCTTGACGAGCCGATTTTTTAAAGTGTAGGTTATTCTAATTCGATCTCCTCAGCTAATCCTATCAGAGCGTTCTCATAATACGGCTTCAACCTCTGGCTGTTTACTTTAAATCGAGCTCCATAATTGTCTTCTATCTCTACTGCGCCATGAGGAAAAATCCGAGTTACCGTAAATGGGCCAAGCCATTTCGATCGAAGTTTGCTTGCAAAAAGTTTTAGTTTTGAATTAAACAACAAAATGTTTTGGTTAATTGTAAATGATTTAAAGGATATTCTTCGATCATGGAATTCTTTCATTTTCTCTTTAAATATTTGAGCGTTGTCATAAGAGTTTCGTCGTATTTCCTCTAATTCTTGGATGTGTAGCTTCCGCGCTTCTCCAATTGCTTCCATCTTCATGTTACATTGCTTAACTCCCCAAAAGGCTCGATGCTCCAATTTAACCGGCAAATGGCATGGCTTACCGAAAACGAGTCGATATAGCGACATCCCAATAGGACCTTTATAAGCCGTCCGGTATGCCCACAATGCGTCAGACAACTTGAGACTCCAATCTTTACGATCCAGTTTTACAATCTTTTCAAGAATTGCTTTAATCTCGCGGTTTGACACTTCTGCTTGTTTGTTGGTCTGCGGATGGTAAGAAATGGCAATTCTTTGAGTAACTCCGAACTTTTTCATGAGTGCGTCAATTACCTTGTTGATGAAATGGGTTCCTCGATAGCTAATTATCGCTTGTGGTGTGCCAAACCTGGAAAAGATAGAATTTTTCAAAAAATTAATAGTGGTTCTAGCATCATTATTTCGGGTAGCCTTAGCTTCCACCCATTTAGAAACATAATCAACTGCAAGAATGATATAAAAATTTCCAAATGAAGAAGTAAAGGGACCCATGTAATCGATTCCCACACATCAAAAATCTCACAGACGTGAATCAGATTTTGAGGTAATTCATTCCTTCGGCTTAAATTCCCTACACGTTGACACTTATCACATGATTTACAATATAAGTAAGCGTCACGGAATATAGTAGGCCAAAAGAAACCACATTCCAAAATTTTATGGGCAGATCGCTTTGGTCCAAAGTGACCACCACATGAATAAGAATGGAAAAAGTCTAGGATAGAATTTACCTCTTCCTCAGCGACGCATCGCCTAATTACCTGATCCGAATAGTGCTTCCATAAATAAGGATCACCCCAAATATAATATCGGGACTCCCGCTTTAGTCGATTAATTCCAGATCTAGGCAAGTCTAAGGGTAATTTGCCTGTGACCAAGTAATTTACCATGTCTGCTAACCATGGAACCACATTCTGCGCCAACATCAAATGTTCTTTTGGGAACTTATCGTTAATTGGCGGGTCGACTGTAGAAATAGGAATGCGACTTAAATGATCAGCTACGAGATTCTCGCTTCCCTTATTGTCTTTAATTTCCAAATTAAATTCTTGTGAAAGCAGGATCCATCGGATAAGCCTTGGCTTCACCTCTTTTTTGCTCATAAGGTACTTCAAAGCTGCATGGTCAAAAAAAAAATCACTTTAGTTCCAAGCAAATAAGATCTGAATTTTTCTAAAGCAAAAACAAAAGAAAGTAATTCTTTTTCTGTTGTGGAGTAATTTCTCTGATCCGAGTCCAGAGTCCTTGAAGCATAGGCGATAACATGTGGTTCTTTGCTAATTCTTTGTCTAAGAACAGCTCCAACACTCGTATCGGATGCGTCACACATAAGCTCAAAATCATATTCCCAATTTGGTGATTTGACGATCGGTTCCGTGGTCAATGTTTCTTTAAGTACATCAAGCGATTCTTTGCACTCAAGATTAAAGTCGAAGACTTTATCTTTTTGTAACAGCTCATACAACGGTCGCGCCAACTTTGAAAAATCTTTAATAAATCTTTGGTAGAAACCTGCATGGCCAAGAAAAGAACGAACCTCCCTCACAGATGTGGGGTAAGGTAGTGAGCGTATAATATCGGTCTTGGCCTTATCAACGGCAATTCCATTAGATGACACAATATGTCCCAAAATTAATCACTTATCAACCATAGAATGGCATTTTTCATAATTCAAAACAAGATTAAATTCTAGGCATCTATTAAGCACATTAGTTAAATTACTAAGACACTCATTAAAAGAACTATCGTATACCGTAAAATCATCCATGAAGACTTCGATGCCCTTCTCAACATAGTTAGAAAAAATACTCAGCATACATCTCTGGAAAGTGGCTGGTGCATTACAAAGGCCAAAGGGCATCCGTCGATATGCAAATGTACCGAACGGGCAAGTAAAAGTTGTTTTCTCTTGGTCTTTTGGCGCAACTGAAATTTGGAAAAAACCTGAAAAACCATCAAGGCAACAATAATGAGTTTTATCGGCTAATTTCTCAATCATTTGATCTATAAAGGGAAGGGGAAAATGATCTTTTCTAGTGAGAGAGTTTAACTTCCTGTAGTCGATACAGACTCTCCATCCATTTTGTACACGTGTTGGAACTAACTCTCCTTCGAAATTTTGGACCACTGTCACTCTAGTCTTTTTAGGTACCACGTGAATTGGACTTACCCAGTCACTGTCAGAAATAGGATAGATTACATCTGCATCAAAGAGTTTCTGTATCTCCTTTTTTACTACCTCCATCATTGGTTGGTTCAAACGGCGTTGTCCTTGTCTAGAGGGTTTCGCTCCTTCTTCCATTTTAATCTTATGCATACAAGTCGTGGGACTAAGTCCCTTAATATCGCCAATAATCCATCCTATGGCTTCCTTGTGCGTGCGCAATACCTTTACTAGTGCATTCTCTTCTTCTTCGGACAACTTGTTTGAGATTATCACCGGTAAGGTTTCATTTTCTCCAAGAAAGGCATATTTCAAGTGCTCCGGCAACTGTTTTAATTCTATCTCTGGCGCCTGCAAAACAAAAGGTAACATTTTAGTTTTAGAGGGAGATGAAAATAAATCAGAATTGATAGATAAAATATGTTCAAACTCCCTTTCTTCCTCTCTGCGGCAAAGTTTAAGATCCCTGTAAAAATTATCCAAAAATTAGTTTCAACAAATTCATCAACTAAAGGATCAATAATATCGACAAAATTAATTCTTTCAACTTGATCTGGGCATTTCATCGCTTTATAAACGTCAAATTCTACGACCTCACCATCAAATTCTATTGTTAATATACCGCTTCTCACATGAATCTTTGTATGCATGGTGCTTAGGAAGGGTTGGCCTAAAAGTACCTCAGAGCAAGTGTTCGTCCTATCGTTTTCCATGTCGATGACATAGAAGTTAGCAGGAAAAATCAGAACATCGACTTTCACTAAGACATTTTCAAGCACTCCCTCTGGATAGATAATAGAACGATTAGCCAACTAGATAGTTACTTTTGTTTCCTTCAAAGGTTCGTTAGTAATAATTTTATAAACAGAAAGTGGCATAACGTTAATTGAAGCTCCTAAGTCGCACATTGCACGTTTAATTAAAACATTTCCTATTTTGCAAGGTATAGCGAACATACCTTGGTCTTTCATATTTGGTGGAAGTTTTCGCTGAAATACTGTTGAGACATGTTCTCCCAGATTTACCTTATCGTGACCAGTTAGTCTCCTCTTTGTGGTGCAAAGCTCCTTTAGAAATCTGGCATACCTTGGCACTTGTCGGATTACTTATAGGAGAGGTATGTTGACTTGTGCTTTTTGGAACACCACTAAGATTTCCTTCTCTTCATCTCTCTTTTCACGCCTCGTCAATCTTGATGGAAAGGGTGGTGCAATTTCATGAGAAGGGGGAGGAGGTGGTGGTGGCGATGAAGATGTACCTTGGACATCGGAGGGTGGCTTTTCCCTTCCTTTCTCGGACCGTGCGACATTCTCTTTTGGGACTTCAGGTGTGACAACGGTTCCACTTCAGAGGGTGATAGCACTCACATTCTCTCTCGGATTTGACTCCGTTCGAGAATGAAGTCTTCCCTGCGACTCTAGTCTCCCCACGGTTTAAGCCAACTGGGTCATTTGTTTGTCCAAATCTTGTAGGTGGGCCTCAATGCGGGTTTGAAACTTCTATTGGAATATTGCCAACCATTCAGCGATGGATTCCAATGATGACTTCGGTTGTTGATATTGTTGTTGAGTGGGTTGTCTCTGCTGATATGGTTGACTTTGCCTTTGATTTTGAGCATAACTGAAGTTTAGATTATTTTTCCAACTTGGATTATACGAGTTGGCGTTGGGGTTGTATTGTCTTTGTAGATGTCCTGGAAAATTTCCTATGGCATTCACTTGCGCAGTGTCCTCTTCTTGTATAATCGGACAACAGTCCGTCGGATACTTTGGACTCGTCCATATCCAGCAAAGCTTGGTTGCAATTCTTTTATCTGTAACAAGAGATTGAACAATATCAACTAATTTATCAAAATTGTTTTCCAGTGAAACTGTACTTACCTCGTAAACCCGTCAAGATGGTTCACTTGAAGGGTGAAATTGTTGCGACTTGGCGGCCATAGTAGATATTAACGTTCTTGCCGCCGTTGGAGTCATGTTAACAAGAGCTCCCCCACTTGCTGCGTCTACCACTTTCATGTCCATAGGCGTTAATCCTTCATAGAATACTAGAGAATCGTTTTTTCAAACAACCCATGTTGTGGACAGTTTGCACATAGCTTTTTGAAATGCTTCTAGTGGTCATATAAAGATTCAGTATCCTTTTGTCGAATACTCAGGATACTTCGCCTTAGCTCGCTTGCCTTAGCTGCTGGAAAAACCTGTCAAGAAAAAGGTGAGCCATGTTAGTCCAAGTTGAAACAGAGTTTGAGGGTAAATCAAATAGCCAATCCTTAGCAATATCAGCTAGAGAAAAAACAAAAGCGCGAAGTTTTATTTGATCTTTAGAAACTCCCTGTGGTTTTGTGCTTAAACAGACCATGTGAAATTCCTTTAGATGTTTATGTGGATTTTCACTTGGCAAACCGTGATAGGTTGGTAAAAGGTGTATTAAGCCTATCTTGAGAGCGAATGGTGTCTCGCCATTCAGGAATGTTATGCACATCGGCTGGTTATCATCAGGGGCCGTAGTTAGTTATCGAATAGTTTGGTCGTTGTCTCCCATCGAAACTGGTTCTTTGGTTGTGTGGTCGAAGTGTGATTCTGCTTCATATGCTATTTCTAAATCACGTTCTAGTTGTTGTTTTCGTTGTCTTTGCTTCTTTTCCTGAAGTGTTTGGGTGTGTAATCTTCGGGCGTATGCTTCGATATCCGGGTTATAATCTGCTTGTTCTCCCAGATTCCTCCTGGTCATAAATCAAACAAAAATAATTAGTAACTTCGTTGTAGTCCCCGGCAACGGCGCCAATTTGACACGCGTCTTTCGCGCGTCAAAATAATTCATTCTTCTCAAATAATAAATAAAGGAATTCAAACGTAGTAAAAGAGAAGTAAGGGTCGATCCCACATGGACTAAGAGAACTTCCTGATTTATGTTTGTTCAATCGGTGAGCCAAGAAGAGAGTTGAATAATATTTAAGTATGGTGGGGATTTGTGAATTAATTAAAAATAATAAGAGAATGTAGACAAAATTTAGGAAGTGGATTAAATATGGTAAAGATTAGCCTCGGGCTTTTGCTCTAACTCAGTTTCCTCGGATCATTGGAAAAAGGATTTTTCACTTCGGGGTTCACGTCGGTTACTCGTCTTCAAGGATCAATCCTTGTGACTATGCCTTGTATACCGAATACCCAAGTGCCATCTTTGATATCGATTTTGGAAATTGATCTAATCAACAACAATGTTGTAGATCAAAAATGTTTAAGTAAAGCCGACTCGGACTATGTCGTTTCAATAATAACTGATTCTGATCTCAGTTTCCTCTTAGCAAACAATTTTGCTAAGTGTGTTCCCAGGAAGTCGAATGTGCTTCAATAGCCGATCCTTCCTCCCATAAATTTAACCAAAACAACATCCTGACCAACGTCAATCTTTGGTTTTGAAATCATTTTGATTTTGAAATTAAGTTTAGAAAACTAAGAGAGATACCCGAAATAGTTTAAGTGCTTTTCAATCCTCATGTTGGAATTGAGCCATTGCTTTAGCCATTGGCTATGTAGAATTTAGCTAAGTATGATTATGGTAAAAATCATACTTAGCATTATAAAAGGAAAATAAATAAAAAACTTAAAGCAAGAACTAAAGAAAAGAAAGAATTTTATAAAACCTTAAAAGTAAAAACAAAGCTAAGAATGAGAATATGATAATTTAGATATGATATTTGAGTTTGCCCCAAATGGGGTATTTATAGCAGCCTAAAACCCTAAAAATAACCCTAAAGAGATAAGAGATAAATCCCAAATTATTTAAATTAATTGCAAAAGATAAATCCAAAGTTTGAATTTAAAATCTAGTTGATAAGTTATCTGATATGCGGCTGATAAGCTATCGTTGCTGCTGACGTGGCGTCCAGTCAGACTTTCATGCCCACTAATCCAGCCATGAATCCAGAAAGTCAAAAATTGCACAATTTCAGCAGTTTAAGCAATATTCCTGGAATCTACTGTCCTACATGGAAAATGAACAAAAATCCCCATGTTAGCAACTTAAAACAATCAATCAAGTAGTAATTAGAGACAGAATAATGCATAATTTAAGCACTAATCATTGAACCACTATAAATCTTCATGTCACAATTTTTATTACTTAGCCATTCATCCACCAAAGCAAAAAATCTAATTCAACCCTCTCTTAGCATTCGGTTGATCGTTCGAGCCTTCCAACAACTAGTATCAATGATTCATCTCTACATCATATTAACATCCTAGAGTCTATCCTTGAAGTGCTCAACCTTTCTACATCAACCAAAGATCATGGTGCAATCTATCGACAAGCCTCATTACTTTAACGGTGCCAAATACTCATATTGGAATAATATGATGATGTTTTTTATGAGAGCTAATGACTACCATCTTTGGGATATTGTTCTTGATGGCTTGTTCATTCCACAAAGAAGCAAGGCTGAATAGAATACGAAAGATCGAAAGAAGATGCAACTCAACAATAAAGCTATGCACATCTTGCTTTGTGCTCTTGGACCCGATAAGTATGCAAAGTTATCTTCTTGCTCAAGAGCCAAAGAAATTTGGGACAAGCTTGAAGTCACTCATGAAGGAAAAAATGAATTAAAGGAGGCCAATATTGACCTTCTCAACCTTGAGTACGAAAACTTCAAGATGGACCCAGAAAAAACATCAAAGCTAAGTCGGATCGATTCTCCACCATTGTGAATAGACTCAAAGGATATAGAGAAGTGATTTGGAGGACAAGCTTGTGAGGAAGTTGATATATTCACTTCCTAATTCATGATTCATGGGATTCCAAGAAGTCCACAATCATTGAAGTAAAGAACATGAAACAGCTCAAGCTTGACGAGCTTATGGGATCTTTTCTAACCCATGAGATGATGATGTCAAAGGGGAAGAAGAAAGAAGATCAAGGCATTGAAGATTTGAATGTTGCTCTTAAATCTTCCACAATCCAACAAGAAGATTCAAGTGGAAATGATAGTGAAGAATAAGAGATGGCCAAGCTCTTCAAGAAGTTCACCCTATTTATGAAGTGCCAAAAGGAAGAATCAAAGCATGAATCGAGAATGAAGATGATGGATACCATCATATGCTTCGAGTGTAAGAAGTCGGGGCACACCAAATATGATTGCCCTCGATTCAAAAAGAAGGGATCAAGCTATAAGAAGAAGGCATTTATGGCTACATAGAGTGATGAAGAGGACTCTATCAATGATGAGGTAGCCAACCTTTGTCTCATGGCCATCGAAGAAGATTCAAAGGTAACTTCTAATTCATCTACTTCAACTTAATATACTTTTGATGAATTATAAGATTCCTATGATGATTTGGTTTTAGAGTTTAAAAACCACATTTTGAAAAATAAGAAATTAGTTTCAAATTTAAAAATTCAAAATGATTTGATTTCTAAAACCAAAGATGAACTTGAAGCAAGTCTCAAGGATTTTGAACAAAATAATTTTGATTTACAAAAATTGCTTTAAAATGTTCATGAAGATCATAAAAAAGAATTGGATGATCTTAGAAAAGAAAAAGATTTGATTTACAAAAGTTAAGATTGCTCCAAAAATAATTTTGTAAAATCAAATTTTTATGTTAGACAATCTAGTATCCATAGATTTATAAATGATAAATGTGTTAAAAACATTTGGGTCTAAAAAGGACTCATTGTTTCAAACATAAATGATAAAATTGAAAAATGGATTCCTAAAGGGACTAAATTTTTTGGGACTAACGACATTGGATCCAAAGCAATTTGGATACCAAAAATCACTTGATTGTTTACTTGTAGGTGTGCTTGAGCCATTGATGATCAATGTTGAAATTTTGGAAGCTCATGACACACAAAGGAGGAATGCCACTTGAAGAATGAGAGACTTAACATCCTACCTTGGTTCAAGTGGTAAATTTTAATTTTCATGCAATTACTTGATCATGTTTTCCATGTCTAATTTTTAATGATCTAAGCATGTTTGTATGACTTCATGTTGTGCGTAATTGCATATAGTTAGGGGAGTCTTAATTGCATAAGTTACATGGTTTTGACCCTTTATGTTTATATCTATGTTTTTGACCTTAAAGTTGTAATGTTTGGTTGAATTTTGGTGAAATTCATGCTTTCTATATTTTAAATAATGATTATTGAGAAACATGTGTAGCAATATGTGCAAAAAGTATACCTAGGATCTCCTAAAGCCTTTGTATGAACTTAAGATTAATTTGTAAGGCTTTATGGGTTATTTTTGCTGCATATTTTTACCGTTTCGAGCCTTCGGTACCGGTACTACCCATACGGTACCGATACGGCCTTCAACCAAGTATTGATAGGGTCTCCTCCATACCAGTATGCGTAGTAAAAAAGTTACTGTTTTGACCCTTTTTGCCATGACTTGTATGCTTATTGATTTATCTTTATAAATGACATGTTTGATTGAATTTCTTGTTTTATTTGATTTATTTATTTGAAATTCAATTTATTTCTCTTGAATTGTTGGACTAACAACTTTATTGATGCTTGATTAAAGGGAGCCATTTTTTAAAATTCTTTTATGTAAATTTTTTTGGTGTATTTTCTTCATTGTTATTTTACACCAACAATTGATATTTTCTATCAATTGATACTAATTTTTCCATCGATTGGTTTCAACCTTTCAACTTTTGGTGTTTTTGAACTTAATGTGATTTCAAACTTAGTTTTGAAATTATTTTTGATATAACAAAAACGGGGAGAGATAGGTTTAAAAAATTCAATTTCAAAAAGAAAAAGAGGGAGCTTTAAATATTTTCTAAAAATATTCTTTGTCTAAAATTATTTTTCTAAAGGGGAGAAATTTTAAAAACAAATTTTCAAGTAGTTTCATTATATAAAAAAGGGAGAGATTGCTGAGATAATTGATTTTGATATAACTTAAAATGAAAATATTTTTGGACTTAAACAAATTTGCAAAAATATTTCAAATGTCTATTAACTTAAAAAATATGTTTGAAATATTTTCAAAGGGTTTTTGACTTGTTTAAATGCTTTCAAAATAACCCAAAAGTAAAAAACATGCCTTGTGTACCGATACACCTATTAGTGTACCGATACACAGTCAGCCATATCGGTACCTGTTTTGCCCGTACCAATACACTCCTTTGTTTTCCCAAAACTTTCATTTTCCAGTTGCAAAATAGAGTATCGATACGGCCCCAGCCGCACCGATACACTATGGGGTGTATCGATACACTTGCTTAGTGTACCGATACTCAGAGCAATTTTGCCCCAACGACTCTTTCTATTTCAGGATGCATACCATACCGATGAGCCCATAAGTGCATTTAATGCTGGAAATAAAGTCCCAACGGCTAGTAACGGCCATAAACTCCTTAGAGGGTTTAAAAGACCTCTTCAAGCAATCATGGAAGAAAAGAAACAACTTGCCAACATTCAATGATAGAGAAAATGTTCTAGAGCTTAATTTTGTTATATTTCTTGTAGAAAACACTAGTGAGCCAAATTGTCACATTTGCTTAAGTGTTTGAGATTTTGGGTGAGAGCTTAATTGTGCAAACTTATTTGCCTTGTGTGGTTTACTTTAGTTTGCTAAATTTTTTTTCTCTTGTAAGAGAGTGTTTCAAGACTTTGGGGTATAAGTCTTGGTTGTAAGGGTAATCTCTTTGAACCTGAAAAAAGGAAAGCAAAATCTAGTGGATTTGAGAAAATCTTTAGTGCGGATAGCTAAGGTAGTGGAGGTAGACTCGGTTGAGTAGTCGAACCATTATAAATCTTGTGTCACAATTGTTATTACTTAACCATTCATCCACCAAAGCAAAAATCCAATTCACCCCCTCTTGGTATTCGGTTGATTGTTCGAGCCTTCCAATAGTATAAAATAAAAGAAAAAGGAGAATTGGTTAAACGAACCAATAAACGAGATTTGAAATGAGCTTGTTCGTAAATATAAAAGTACCAAACACACCTATGTTCATTCGTTTGTTTATTAAATGAACATAGAAATTTTGTTCATACCCGTTTATTTAGCTTACAAAATAAACATAAACGAATGTTAAACAAACGATTCACAAACAGTTCATCGAATACTCTGCTCATTTATAACCTAGGTAGATGGTATGATTGGATGTCACTTTTTATATCATAGTAGCGTGGACAAATTACATTAACTTTGAGTTCACGTATTATTTTGAATATATAATGCATGGAGCGTTCAAAATAAGGAAATAAAAAAAAAACTCATTTTGTGGGTTGGTCTAAAATTTACATTTCAGTACTCTATTTAATTTTTAAGAGTATATTAGTCCATTTCTTTAAATATGTCATATATTCGAATCTTGATGTTATAAATGGAGTAAATTGCGTTGGAAGGATCATCCCCATAAAAGAATTTTATAATACTCGATCTAGATTAGTCGGTCAATAAATTATATACAAATAATCATACAAAAAATTAAAGAGTGCAGATTTTGATATTAATAGTTAGTGTTGTAAATGGACGTCCAAACTCATTTAAAGATGAAAAAAAATGAACCATCTTTTGTTCATTTAAAACCCTAACTTAATTTGTGCATATATCTTGAAAGAATGAAAGAAATTGAAACTTAACCATTTAAATATGTATATGTGTATGGTTTGGTGGGAGTTGCGGAAGCTTGTCGGGACTAGATGATCCCCAAAACTTTGAAAAATTAAAATTTAGCCTCAAAAAATTTTAAAAAATTTTAATTAATTCTCCTCATAATTTTTAAAAATTCTTCTTAAATATCTTAAAATTATTATAAAAAATTAGTTAAGTTTTCAAAAAATTAAAAATTTTAGTTTAAATCTCTATTTTTTTAAAAAAATAAGTTACCCTCCAAACTCTTACCACAAATTTCACGTATTTGGTGGAGAGTGATTATTGGTATGAGAGATAGGTTTTGGATTATGATTCATGCATTTCTACTTTGAAATTGTCAAAAAAAATGTGCCATTAGGTGCAACCACTATCTTTGGATACCATACTCAATTAGTATATTATTACCAATTACACCAACACAAACTCATTTCTTTCTTTTCTTTTCTTCTATTTATTGAAACAAGCATATAAATTGTAAACTAAATAATGGTCGATAAATTTAAAGTATTATCATAATTTCTTTGAATAAATTCTTTTTAATAGTTTTAAGGTGATTATAAGTTAGTATCGGATACTATACTCAATTAATATAGTAATATTAATTACACCAACACAAATGCACTTCTTTCTTTTTCTTTTCTTCTTTTTTATTGAAATAAGCATATAAATTCTACATCAAATGATGGTCGATAAGTTTAAAGTATTATCATAATTTCTATTGAATAAATCTTTTTAATAGTCTTAAGGTGATCACAAGATAATATCGAATACTATATCCACTTAGTATAGTAATACCAATTACAACAACACAAACTCACTTCTTTCTTTTCTTTTCTCCTTTTTTATTAAAACAAGCATATAAATTCTACATCGAATGATGCTCGATAAGTTTAAAGTATTATAATAATTTCTTTTGAATAAATTATTTTTTAACAGTTTTAAATTGATTCCAAAGTAGTATCAGTTTATACTTTTTTCAATCTTTTGATAAGGCACACATACCTTACAGACAAAGCTGCTCAAACTTGAGTTTCTTAGGATAGATATCAACTTCTTTTTCACCGAAATCAGTCGTTGGGTTCTTGAATAAATTCTTATGTGTAATGATTGATTTATATTATATATGACTTTTGAGATATCCATGTGTAGTTTCCAATAAATGAATTGCCAATCCAATTAAAAAGGTTGGGGTGCAAATAGTGAGATTTGAAAAGGAATCTTGATAATTGAAACACAAGTAGAGTGGGGTAGTTTTCATTTCTCAAATCTCAATGCTTAATTATCATTACATTACTATAATCATAAAATAAGGGTTTACCGATAAGTATTGGTTTTAATGGTAAGACACATTGTACTCTCAAGGAGAAAATTCAATTTGAATCTTGGAGACGACCTTGATGGGAGAAAAAACAATGAATCCCGAACACAAACAATAAAATGAACATAAATTATACCAAAAACATAAAAGGGTTTGACTCATTAAATTGATGGATCAGCCTTAGCCATGGGCATAGCATGTTAGCAACCACCACTTAATAACATAATGAAGAATACATGTTTAGATTTACTTACTCTTCTTATTTTATATTCCAGAGTCAACCTGATTCAGCTTTACTTTTTATCATTTACTTATGCTTGAGCGTTTTGGTCATTGTAAAGATCACTTGGTTAATATCTATTAAAAGTTTCGATATTGTATTTAAAAATTTATTTTGATATGTCAATTGAGTTTAATTTAATTAAAATTATTGTTTATACAACATACATGAGATTATAGGATAGAGTATGTTTAAATGTTCAATATAGGATAGAGTATGTTTAGGTAATATAGACTTTGCACTATAATTATATGTTCAAAAAAGTTCATTTTGATGCTTCTATAAAAATGAATGTTTTAGTTCCTGCACTGCATCTACAAGTTCATTTTAGTCCATGAATGTTTGGAAAGTTAACATTTTGGTTTAAAATTCTAAAGTTATCGTTAGTTAACTTAGATATTTCAACTTAAACATCCTTTAAGTCTCTGTCAATTTTGAAATTGAGCAAATTGACCACTCTTGAAAAAAAGAGTAATTTATTCAATATACATTTTTGAAAGTGAATAAATAAGAGTGATTTATGATTGCGTTGACAATTTCCAGTAGTATATGACATATTTCCAACCGTGATTGGATAATTTTTAAAATAAAATAAAAACAAAAAATAATATTTTTTCATAATTTTTAAAATGTTAAGTTGATATCTATCCTAAGAATATTAAGTATACATTTCTTTATCATCTTTTTCAGTTAAAGACTTACTATTTCAAATCTAAAATTCTTAAGAATATTAAGTATACATTTTTTCAGTTACACATTTTAAACATGTTTTTATGTTTGGCTTATACTTGTAATTAAAGTAAGTGGAGACAACAATTTTGAGTTAGAATAAGAATTAATTTTGCATTTAGATTTTATAAGTATTCAAAAATTTTATGTAAAAATTTTAAAAAACCTATTTCGAGAGAGATTAATTTGTTCGAGTTTAAAATTGGGAGGGGTCTAAATGGTGTTTAAACCAAAATATTCAAGCCACCAAACAATAATTTTAGCGTTTCGGACAAAAATATTAAATTTTCGAATGCTTTGGACTAAAATATTCTTTTTTTATAGTAACGTTATTAAAATGAACTTTTATGTATAGTACATGGACTAAAATGTTCATTTTTAAATAGTATGATGTTGAGTGGGTCAATTGATGTGTAATTGGCCAAGAGGGGGTGAATTGGCTTTTTGAAATTGGAAGGAGCAAATTGAAAAGATAAAAATTAAAGACAAAGCGATTTATAGTGGTTCAAGCTTCGAACAAGCTCTACATCCACAACCTTAGCTCCCACTAAGGACTTTGAACCAATATCCACTAGATATTCTTCCCCTTTTCTAGGCTTAGGAATAAACCTTTACAAATCGGTTAATCTTTCTACCCAAAGATTAACCAAGGCTCTCTCTTTACAAAGAAGAAATGGAAAACTTAAAAGTATCTCTCACAAGATTGATTTGTTGCCCAAATTACAAACAAGCTCTCCCCAAACTTGAAAGAAATGTATACAATGAAAATTACAACAAGTAGGGTACGATAATTTGACTCTTTAAGCTCAAGGGTTTGGATATATGCTTGGATGTTGCAAATAAGTTCAATAGTTGTTGCTGAGGCTTTGGAGACTTGGTTTTATACCTTCTCATTAATTTCTAGCTGTTTGGGTTGTTGAAGTCATCAATATAGCCGTTGGGCCCTCTTCTTCCCACCATAAATGGACTTCTGCAACTACTCGTACTGATACGTGGGAGGCCGTATCGGTACGGACCTAAAAATAGAAAGAGCTGTTGTGCAGGTAAAACAAAGGGCGTATCGATACACGAGTAATCATATCGGTACAATCTCAGTGTAAAACAAGGGGCGTATTGAAACGGGCAAGGCCATATCGATGCAATTTTGCTCACTTGGGCTACTGTCTGAACCTGTATCGGTACGCCTTGAAGGTGTATCAATACATGTTAACAAATTTTCAAAATTGCATGTTCCTAATAACTGACAAGGCAACGTTCAAATCATAAATGAAAAATCTTAACCACCGTATCGATACGCTAGTAGCCGTATTGGTACGCTGTTCTTAAATCTTAAACCCTGTATGAAGGTCGTATTGAAACGGATAGCACCGTATTGAAACATCTGAGTAAAAACCTTAGCCCATATGAAGCCCGTGTCGATACAGATGGAACCGTATAAAATAGATTCTTACAGTGGCCTTTTAATTTAAGCCCATATCGAAACGCTCGAGAGCGTATCGATACGCCTGGACGTAAAATTTGAATTTAGCTTTAAAAACACTTAGAAAAATTTATAGGGTTTAAGTTTTTGACTTTGAATAATTTTGTACTTGAAAAATCCTTGTCAATTGTGAGTCTTTGAGATACTTAAAAAATGTATTTTCTTTTACAAATAAGTCCTTAAACAATTTGTTATATCGAAATCAAACTTTAGTTTTACAATCTTCCCCTTTTTGATATAACAAAACCAAGTTAAATTTTTAAGTCTTTGTTAAAAACTCCCCCTTACTTTAGGATAGGTTTTAAAAATGTTTTTGAAAATTTAAACTCTTTCTTCTCCTCCTTTTTGTTAGATCAAAATCAATGATATTAAAGGATAGAAATAAGAAACATAACAATGAAGCACAATTTAAAGCATAATCAAAGCAACATAATTATCATTGAAAGTTCAAAGCAACATAATCCAAATCCAACTTAAAACTTAAAAACAAACTAAAATCAAAGCATAGGTTCATAGAGTAAATAACATAGGTGCATAAAAATAAAAGACTAATATGACATGTATGCAATGCAATGTATGTCTATGGAGCATCCTCATCATCCTTGTCCTCTTGATCTTCATCTTCGTTATGGGTTTGAGTAGCCTGAGATTGCCTCCATTCTCCATAGAAAGCCGTAAGAGATATGTCCATCGAACCTTGTTGGCTTTCAATTGCTTGAACTCGGTCCTCTAAGGAAGTGAATCGAGTATCAATGGCCGCAAACCCTTCATTCATGGTTGTCTTCAATGAGGTCATAGAAGTGTTAAATGAAGTGAATTGCTCACTGAGATAAGCCATGAGAGAATCCATAGCTGATTGAGCTACCGGAGCTTGAGGGGCGACTTGTGGAAGAGCTTTCGGTTCTTTGGGGATTGCATCACTTGGAAGCTTGCCGAGACGTAGCCACTCACCACTAAAATAGTGAAACTTTGCACGAACAAGAGAGCGTGTAACACCCTAAAACTAGCCTAGAAGACTAATATCAAGAAAGTAATATTACTCGACCCGATATCTAAAACATTCAATAATAAGCAAACGGCTTAGAGTATTTTCTTAGGCAACAAGGCATGATTCGCAAGTAATGACATCATGAAACCACATTGTACTTGAAATCAGACCTAAATAATTAGATCGGGCCATAAAATCTAACAAAACTTTACCACATGAGTCTTAGACACTTTATGCTTTCATGTATAGTCTTAGTAATCCAAATATCTATATATATGTATTTAAAAAAAGTATCTTAATCGTTTAGGCAAGTTGTGAACAATTTATCCCTTATTAGCATAAAGTAAATCTATCCATTGACTGTCTAACCTAGAAGTTAAGTCCCAGATCACAATCAAATTTCCATGTAGTTCATTAAAGCTCAATTTGACTAAAATATAACTAAGCAAAGCTAACTTTATTCATACTATTAAGTTCTTGCCTCAGCAGCAACATAATCAGAATACAACAACTCCAAGCTTGTTCAATTAACAACTACAATCATTTAAGCAAAACATGCAACCACATCAAGCAATTAACTACCACGATTACCAAATTAGTGCTTACAAATCATATGTGCTTTGACATTACAAAACATCATTGAACATTATGACACAAGCATTAGTGCCACCATCCTAGGAGTTTAAGACCAAAATCTAAATACATACATTGGGATATCAAAAAGTGACTTGATCAAACTTCCAATTCAGGCAAGGTCCAGAAGATCCTCCTGAGAAGTTACGAGAACTTACATAAGCATAAGCTTAGTGAGCAAGCATATAGCACAACAATATTTATACAATGATCATAGACTTCCTCAACACCGAGCGCAACCACAAATATATTAGCATAACAAACATGTTTAAATAAAGTAGTCTAACAATCTCAATAGACATCAATAGAGGCAATGATCATCAACATACTTCAATCTAGCAAGTACATTACAAACAATTTACTTAATGGCCAATCTAGCCAAGTTTTGAAAGCCAAACAAATTTTTATATGAATTCTATTTCAAGGTATCAATGTAATCAAACTCTTGAGCATGAATGAATAATGAACTTCGATATATTAATGGTTTTCCATCTTATTACATAACAATAAGACTTAACCACAAAAATAACATTCATAATTATACCAAGCTAATATTTTGGGTTTCTATACTTTAAAAATTCAATAACAGTCTTCCTTTTTAATTATCTTTTAAAGTTTCAGCCTTGAAAATCGATGTTTCAGTCTAGACACACGAGTCCCCAACCAAACTGTCGCCAAGACAATAACAATATGGTACTCATGTATCGGTCAATCCTTCTACTGTCGCCAAATGAACAATCAAAACTTCCCTCCTACTGTCGCCAATAAGGACCACTGTCCCAGACCGTAGTCCACCCCGACACTTAGCTCTATGGACTCTATGGCATGCCAACTATGACTAGAACTGACTCGAATCCAAGGCTTACGATAATTGATGTACTTATTAGTCCATTAAATATCTCATCAATCAATATGCACATGTAGTGCCAATAATACCTCGCTTTCAAGGAGCAATGTCAATTTTCAATAGATCCATAGCACTTAAAAAAAATCAATAACATTAGCAATGAATCAATAGTGGTTTCATTTAATCAATGTTTCGATATACCTATTCAAAAATTTCTTTTTCAATGTTATCATTCAATAATCCATTCAATGCTCAATGTCTCATTTAACAATGTACCATAAATTCGATTAACTATCTAGTTGATTTATTCTCAACTCTTTCATTAACTTGTTTCTAGTCCATTTGCAATCTACATGCCTTTATTCTTTTATTTACAAACAACCATGTGTCAATTTACACAATTTTTCAATAACAATTCTTCCTTGAGCATGGACAGCAACCAAACACTCAAGTCAATGTAGTTTTCGCAACTAACCATTCAAATTAATATTCTTGGAAAAATACTTACCTCGCATCCTTTGTTAAATTAGCCATACTAAATCAAACAACACACAAAGTTAATCACAATATAGTTGACAAATTCAAACTCAAAAGTACAATTATTTTTTTGATGCTATAGCTCTACTCACAGTTTGTTTTCGAGCAACTGTCGTTCTCGGATCACGACCTCTTTTTGCCTATCAACCTGCTGATCTACTGAAGCTCTTTTATCCTCAGCTTCTTCATAGTCTAACATCCCATGTAACATTCATTCTATTAGACATTCCATTAAAGCATCAAACTCACAATTCACTTAAGACTTATAAACAATTATAGCCTGACTAATTAATCCATCTACCTACAATTCACTTTATCAATTTCACTCAAAAACAGGTTACTACAAACCTAAAATAGGGCAGTTTCGAGCAACCCTTCAATGGCCTGAAACAGGGCAGTTTCAAATAGACCTTCAATGGCACAAATACATTTTTAATTTTTTGAACAAAATTTAATAGTCCAATGTTATAGCTATTTAACATATTCGCCACACCAAATTTCAATACAAACTCTATACTCTTTTAGCATCCAGTGTACGAGCTTCTATACATTAAATCTATCTAAGGAGGACTACAAACTATTCGATTTTCCATCCAGAACAGAACTATTCGCACAATGCTGGCAGTAAAAAAAAAATCAATTTGCCAATGCCCCTTATTCATTTAGCTATAAATAAAGAAAATTAATCTCCTATCCATAGCATTACGCATCAAAACTACCCAACAATCAATCATTCTTAACATCAACAACACACAATTGTTTCCCATAAGTTTAATCTATCTATTCAACGATCAATTTGTTCAAGCAAGCACGAATCAATATCATTCTATTCTATCATTTCGAAATTATCAAGAAGGAAAATTTACCTTTTCAATTATACCAACAACAACAATTGATTTCCTTACCACCGAGCTAACCCTTCAATGTTTGGAAACTCTCTATATCTCTCTTCTTTCTTTGAATCGGTCAAATACATAAGGAAGAAGAAGACATTCATCTTTTTGTTGGGAACCGATGAATGGAAGAGTAAAAGGCATGTGTGATGTCTTTAATTGAGTTTATTATCACCATGCAAACTCCTAATTCCACATTCAATATAATTCAGTCCCTTTTTATTAGACTCTTAGATTTATTAATTGTGCCGAATGGTCCCCTCCCTTGCTTATTAACTAACAACAAATTTTAATCTAACATAAAAGTCACAATACTTTCTAAGTTAAGATTATTTTGGGGTATCACAATTCCCTTCCTCTTAAAGAAAATGGGTCCCTGAATTTACCTGTAGAAAAGAGATGAGGGTATTGATTTCGCATAGTTTCTTCAGATTCCCAGGTTGCTTCTTCAATACCATGATTTTTCCACAAAACTTTAACAATTGGCACCAATTTGTTGTGGAGTATTTTAACATCACTTTCAAGAATTCTGATTGGTTCTACATCTATGATAGGTTAGGATTGAGTTCCACATCTTTAGGTTCTAACACGTGGGAAAGATCTGATCAATATCTTCTCAGCATCGAGACATGGAATACGTTATGTATCCTATCAAACTCCATTGGAAGGGACAACTTATAAGCATCTGGGCTAATTTTCTCTACAATCTCAAAAGGTCCTATAAACCTAGGACTCAATTTCCCTTTTTTCCGGAATCTGAGTATTTTCTTCCACAAAGATATTTTCAAGAACACCTTATCTCCTACTTCATGTTGCACATCTCTTCTCTTGGCATCAGCATAGGCTTTCTGTCTATCAAAAGCTTCTTTTAATCTCTGATATATTATCTGAATTTGTTTCTTAGTTTCTCGAATCAAGTCAAGTCCCAGAACCTTATTCTCTCCCAATTCAGACCAGCAGACATGAGATCTACACTTCCTTCCATAAAGTGCTTCGAATGGAGCCATCTTGATTGAAGATTGATAACTATTATTGTAGGCAAATTCAACCAATGATAGAGATTTTTCCCAATTTCTCCCGAAGTCTATGATACAGGCCCTAAGCATGTCTTCTAAAATCTGTATTATTCTTTCAGATTGTCCATCAATTTAGGGATGAAAATATGTACTAAGATTCAAATGAGTCCCCAAAGCTTTCTGAAGTGCTCTCCAAAATCGGGATGTAAATCGAGAATCTTGGTCAGAAATAATAGACACAAGAACACCGTGAAGTCTAATGATTTCCTTTACATATAATTCACCCAAAAAGTCTAACTTCATATCCATTCTGACAGGCAGGAAGTAAGCCAATTTTGTGAATCTATCGACAATTACCCATATGGCATCATGTTTCTTCGGTGAGAGGGGTAATCCTGATACAAAGTCCATAGTGATTCATTCCTATTTCCACTGTGGCAATTCAATTGGTTGAATGAGTCCAGTTGGTACTCAATGTTCGGCCTTTATCTTTTGACAAGTGAGACATTTGGATACAAAGTCATTAATATCCGATTTCATTTTTGGCCACTAATAGACTTCTTTTAAGTCTTTGTACATTTTGACTGATCTTGGGTGGACTGAGAAGGGGCTTTTATGTGCTTCAAGAAGCATTTCCTTCTTCAATTCTTGATCATTGGGTACACAAACCCTATCCTTGAATTAAAGGATACCATTCGATTTCAAAGAAAATTCAGAATTTGATTCTGATTCAATCTTCCTCAATATTTTTTGCAACTCAAGATCATCCTTCTAAAGCAATTTAATCCTCGAATTCAATTCTGAGTGAATTTGTAATTCAGCTAAATGACTTTGATTCTTTAAGAGCTTGAAATGAGCATTGAAGGTTGTAGATGCTACAATTCGAAAGTTTACTATTAGGGGAGGTAAATCAAAGTTTCGAATAAGGCATAAACAAACCAAAAATGAATTGTGATCTTACCAGTAGAACGTTTGCGATTGAGTGCGTCAGCCACTATGTTCGCTTTGCCCGGATGATAATCGATGATTAGATCATAATGTTTGAGTAATTCTATCCATCTTCTTTTTCAGAGATTTAAATCTTTTTTAGTGAGGATGTATTTCAGACATTTGTAATCTATAAATAAGTGACATTTTCCCCCATATAGATAGTGTCTCTATATCTTTAGAGCAAACACAACTGCGGCCATCTCTAACTCGTATGTTCGATAGTTTTGTTCACGTGGTTTCAATTGCCGAGAAGCGTAAGCAATGACTCTATCACCTTGCATTAAAATGCAACCTAAACCGAAATAAGAAGCATCACTAAAACTGTAAACTCCTTTCCTAGTTTTGGTTGAATTAGAACGGGTGCCCAAGTGAGGACCTGCTTCAATTGGTCGAAACCTCTTTAATGGTCATTGCCCCATTCGAATGGAACATCTTTCTTGAGAAGCCGAGTTAATGGGGAGGCCAAAATCGAGAACCCTTTTACAAATCTTCTATAATACCCGACTAAACCGAGGAAGCTTCTAACTTCTCTAACATTCTTCGGTGGGTTCCAATCAACAATAGACTATATTTTCTTCGGGTCAACCTTAATACCCTCAGCCGATATCACATGACCCAGAAAGGACACTTTTGGAAGCCAAAATTCACATTTATTGAATTTAGCATATAATTGGTTATCCTAAAGCATTTGTAATACGATTCTAAAATGTTTGGTGTGTTCTTCTTTGTTCTTTGAGTAGACCAAGATGTCGTCGATAAAGACTACCACGAACTTGTCTAAATAAGGTTTAAAAACCCGATTCATAAGATCTATGAAGGTCGTAAGAGCATTAGTTAAGCCGAAAAGCATCACCAAAAATTTATAGTGCCCATACCGGGTTCAAAAAGTAGTCTTTCGAACATCAATCTCTTTGATTTTCATTTGGTAATATCTCGACCGCAAGTCAATTTTAGAGAACACGGTTGCACCTTTCAACCGGTCAAACAAATCTTCAATTCTCGGCAAGGGATACTTATTTTTGATGGTAAGTTGATTTAATTGCCAGTAATCGATACAAAGCCTCGTTGATCCATCATTCTTTACAAATAAGACTGGTGCCCCCCAAGGTGATGAACTAGGTCTTATAAAGCCCTTGCCTTGAAGCTCTTGTAGTTGTACTTTTAGTTCATGGAGTTCAATTGGAGCCATTCGATAAGGTGTAATGGAAATTAGTGATGACCTCGGTTGAACTTCAATTTTGAATTCCACCTCTCTTGATGGTGGTAAGCCCGACAATTCCTCAGGAAAAACATCAGGAAATTCAGACACAATTACAATAGATTCAAGAGTCAATGTTGGTTCATTTAAACTAGAAATGGAGGCAAAGAAGGGTTTTTGTTTGAAGGGTGCCTTGCTAAGCAAGGCAATGGCTTTCTCTCCAAAACCAAAAGGATGTAACCATTTCTTATTGCAATCAATCCAAACTCTATGTTTTCCCAACCAGTCTATGCCTAATATAAGACCAAAATCAAAGAAAGATAAGGCTAGAAGGTCAGCAGGAAAAGGAATGCCTTGAATGGCTAAGGGTCAATTCCTACAAATTCGATTTATTCTTATTTTATCACCAGTAAGATTTATGACCACTGAATTAGTATTGGTAGACTCATGATTTAGATTCAATCTTTCAATCAATGGATAATTTATGAATGAGTGGGTTGACCCCGAATCAAAAAGAGCATAAATAGGATGTACATCAAAATAAACTGTACCTGCAATAACTTCAGGTGATTCTTCATCATCACGACCTCAGATATGGTAGACTCGAGCAGGGGTCCGAGACTCCTAGTAAGTAGCGTTTGATCCATGCCCTTTGCTTTTAGAGACATTCCCAGAATTGGATTGTTTCAGTCATTTCCCCCTAGGGGACTGGTTGTAATTCGACCCCTTAGGTGAATGTGAAGGCAATTTATTTGGTTTTGAGGACAATCCTTAACATAGTGCGTAGTATCCCCGTACAAATAGCAAGCATCAGTCAATTTTCTGCACTGCCCCGTATGGTTCTTTTGACTGATTGTACAAGCAGGGATTGAAATTTCCCTTTCTGTGTTCCAGTGCTATTCAAGGACATCGCAGGAGAAGATAATTTAGCCACGGCTTGAGGTTTAGGAATAAAATTTCCCTTTGAGGAATTCCCATAGTTAGAAGAGTTTCCACCATCATTTTTATGTTTCTTATTCTGCCAATGAGATTTGTTGTCCTCCCTTGATCTTTTGTCATTCCATGATTGATTTTCTCTTCTTTTTCCAGAAGCTTTCATTTTGGCCTCAGTTGCTATGGCTCGGTTGACCAAGTCTTGAAAATTAGTAATCCCCAAAGTAGTGAACATGGGGCCTAAATCATCATTGATTCCATCTATGAACATTCTACATTTGTCCTCCTCTTTCTTTATAAACTCCGACCCATACTTGCAATATTTGCAGAATTCATTACCATACTGGTCGATTGGTTTGCCTCCTTGTTTCAGATACAAGAATTTCTTCTTTCGATCAGCTAGATATTGGTCACTAATGTACTTATTTTTAAACTCCTTAGGGAAAAATTCCCATGTGATAGCTTTCTTTGGTGCAGCAAGAGTTGTAGTCTCCCACCAATTTAATGCTTATTCAGCCAAAAGGGTTTCCACACACTCCAATTTATGTTCATCAAAACATTGTAACTGCTTGGTCAAGATTCTCGTAATAGCTTCCAACCAATATTCAACTTCCTCCAACTTCTCCTCTCTTGCTCCCGTGAATGTATAAGCTCTATGTTGAGCCAATTTGTCAATTAGGGCTCTTGTTGGTTTTACTACGGAGGTTCCATAAGAGTTAGGGGATTCAGTCTCATAGAGACAACCATTTGATCAAACATCTTCTTTAAGCTAGAGAAGCATTCCCGTTGTATGGTATGAATTACCGGATCTTCCTGTTGAACATGTTGAGGTTCAGCAGGCCTTGGAGGATCTTGATTCATCCTCACACTTCCTCCTTCATTGGAGGAACCAGTTGGACTTTCATTGTCCTTTCCTAGCCTTGTTTCAGACATTCTATAGTAAGAAAATGAAGCTTGATCAATCTCAAGTCACAACAATATTCAATCAACTCCTAGGTGGCACTAAGGTCATCAATAAATACCACTACAATCATCAATAGATATTCATATCAATGCAATATAAGCCATCAATAGCAATACAATCAAACATTGGCCCTAGGATCATATAACCTATAGCATCGATTACCAATTTGTAACACCCTAAAACTAGCCTAGAAGACCAATATCAAGAAAGTAATATTATTCAACTCGATATATAAAATATTCAATAACAAGCAAACGGCTTAGAGTATTTTCTTAGGCAACAAGGCATGGTTCGCAAGCAATGACATCATGAAACAACATTGTACTTGAAATCAAACCTAAATAATTAGATCGAGCCATAAAATCTAACAAAACTTTACCAAATGAGTCTTAGACACTCTATGCTTTCATGTATAGTCTTAGTAATCCAAATATCTATATATATGTATTTTTTTAAAAAAACAATTGTCTTAATCGTTTAGCCAAATTGTGAACAATATATCCCTTATTAGCATAAAGTAAATATGTCCATTGACTGTCTAACCTAGAAGTTAAGTTCTAGATCACAATCAAATTTCCATGTAGTTCATTAAAGCTCAATTTGACTAAAATATAACTAAGTAAAGCTAACTTCATTCATACTATTAAGTTCTTGCCTTAGCAGCCACATAATCAGAATACAACAACTCCAAGCTTGTTCAATTAACAACTACAATCATTTAAGCAAAACATACAACCACATCAAGCAATTAACTACCACGATTACCAAATTAGTGCTTACATATCATAGGAGCTTTGACATTACAAAAACAACATTGAACATTATGACACAAGCACTAGTGCCACCATCCTAGGAGTTTTAAGACCAAAATCTAAATACATACATTGGAATAACAAAAAGTGACTTGATCAAACTTCCAATTCAGGCAAGGTCCAGAAGATCCACCTAAAACGTTATAAGAACTTACATAAGCATAAGCTTAGCGAGCAAACATATAGCACAACAATATTTATACAATGATCAGAGACTTCCTCAACACTGAGCTCAACCACAAATATATTAGCATAACAAACATGTTTAAATAAAGTAGTCTAACAATCTCAATAGACATCAATAGAGGCAATGATCATCAGCATACTTCAATCTAGCAAGTAAATTACAAACAATTTACTTTCAATCTAGCCAAGTTTCGAAAGCCAAACAAATTTTTATATGAATTCTATTTCAAGGTATCAATGTAATCAAACTCTTAAGCATCAATAATAATGAACTTTGATATATTAATAGTTTTCCATCTTATTACATAACAATAAGACTTAACCACAACAATAACATTCATAATTATACCAAGCTAATATTTTGGGTTTCTATACTTTAATAATTCAATAACAGTCTTCCTTTTTAATTATCTTTTAAAGTTTCAGTCTTGAAAATCGATGTTTCAGTCTAGACACATGAGTCCCCAACCAAACTGTCGTCAAGAGAATAACAATATGGTACTCATGTACCGGTCAATCCTCCTACTATCGACAAATGACCAATCAAAACTTCCCTCATACTGTCGCCAATAGGGACCACTGTCTCGGACCGTAGTCCACCCCGACACTAAGCTCTACGAACTTTATGGCATGCCAACTATGACTAGAACTGACTCGAATCCAAGGCTTACAATAATTGATGTACTTATTAGTTCATTAAATATCTCATCAATCAATATGCACATGTAGTGCCAATAATACCTCCCTTTCAAGGAGCAATGTCAATTTTTAATAGATCCATAGCACTTAAAAGAATCAATAACACTAGCAATGAATCAATAGTGGTCTCATTCAATCAATGTTTCGATATACCTATTTTAAAATTTCTTTTTCAATGTTATCATTCAATGATCCATTCAATGCTCAATGTCTCATTTAACAATGTACCATAAATTCGATTAACTATCTAGTTGATTTATTCTCAACTCTTTCATTAACTCGTTTCTAGTCCATTTGCAATCTACATGCCTTTATTCTTTTATTTACAAACAACCATGTGTCAATTTACATAATTTTTCAATAACAATTCTTCCTTGAGCATGGACAGCAACCAAACACTCAAGTCAATGTAGTTTTCGTAACTAACCATTCAATTTAATATTCTTGGAAAAATACTTACCTCGCTTCCTTTGCTAAATTAGCCATAGTAAATCAAACAACAAACAAAGTTAATCACAATATAGTTGAAAATTCAAACTCGAAAGTACAATCATCTTTTCGATGCTATAGCTCTACTCACAGTTTGTTTCCGAGCTATTGCCGATCTCTGATCATGTCCCTTTTTTGCCTATCAACCTGCTGATCTACTGAAGCTCTTTTATCCTCAGCTTCTTCACGGTCTAACATCCCATGTAACATTCATTCTATTAGACATTCCATTAAAGCATCAAACTCACAATTCTGTCCCGACTAATTAATCCATCTACCTACAATTCACTTTATCAATTTCACTCAAAAATAGGTTACTACAAACCTGGAATAAGTCAGTTTAGAACAGCCCTTCAATGGCCTGAAACAGGGCAATTTCGAATAGCCCTTCAATGTCTTGAAACAGGGAAGTTTCGAACAGCCCTTCAATGGCACAAATCCATTTTTAATTTTTCCAACGAAATAAAACAGTCCAATGTTATAGCTATTTAACACATTCATCACGCCAAATTTCAATACAAACTCTATACTCTTTAAGCATCCAATGTACCAGCTTCTATACATTAAATCTATCTAAGGAGGACTACAAACCATTCGATTTGTCCATCCAGAACATAACTATTCTCACAATGCTGGCAGCAAAAAAAAAAAGAAATCAATTTGCCAATGCCCCTTATTCATTTAGCTATAAATCAAGAAAATTAATCTCCTATCCATAGCATTACGCATCAAAACTACCTAACAATCAATCATTCTTAACATCAACAACGCACAATTGTTTCCCATAAGTTCAATCTATCTATTCAACAATCAATTTGTTCAAGCAAGCACGAATCAATATCATTCTACTCTATCATTTCGAAATTATCAAGAAGGAAAGTTTACCTTTTCAATTATACCAACAACAACAACAATTTATTTCCTTACCACCGAGCTAACCCTTCAATGTTGGGAAACTCTCTCTCTCACACTTCTTTCTTTGAATCGGTCAAATACATAAGGAAGAAGAAGACATTCCTCTTTTTGTTGGGAACCGATGAATAGAAGAGTAAAAGGCATGTGTGATGTCTTTAATTGAGTTTATTATCACCATGCAAACTCCTAATTCCACATTCAATGTAATTTAGTCCCTTTTTATTAGACTCTTAGATTTATTAATTGTGTCGAATGGTCCCCTCCCTTGCTTATTAACTAACAAAAAATTTTAATCTAGCATAAAAGTCACAATACTTTCTAAGTTAAGATTATTTTAGGGTATTTACAAGAAAAAAATATTATGGTTTTTGAGAGAGTTTAGGTTTGATTAGGATTTTGTTTTAAAGAAGGAAACCCTTTTAAGGAATCATTTAAGGATATGCGTCCGCGTGTACCGATACGCCACGTAGCGTATCGATACAGGTATATTAAAACACTAGTACTGTTTCGATACGGGCTCACCTATATCGAAACATGTTCTTGAACCTGTACCGATACGGTTGGACCCGTATCGATGCACTTGTGCTGAGAAATGCAATCTGGGTTGAGTCAAGAATGGTGTATCGAAACACCTTCAATACGAATAACCAAAAAAATGCATTTTGGGCCACAAGTTGCTCAAAAGTTCAATTTTATTCAAACCAAAATGCATGCAAATGATATGTGAACAACATGTATATTCTAACATGGATACATACTCCCCCTAGCAACAAGCATAGATGCATCAAGAAGCAAAATCATGCATGCATGTCAATCAATTTAATTCAAGAAAATTTTTGACCTTAAAGGGCTCTAAAGGGTCAAGAGAGGCTGGTTAAACCTAACTCTCTCCTAAGAGTCCAAAAACACTATTTGTCTAATGGTTTGGTAAATATGTCCACTAGTTGGTTTGAGGTATCAACATACTCTAGAACAACACATTCTTTAAGATATGATCCCTAATGTAATGATGTCTCATCTCTATATGCTTGGTTCTAGAATGTTGAATGGGATTCTTAGTGAGACATATGGCACTAGTGTTGTCACACTTAAGGGGTATGGTACCTACATCAATTCCATAGTCTAGAGGTTGTTGCTTCGTCCAAAGGACTTGAGCACAACAACTTCCGGCTGATATATATTTCGCTCCGGTGGTAGATAGAGCTACATTATTTTGTTTCTTAGAGAACCAAGATATGAGCATACTATCTAGGAATTGACAAGTGCCAGAGGTACTCTTTCTATCTATCTTACAACCCCCATAATCCGCATCAGAATAAGCATGAAGGTCAAAGGATGAGTCTCTAGGATACCAAAGACCTAAACATGGTGTGTCTCTAAGGTATCTAAAGATTCTCTTAATTGCTATAAGGTGCGATTCTCTAGGACTAGCTTGGAACCTAGCACACAAGCAAACACTAAACATAATATCAGGTCTACTTACGGTAAGGTAAAGCAAAGAACCAATCATAGAATGATAAAGTTTAGAATCAACACACTTACCTCCTTTATCTTTGTCAAGCTTTATAGATGAGCTCATTGGTGTGGCTTGAGGCTTCACATTCTCCAAGCCAAAATTCTTGAGCATATCCTTGATGTACTTAGCTTGATTGATGAAGATGTCATCATTCCTTTGCTTGATTTGGTGTCCCAAGAAGAATGAGAGCTCCCCCATCATGTTTATCTCAAACTCACATTGCATTAACTTAGCAAACTCTTGACAATACAACTCATTAGTAGAACCAAAAATTATATCATTAACATAAATTTGTACTACTAAGATGTCATTGTCATTTCTTTTAATGAAAAGTGTAGTGTCCACCTTGCCTTTTTCAAAACCTTTTTCAATCAAAAAGTTTGAAAGCCTTTCATACCAAGCTCTAAGAGCTTGTTTCAAACCGTATAAAGCTTTAGTTAATTTAAAAACATGATTTGGAAAATTTGGATCTTCAAAATCGGGTGGTTGTTCAACATACACTTCTTCATTAATAAAACCATTTAAAAATTCACTTTTTACATTCATTTGAAAAAGCTTGAATTCATGATAACATGCAAATGCAAGAAGCATCATAATAGCTTCCATTCTAGCTACGGGTGCATATGTTTCATCAAAATCATTTCCCTCTTCTTGAGTGTAACCTTGAGCAACAAGTCCAGCCTTGTTTCTCACTATGTTACCACTCTCATCTAGCTTGTTTCTAAAAACTCATTTAGTTCCTATAGTAAATTTATTACTAGGCCTATCAACTAATGTTCATACTCTACTCCTCTCAAATTGATTAAGTTCTTCTTGCATGGCCAATATCCAAAAATCATCTTTTTAATGCTTCTTTTATAGGCTCAATGCATGAAATGAATGCAACATTATTCATTAATCTAAGAAAGGATGTAGTAGTTACCCCCTTGGATGGATCACCCAAGATTTCACCACCTTTAACATAGTTGAGTTCCCTTGGGTAGCTCACTTCCTTTTCCGCAAGATTCATGTCCTTCAAGGATTCTATGGAAGGATCTTATGCTTCTTATTCTTTGGTTGGAACCTCATCCACCTTTGATGATTATCCACCATCATTGGCTTTAATGATCCCTACATCATCACCATCACAAGAATCTTTCCTCGAAAGGAGGTTATCATCGAAAACCACATGTATAGACTCTTCTACAACTAAAGTTCTTTTGTTAAAAACTTGATAGACTTTAGAATTTAAAGAGTAACCTAATAAAATAGCTTCATCACTTTTTGCATCAAATTTACCTAAATGATCTTTTCCATTATTTAAAACAAAACACTTGCATCCAAAAGGATGAAAATAGCTAATGTTAGGCTTCTTTGGTTTTAAAATCCCATAAGGAGTTTTCCTTAAAGTTGGCCTAATCATTACTCGGTTAATAATGTAACAAGCGGTGTTTGTGGCTTCCGCCCAAAAATACTTAGGTAAATTGTTTTCACAAAGCATGGTTCTAGCCATTTCTTCTAAAGTACGGTTTTTCCACTCAACTACCCCATTTTGTTTAGGAGTGCGAGGTGCGAAAAAATTATGGCTAATATCATTAGAATTACAAAATCCTCAAAACCAAGATTTTGAAATTCCGTTCCATGGTCACTTCTAATATGTGAAATGTTTTGACCAATATCATTTTGAGTGATTTTTGAAAACGTGATGAATTTTTCTAAAGCCTCGTCTTTAGTACTTAAAAAGAGAACCCAAGTGTATCTAGAGAAGTCATCTATTAAGACATATGCATATGAGTTTCCACCCAAGCTAGTAGTTCTAATTGGCCCAAAAAGATCCATATGGATCAATTGTAATACCCTACTAGTTGAAACATCATTAATGGATTTAAAATATACACGTTTTTGTTTACCCTTAGCACAAGCATCACAAATTTTATCTAAAGAAAATTTTAGCTTAGGTAAACCTCTTACTAGATTTTGGGAAACTAATTTCCCTAAAACACTTATACTAGCATGCCCTAGTTTCCTATGCCATAACCATGCATCATTTTCATCTTTAGCAACCAAACATGCATGGGATGTATGAATGTCATCTAAATGCACCATGTAAATGTTACCTATGTGATAACCAATGAGAATTATCTTATTTGTTTTAATGTCCAAAATTTTGCAACCATTAACAACAAAAAGAACATTAAAACCCTTATCACATAGTTGACTAATGCTCAACAAGTTATGTTTTAGACTATTGACATATAAAACATCTTCAATGAGTATAGAAGAGAGATTACCAATGGAACCAATACCCTCAATGTGGCCTTTGAAGTTGTCACCAAATGTTATTACTCAACCACTCTTTGGCTTTAGCTCAATGAATCTACTCTTGTTTCTGGTCATGTGTCTTGAGCATCCACTATCAAGGTACCATGTGTTTTTACTTGAAGCTTTGGCCTTGTAGCAATGCCCCCTACAAAAAAGAGAGTTAAATCTTGGTTTTTTGTACCCAAATCATTTTGGGTCCATGTGAATTAGCTTCCAAATACTTGGTTCCCTTAGGAATCCAAGATGCAATTGCATGAATGTTATTAGAAGTTACAAATTCTTTAGGAACCCATACATTTCTAACTCTTTTACCTTTAGGGTACCTTTGAGAGATTCTTTGTTTATGGTTCACAAAGTTTCTTTTCACATAGTTGGTTTTAGAAGATTGACCCTTTTCAAAACTAGTAGTACCAACTTTATTCAAAGAAGCTTTGAGTTCGTTCACCATATTGTGGTGATCATCATGAACTTTGGAAAGAAGATTGTTTAAATCAACATTTTCATTTTGAAAATATTTTAGTTCATCTTGTAAAACCAAAATCTTCTTTTCAAGTTCTGAGTTGGTTTTGGAAAGGGAATCGTTTTGGGTTTTTAAATTGGAAATCATTTTCTTGTTTTTCAAAATCGATTCCTTATACTTCTCAACCAACTCATCGTAAACCTCTTGTAACTCATCATATGCTTCTTGAAGCTCATCAAAAGTGAAATCGAAAGTAGATGAGTTAGGGTTTACCTTAGGATCGTCATAAAGAGCCATGAGGCAAAGGTTGGCCACTTCTTGCTCCTCTTTATCGGATGATGATTCCTCATCGCTCCAAGTAGGAACATGGTCCTTGAGCTTCTTCTTCTTCTCAAAGCTCTTCTTCTTGAGTTGAGGGCAATCAGATCTAATATGCCCCGGCTTCTTGCACTCATAACATATGAGTTGATCCTTCTACTCTTCTTTGTTCTTGTTCTTGAAGTCTCTTCTTTGAAATTTTCTTCCTCAGTTAGACTTCATAAACTTAGAGAATCTCTTGGCTATCATAGCTATTTCTTCAAACTCATCCTCGCTAGAGTTGCTTTCCTCTTGAGAAGCCTTGAGAGCAATTCCTTGCTTCTTCTTCTCAACCTCTTGCTTCTCCACTATTTTCTCTTCTCTCTTCTTTTCTTCTTCTCTTCCTTGCCTTATGATCTCGTAAGTAAGGAGACATCCCACTAATTTATCGAGCTTTAATGTCTTCAAATTCATGGCCTCGATGATTACAGTTCTCTTCCCATCCCATGATTCAGGAAGAGAATAGAGAAGCTTTCAGACTAGCTTATCTTCGGGAATGATCTCACCGAAGCCCTTGAGACCATTTACGATGACAGAGAACCGATCAAACATTTTGCAGATGCTCTTATCGGGCTCTATCTTGAAGTTCTCGTAGCTCAAATTAAGGATTCCAATCTTGGGCTCCTTTACATCATTGGTTCCTTCGTAGGTGGTCTCTAGCTTGTCCCACACCTCTTTCGCACTTGTGCAATATGACATCTTCGCATACATGTCGGGTCCAAGTGCACAAAAAAATGATGTGTAGGGCATTGTCATTCACTTGTAGTCTTCTTCTATCTTCATTCGTCATCTCCACCTTTGTCTTCGGAATGAGTCTTCCTGCTTTATCTCTCTTCATGGGAATGATTGGACCATCTTCTACTACATCCCAAAGGGTGTAGTCATTGGACTTGATGAAGAGCCTCATTCTATTCTTCCAATAAGGGTAGTTATCCCCATTAAAGAATGGTGGTTTGGTGATAGATTGTGACTCGTACAAGTTTGGCCCGAAGGTAGATGCCATGGCTTTGATTTGTACTCGATTGATCTTTTTCTAGGATCTCCTCTTGTGGATGTAAGTCCCTCAAAGAGTTTGTCTCTGATACCAATTGTTGAGTGGATCAATCGATGTGTAATTGGCCAAGAGGGGGTGAATTGGCTTTTTGAAATTGGAAGGAGCAAATTGAAAAGATAAAAATTAAAGACAAAGCAATTTATAGTGGTTCAAGATTCGAACAAGCTCTATATCCTCTATCTTAGCTCCCACTAAGGATTTTAAACCAATATCCACTAGATATTCTTCCCCTTTTCTAGGCTTAGGAGGAAACCTTTATAAATCGGTTAATCTTTCTACCCAAAGATTAACCAAGACTCTCTCCTTACAAAGAAGAAATGACAAACTTAAAAGTATCTCTCACGAGATTGATTTGTTGCCCAAATTACAAACAAACTCTCCCCAAACATGAAAGAAATGTATACAATGAAAATTACAACAAGTGGGGTATAATAATTTGACTCTTTAAGCTCAAAGGTTTGGATATATGCTTGGATGTTGCAAATAAGTTCAATGGTTATTGCTGAGGCTTTGGAGACTTGCTTTTATACCTTCTCGTTGATTTATAGCCGTTTGGGTGGTTGAATTCATCAATATAGTCGTTGGGCCCTCTTCTTCCCACCATAAATGCACTTTTGTAACTACTCGTATCGATACGTGGGAGGCCGTATCTGTACGGACCTGAAAATAGAAAGAGTCATTGTGCAGGTAAAACCAAGGTCGTGCCGATACACGGGTAAGCGTATTGGTACGATCTTAGTGTAAAACAAGGGGTGTATCAAAATGGGCAAGGCCGTATCGATGCAATTTTGCTCACTTGGGCTACTGTCAGAACCTGTATCGGTACGCCTTGAAGGTGTATCGATACATGTTAATTGATTTTCAAAATCGCATGTTCTCAATAACTGACAAGGCAACGTTCGAATTATAAATGAAAAATCTTAACCACCGTATCGATACGCTAGTAGCCGTATCGGTACGCTGTTCTTAAATCTTAAACCCAGTATGAAGGTCGTATCGAAACAGATGACACTGTATTGAAACGCATGAGTAAAAACCTTAGTCCATATGAAGGCCGTATCAAAATAGATTCTTACAGTGGCCTTTTAATTTAAACTCGTATCGAAACGCTCGAGGGCGTATCGATACATCTGGGCGTAAAGTTGAATTTAACTTTAAAAACACTTAGAGAAATTTATAGGGTTTAAGTTTTTGACTTTGAATAATTTTGTACTTGAAAAATCCTTGTCAATTGTGAATCTTTGAGATACTTAAAAATTTATTTTCTTTTACAAATAAATCCTTAAACAATTTGTTATATCAAAATCAAACTTTAGTTTTACATATAACTAAAATGAACTTTTAGATATAGTACAAAACTTCAAACCGACTTTAATCTAATCCTACAAATATGTAAGTTACAGTGATAGCCATAAAAGTCATAACACTTTTCAAAGCAGTACTAAATTAAGATGCGTTTATCTTTTTCTAAAATTAAAATATAAGAAATGACACAATTTTTTAGATCAAAAAGTATTTTTTAACTTAATTTGAAAAGTAAAATTTGTAGTTTAAAAAAATACTTTTGAGCAAAATTATTCATATACTCTTATTTTAAATCTTTGAACATTTAATATTTTAAAAATAATATTTAAAATAAATATTTTATCTGATAAAAAGTATTTTTGACAAAAAAATATAGGTCAAATATAAAAAGCTTTAAAGTGAAAATTAGTTTCTCTTTCATTAAATTCATATTTGAATTGCAGAAACGAATTTCTTTTTAAAGAACTAAATACAACATCCTTAAAAAAGTTAAATTCTATCTCTATCTCTAAGATTTAGGAATTAATGACTTTATTCCTTAATTAATAAGTCTTCTATTGTATTACAAAAGTTCGTTTATATACAAACTCCAAGTCACACGTTTACAATCTATATTCCCCTCAAGCTAGTGAGTATATATTGTATAATCGTAGTTTAGATGTAATCTTATTAAAAGTCTTTTATTAGAAGTGCATTGGTAAGTACGTCAGCTAATTGTTCTTGAGTGGGGACAAAATTTACTTGACAACCCCACTTGTAATTTTTTCAGAAATAAAGTGTTTGTCTAGTTTCATATGCTTAGTTTTATCATGGTGCACTGGATTTTTTGTCATCTTAATTGCATACCGATCATCATAGTGAAGCTCAAAATATTTACCGTTAACTTTAATTCCGATCGGAGCCTCTGAACCCAAATTCCTTCACATGTTTCATTTGCCAAAGCTTTGAATTTTGCTTCTGCACTATTTCTTGAGACCACTATTTGTTTCTTTTTTTTCAAGTCACTATATTTTCTCACAGTCGAACATAATAGCCACGGGTAGATCTCCTAGATGTCAAATCTTCTGCCCAGCTTTCATCAGTAAAAAAACTCCACTTTTCTGCTATCTTTTTAGGTTTCCCATACAATTTTTAGAAATTTCCCCTAAGATGCCCAACTTTTTGACAATGGTTATAGAATGGCATACTGGCAAATGTGGCATACTGGCAAAAAAATCTGCTAGCATAAACAACTGCATGCTCTTCTCTTCTTACTTGGAAAAAGACTTCTCGAGTGGAGGGAATGAATTTAGTATTTAGGATCTTTCTCTTGACCGCTTCCAAACTTTTGTGTAAGCCATTCAATAATTGAAAATTTCTTTTCTGGTCAATAATTTTTTGTAGAGAGCTACATCAACGGCATTAGCTCATTCATTAGACTCATATAAGTCAAGTTGATGCCAAAGTCTTGTCGTTGTGCTGTAATAGATGGTAACGTTCACGTCTTCCTATTTTAGATTTGAGGCTTAGAGCTCAGAAATATGTTTCTTGAACTACTTTTCATATATGCTCTACAGTCTCATAGAGTGAAAAATTTCCCCCAATAGCATTGGATATAGTATTAATCAACATAGTGTTTTCTTGCAGCCATTTATCATAGTCAAGTTTACGGATTGGACCATTGAAGATAGTTAGGCCCAACAGCTTGTGACATGTAACTGTTGGAGACATCAGAACATGAATCATTGTCGACTCCTGGCATTAATCTTTGATGAAGAAGAGTTTGCCATCGAACTAGGTTAAAGATATAGAGAGTTTTAAAGAGAAAAATAATTACTCTTCATTAAATTCAGATTTGAATTACAGAAACAATGCTATTTTTAAAGAACTAAATACAACACCCTTAGTACAGTTAAACTCTATCTCTATCTCTAAGATTTAGGAATTAGTGATTTTATCCATTAATTAAATATGTCTCCTACTATATTACAGAAGTCTATTTAGATATAAACTCTAAGACACGCGTCTATAATCTACATTATACTAAAAGCACATTTTATGTAAAGGTCCACCACTTTTCAAATTTTGGAGTTTAAAGTACTTTTAGTACTAAAATCAATAAACAAAAAACTTTAAAAATTAACTTTTGGAATTAAAAGTGCTTTCAAACCAGCTTTTGAATAAGATAAAAACATTGATCTTTGTTTGGTTTTCAAAAATATTTTTTGTTTTCATTTCTAAAAATATTTTTTTATTTTTTATTTTCTAGAATTTAAAAAATGTTTCAGTAAAAAGAAATAAAACTTTGTTACATATTTTCTTATAATATAAAGATGATAAAAGAAAAAATAATATTGCATTTGTAAGAACTCGAACCAAGATAAAAAAAAATTAATACATCAAAAATGATGAAAAAATAATATTTCTGTGTTTATATTGATTTGAACCTAGGTCAAAGTTAGAAAAACTTTTATTCCCAATGTTCTCAATTTTACAAAATATTTTTTAAAAAAACAACTTTTTTAACATTTTCTAATTTTCATATATTTTCATTTTCTAAAACTCATGTTAAAAAGTTTTCAATCAACATCCAATTTTAGTGGTCTTTACCTTTTTCTTAAAGCTCTTGAAACGTAGATTACGAATCTTCAATTCTTTAATTCTGATATAACAATTTCAGTAATGATGCTTGAGTTTCTAACGCAGTGGCGGAGCCACATGGAAAGGTCGGGGAGCATTTGCACCCCATTATTTGGGAGAATTTTTTTTTAATGTTAGATTTTTTCTAAAAATATTTAATTTAGTATGTAGAGAGGAAAAATGAAAATCTACAGCCCTATTTAAAAAATATATTTTGAACCCCTCTTTTTAAATTTTTTAATCTGTCACTGGTTTAACGTACAACAGGGTATGGTACGGCTACGGTGCGGCACCAACTGAAATGCTAAAACACGAAATTTAAAATGTTACCCACAAACCCAAAATGTAACACTTTTTATAACATTTTAGGTTGGGTTAAGTACCAATACTTGCAACTTCTGATAACATTTTAGGTTGATGTAAGTATCAAAACTTTGTTTCTAAGTTTCGGTACTTGTCGTGAGGCCACCAACCTAAAATGTTATCAAAAAGTGTAACATTTTAGGCTAGTAGGTAACATTTTAAGTTTCGTTTTTTATAACATTTTAATTGGTGTCGCACCGTACCCTACTACAACCCAGAATCGCCCAGATAGAAGGGGAAAAGAAGAAGTGAATAGAGTGGGCTTATCTTCCTAGACAATTCTAAAATAAGGAGAGTTACGGTGAGGCTAAAATGAGGCGCTACATAAATTCTTACCATTTTGTAAGAATTTGTGTAAGACTGGGTAAGAATTTGTATAACTACATGAATTCTTATAAACTTGGTAAGAATTTGTGTACATTTGAAAAAATAAAAATAAAAATAAAAATAAAAATTGGTAAAAGGCTGAAGTGGTTGATTGGTTTCCATAAGTTGAGCTAGTTTTGGATTGGATGATCTCGGGTAATAAATTGTGTAGTTACACTTTTCTTTACATTTCCTATAACAAATTATGTATATTTTGTAATAATTTATATAGCTACTAAAATTTTAATTATTTTTGTAAGAAAAAAAGTTATCTTGTAACCCTTTGTGCGGCTACACAAATGCTTACTATAAGTTGAACTCATTTTGGATTGGGTGATCTCGAGTAAGAAATTGTATAGTTACATCTATCCTTACATTTATTTATTGTAACAAATTATGTAATTTCTGTAACAATTTATGTAGCTACTAAAGTTCTCATTATTGTTGTTAGAAAAATGTTATCTTCTAGCCCTTTGTGTGGCTACACAAATGCTTACCATAGGTTGAGGTAGTTTAGGATTGGGTGATCTCGGGTAAGAAATTGTGTTGTTACACTTTACCTTACACTTCCTATAACAAATTATGTATACCATGTAATAATTTATGTAGTTACTTAAATTCTCATCATTTTTGCAAGAAAAAAGGTTATCTTGTAGCCCTTTCTGTGGCTACACAAATGTTTACCATAAGTTGGGCTCGTTTTGGATTGGGTGATCTCATGTAAGAAATTGTGTAGTTACACTTTGTTTTACATTTATGGTAACAAATTATGTACTTTCTGTAATAATATATGTAGCTACACAAATTCTCGTTATTGTTGTAAGAAGTTATCTGGTAGCCCTTTCTGTGGCTACACAAATGCTTACCATAAGTTGAGCTAGTTTTGGTTTGGGTGATCTTAGGTAAGAAATTGTGTAGTTACACTTTTTTTTACATTTTTTTGTAACGAATTATGTATATCATGTAATATTTTATGTGGCTATGAAAATTTTCATTATTTTTGTAAGAAAAAAGGTTATCTTGTAACCATTTGTGTGGCTACACAAATGCTTACTACAAGTTGAGCTAGTTTTGGATTTGGTGATCTCGGGTAATAAATTGTGTTGTTACACTTTTCCTTACATTTCCTGTAACAAATTATGTATATTCTGTAATAATTTATGTAGCTACTCAAATTTTCATTATTATTGTAAAAAAAAGGTTATCTTGTGACCCTTTATGTGGCTACACAAATGTTTACCATAAAAGTTGAGCTAGTTTTGGATTGGGTGATCTTGGGTAATAAATTGTGTAGTCACGTATTTCCTTGCATTTCCTGTAACAAATTGTGTATATCTTGTAATATTTTATGTAGCTAGTTAAATTCTCATTATTATTATAATAAAAAGGGTTATCTTGTAGCCCTTTCTGCGGCTACAAAAATGCTTACCATAAGTTGAGCTCGTTTTGGATTGGGTGATCTTGGGTAAAAAATTGTGTAGTTACATTTTCCTTACATTTCATGTAACAAATTATGTATATCTTGCAATATTTAATTAGCTACTTAAATTCTCATTATTTTTGTAATGAAAAAGGTTATATTGTAGCCCTTTGTGTAGCTACACAAATGCTTACCATAAGTTGAGCTCGTTTTGGATTGGGTGATCCCGGGGTAAGAAATTGTGTTGTCATCGTTTCCTTACATTTCTTGTAACAAGTTATGTATATTTTGTAATAATTTATGTAGCTACTCAAATTCTCATTATTTTTGTAAGAAAAAAAGGTTATCTTGTAGCCCTTTGTGTGGCTACACAAATGCTTACCATAAGTTGAGCTAGTTTTGGATTGGGTGATCTCAGTAAGAAATTGTGTAGTTACACTTTTCTTTACATTTTCTATAACAAATTATATATATCTTGTAATAATTTATGTAGCTACACAAATTCTCATTATTTTTGTAAGAAAAAAGGTTATCGTGTAATCTTTGTGTGCCTACACAAATGCTTACGACAAGTTGAACTAGTTTTAGATTGGGTGATCTCGGGTAATAAATTATTTAGTTACATTTTTCTTATATTTTCTGTAACAAATTATGTATATTCTATAATAATTTATGTAGTTACTCAAAATTTCATTATTTTGTTTAAGAAAATTATTAAATTAAATTCTAAATTTTTAACAAACACATACTAAATAAATACTTAATTTTAAATAAAGGTTAAATAACTAAATAAATACTTAATTTTAAATAAAGGAATGGGATAATTAATTTTTATTTTTAAAAGAAAACCTGAATTAGGGACTAAATTGGAAAGATAACAAAGTATGGAGGTCAATTTGGAAGAAAAAGGAAATTAGGTGAACAATTTCGAAAAAAAGGACGAAATTGAGAAGATTGAAAATTGAAGAGCCACGGTAGAATATCCACCAAAGAAAGGCACGGGTTTAAGGGGCGGATACGGGTCGGGTCACGGGTTATTATAAATAACCGAAATTAAAAAATAGATTACATTTCCTCCCCCATTTTTCAAATGGATCAAACCAGCTTCTCTTTAAATCCTCTGAAGTGTTCTTCGTGTTCTTCATGAACTGAAGAACACGATGAACATTCGCCGTGCTGGCCGCCGTTGTTGACGGCGAAAAATTCTAAAAAATTCCCCTTTTCCACATTCTGGTGACCCCCAATTTACATTTTCATCCCCGGAGCTACATCAAAACCATCACACTCGGCGACGCTTCGCAAAACAGAGGTAAAAAAACTTTTAAATTCGAAAGATTACAACAAAGAAAAGAAATTACCAGAAATTTGCTTACTTTATTTCCACTTGAAAACTCGAGTACACTTTGCTTGCTGCCTTTGAATCGAATGCTATACTTTGTGTATACTTTTTATGTATTCTACTGGTGTATCTCGTATCCTACATAGAGTTACATTGGTTTATATAGTTATAAATTCACTTGGATTTCAAGCATAAATCCCTAATTTCCACCCCGAAATGTATCCAATTTGATTCAGATTGTGCTTAATCTTAGCTATGGCTTCAATTTAGGGACTAGGTCTTCTTTGATTCGGTTGACTTTGCTCTATTCTAGGGATTTAATCCCTTTTGTTTCTTTTTGCATGTTTCTAGTGGCTACGAACAACGATGGAGATGCCGGCAAAGAGTGGTTCAAAGAGGAAACAACGGGGACTCCATCGGGGAAGACGAACAGCTACAGGAAGCTGGAAGGTCGGGCACGTAGCTTCCAAGAACGAGTGGTGATCTGCGTGCTTTGCTTATGATCAATATAGGCCGTTAGATCACTCCGTGATCTAACAGCTAAAAAATGACATCTGGGCTCCCCCATCTAGCGTGATTTGCGTTGTTGGTTCAAAGATTGATCCAACGGTCTCCCTTTGGCTGTAAACATTCATGTATTTTAATTAAATGGTTTTATACAATGAACTGTGTATTTTTTTATATTTTGGATTTTATACTAACTATTATATTAACTATAACACTAACAAAAATGTATATAACAAGATAATACTAACTACAACATTAACAATATTATATGACACTAACACATAACCATAATACTAATTGTTATAATGAAAACAATAACAATATAAAACATAAGTGAAAATTCAGTGACAACAGCTGCCCTTCTTTGGTCATTCCGGTGAAACAGGAATAGAGCAAAGAACAAAGGACACTAATTTTCACCAATTAACAAAACTATCAAAACTTTAATGCCCGATGTGGGTTTAGATGCTGGGTTTTATCCTCCTTATGCTCGGATAGATAAATGTTATATCATCCTGTTCTATCCTCCTCATCTATCCTCCTTATGCTTGGATGGATAAGCGGGCCTGAATAGATAGGCATGTTATATTCTCCTCAAGCCCGAATAGATAGGCGGGTTCTATCCTCCTCATGCTCGGATAGATAAAAAAACTGATGTAGGGTTCTATTCTTCTCAAGCCCGAATAGATGGGCAGGTTTTATTCTCCTCATGCTCGAATAGATAAGCTGGTTCTATCTTCCTCATGCTCGGATAGATAAGTAGACTGAAAAGGTTCCATCCTCCTTATGCTTTGAGGGATAAGCAATGCTCCAAATCTGTCAAAAATGAAATGATGCTATTATGTTATGCATGCCCCTAAGGATGCCTATCAAATGAATGCATGTTGTTTTTCTTTTCATTTTAATTTTTCTTTCAATAATTAATTTTCTAGGTTTTAGCGGACACATAAGAAATCAAGCTCCAAGGAACTTGGTTCTATCTTCAAACATTTTTTCAACTCGACAAGAGATAGATATTCTACCCTATTTCATCAACAGAGAAAAGATGTTCCATTCCTACCTTATAGCTTTGCACAATGGGATCAGCAATGCTCCAAAGTTAGCAAAAATCTTTCAAATAGATGGCTATTTCTTGTTGTTAACATTCCACTACTATTCCTCTAAAAGAAATCTTTGCATGTTGTTTTTATAGAAAATTTTAATTTTGCACTTTCCGCTTTTAATTAATTTATTTCTATTGGTTGATGGACCGACTTTATCCTTATATTCTTAATTTTTAGCCTTTGTCAAACTATCATTGTAGTTGAAGCAATATTCTTCCAAGGAACTGCCTATAAAAACCCTCCTCTTGATATTCTTATTTGCGAGAGCTTTAAGAAACAAAATTTTATCATTATATTTTTCAGTTTACAAATATTTAGACATCAATGACCAAAACTATGATGTTTGACATTGAAGCGCATCTCAAGACATCTCTCCAATCCTATCGGATAAATAATTCATCTTGTTATTTAGATTGGAGGAATTATCGGTTATGATACTTTCAGGAAAGCTATACCGACAAATAATTTCTTTTTTCAAGAATTTGCAAACCGTAGATTTAGTGATGTTTGCATATGAAGTTGCTTCAACCCACTTTTCGAAGTATTCGATGGCTACCAGAATAAATCGATGTCCATTTGACGCCTTTGGATGAATTTGACCAATGACATCTATGCCCCACATGGAAAATGGCCAAGGAGCTGACATAACATGGAGTGATTAAGGAGGAGTATGAACCTTATCAGCATAAATCTGGCACTTGTGGCATTTGCGAGAATAATTGATTTAATCTCCTTCCATAGTTAACCAATAATATCCAAAGCGCATGATTCTTCTGGCCATGGTGAAGCCGCTAGGATGAGTTCCACAATCTCCCCCATGAACCTCTTCTAGGATCATCTTTTGCATCCACACACCTCAAAGGTACCTGATCTTGACTCTTTTTGTACAAAATTTCTCCACCAAGAATGTACTCTGATACCAATTTCCTTATCATTTTCTTTTCATTCTCAGTTGCTCGGGGCGGGTATTACTGAGATTTCATATACTGCAGAATGTCATAGTACCATGGTTGGCCATCTGCTTCCTCTTCCACGTCATAACAATGAGCTGGGGAGTCTAACATTTGCAATTTGATGGGCATCATCCTAGAGCCTTCACTTGCTTTAAACATGGCGGCTAAAGTGGCTAAGGCATCAGCCATCTAGTTATCCTCTCTAGGAGATACTTAAAGGTGGTCTCATCGAATTCTTTGGTTAATTTAAGGACCAACTTGTGATATTCTATTAGCTTTGCATCTTTTTTCTCCCATTCGCCCCGTATCTGATAGATAACCAGCGCAAATCTCCAAAAACTTTTAGATTACGTATCTTCCTTCCGATGGCCTCCCTTAGCCCTAATATGCAAGCCTCATATTCTGCCATATTATTGGTGTAGAAGAACTTTAAACGACTGGTAAAGGGGTAATAATCTCCTTATGGCGAAACCAAAACTGCCCCAATTCCACTTCCTAAAGCATTTGCAGCTCCAAACAAAGTTAAAGATCCATGATTCCATTGGAACCTTAACATCCTCCAAAATACACATCAGCTCTTTATCAGGGAAATTAAAATTTAATGCTTCATAGTCCTCACATGCGTTACTTGCCAAAAAGTCAGCTATTGCACTCCCCTTTACTGTTTTTTGGTTTACATATTGGATATCAAATTCTGATAGCAGTATCTGCCAACGTGCTAACCTTCCCGACAGGGCTGGAGCTTCCATCATGAACTTTAGTGGATCCAGCTTTGAAATCAACCTTGTAGTATGATATAACATATATTGCCTTAGCCTTTTAGTTGTCCATACTAAAGCGCAACATAATTTCTCTATTGAGGAGTATCTGGTCTCGTAGTTGGTGAACTTCTTGCTTAGGTAATATATTGTCTTTTCTTTCTTTCTAGTTTCATTATGTTGTTCTAGCACACAACCCATAGAGTTTTCATACACCGTTAGGTATAGAATCAATGGTTTCTCGGAAACTGGAAGTACTAACACAAGAGGATTAGTTAACTGCTCTTTTATTGTTTCTAAGGCTACCTGACATTCTTCATTCCATGTGCCTTGGTTATTCTTTCTGAGTAGCCTAAACATTGGATCGCATTTATCAGTTAGCTGGAGATGAAACGGGCGATGTAGTTTAACCTCGCCAGGAAACCCTAAACCTCTTTCTGTGTTTAAGGTGGTGAAAGCTCTTGTATGACCTTAATCTTGTCTGGGTCAATCTTAATTCCTCTTCTGCTCACCACAGAGCCTAATAACTTCCCTGATGTAACCCCAAATGTACACTTGTTTGGGTTAATATTTAGCTGGAATTTTCTCAACCTTCGAAAGAGTTTCTCTAAGTTTACCAGATGCTTTTCTTCAGACCGAGATTTGGCGATCATATCGTCAATGTATACTTCTATTTCCTGGTGCATCATATCATGAAAAAGTGGTAGATCTTGGTGGGGTCCAGTCGAGGTTCGTCATTCGAATTCCTAGTTAGGTATATTTTCTTTCCTTTTTATTTATGTTGTAATTTTTATATTTTAATGAAGTAGTAGTTAATTTAAAATTGTGCTTTTAATTTGTATGTTTATCTATGTTTTAGATTAGTATGTTTTAAATTTATGTTTTAGACTAGTATTTTATTTATGTTAGATATGTTTTTATAAGTTAGATTAATATTTATGTATGTATGTTTTAGACTAGTATTTTATTTATGTTAGATATATTTTTTATTTATAAGTTAGATTAATATTTATGTATGTATGTTTTAGACTAGTATTTTATTTATGTTAGATATGTTTTTATTTATAAGTTAGATTAATATTTATGTATGTATGTTTTAGACTAGTATTTTATTTATGATAGATATGTTTTTATTTATAAGTTAGATTAATATTTATGTATGTATTTTTAGATTAGTATTTTATTTATGTTATGTTAGTATTTCATTATGTTAGTATTTATTTATATTTTTTATCGCAAGATATTTATTTATATTTGTCATGTTTTAAGTTTGCATAATGGACATATATTTTGTCAATGCGGTGCCCTTTTATTCGAGCGTAAACGGGGCCAGTATTAGGCGTAGTGATAGTGGTTGGGCGTTTACTCTCGAATAATGAGGCCTTTAAAATCTACTCGCATTTATAACTGAATTTTAATCTAATCGTCACTTTAATCCGGAAAATTTAATATTAATGAAGCGGTAATTATTAAAGTACCAATTTTGGGCGGTGTGGGGTGCTAATCCTTCCCCATCCGTAACCGACTTCCGAACCCATCAATTTTAAATCTCTGGTTTTCTACGGTGTCCGGTCCACCTTGAGTGGCCGGTGGCGACTCCATTTTCAAAACAAAATACGGGTTTTATAAAATTTCACGCGGAAAAAAATATTTTCTAAACAAAAATAAAAATACTTTCTTTTTTAGCGAGAAAGGGCATCATACAACCCTTTGAAGATTGAATATACATCCATAACAGACACCCGAATTCGATTAGAATATTGGGTGATGGAAACCAAACAAATCCGAAAGAGAAAAGTCGAAAACGATGCAAATGGTTGGTTTAAATTTGGAAATGCCAGAGAGATAGGATGTAGCAGTCTATCATAGTAATAATAGCAGTGATTTACCAGTCACAGTCATGCTTTCCTCCCTCTGTAGAAGAAAGTAGATCATAGTAAGTACCGTCGTATGGTTCATCTGGGGAGGCGACGGAGAGGCTGCGACGGCTCTTTGAGAAAAGATCCAAATTCTCGTCCGAATCCCTGGGGAATAACCCAGCGTTCAAACTTCTACCGCGGTGGTGATGATGGGAGGCCTCCGAAATGTTAATATTACTATTAAAATTAACACTACTCCCCCCGCCGCTCACCAGAGATTCCCTTAGGTTCCTATTCATCATCTTGGTCTTTGTTTCTTTTAGAGAAAAAATGGGAGGTTCAAAAGACAAATGATATTGCAATTGCAATTGCAATGGTACTAGTGCTGCCATTGCCAGAGGCCATTTGCAAAATGCAAAAACCGTTAAGTCACCGGGCTGTCGCTGTATATGCCTCTCTCTCTCTCTGTTACAAATAATAATAATAATAATATAGAATTGAAGTGATATGTCGGAGAAGGGAGAGGGCGGTGGTGTTCAGATCTGTCGTACGCAACTGCTAAGTGGCTTCGGCTGCTTAGCTTTAATATCAGATCTGGGCTTTTGTTTACGGAGAGTCGGAGACAACCAACACAGCTTTTCTTTTCCTTTTTTTTTTTGTTACTACTTCTGCTCTAATTATATTATTTTTTCAGTTTATCTCTTCTTAAGTCTTAACTAACAACAATTGGTTTATTTAGCGAAGAGAGTCACTTAAAAAAAAGGAATGGTTCGTATGAAAAAATATTTAGGTAAATCAAAGATAGGAAGATCTTACAAACAAGTTGGAGTGCCTTTTTAAAATTTTCATTAAACTAAAATTTTTAAAATTTTAAAACTTAATGAAATATTTTATAAAATTTTAAAAATGACTTATTAAAAATATTTAAATATAAAAAATTTAATAAAAAATTTAAAATTTTTAAAAAATTAAAATTTTAAAAATAAAAAATTAAATATAATTTTTTTGAAAATTGGGTGATGAGGCCTCTTCTGGCTCCCACCAACATCTGCATTTAAAAGGGGGCGTGTCTAACATGTCGTATAGGAGAACTACTCAAAGAGAGAGTGTCTAACGTATACTAAGGTACGGTGCGATTATTGTGCAACATTAATTGAAAATATTATAATTTTTGAAATATAAAACTGCAAATGTTACACTGTTTGATAAAATTTTCGGTTGATAATAAGTATCAAAATTTAATTTTGAGTATAAATATTTTTATCACTTCTGATAGCATTTTATGATATTTTCAATTAGTGTTAGAACATAATCGTACTGTAACATGTTGTACCATAAAATTATCCAAACGAGGGTCACATCCCGTTAAAGATATCTTATGTGGTTATGGTGGGAGTTACCGACTGTAGCGATGTCCCTTTTTTCTCATCGCTAAATAAAAACGATGATTTTTGAAGTGTTTGAAAAATGTTTGTGATTCTTTTGGATATAAAATGTTTATTCTGTGGGGTTTTTAAAAAAACCACATTTTAAAAAAATGGAGTCGCCACCGGCCACTTAGGTAGGCCGGACACCATAAAACCAGAGATTCAAAAAATGTTGGGTTCGGGAGTCGGTTACGGATGGGGAAGGATTAGCACCCCCACACCGCCCAAAATTGGTACTTTAATAATTACCGCTTTATTAATATTGGATTTTCCGGATAAAAGTGACGATTATTTTAAAATTCGGTCATAATTGCGAGTAAATTTTAAGGGCCCCGTTATCCGAGAATAAACGCCCAACCACTATCACTACGCCTGATACTGGCCCCGTTTACGCTCGGATAAAAGGGCACCGCATTAACAATTTATATACCATATGCAATCTTAGTGACAAAAATATAAGACATAGCAGATAATTTAAGAACAGTAAATATTCACATAACAGAATACTAATCTAACATATATGAAATACGTAATTAAAATACACATATACATACCAAGCTTAATATCAGATAAAAGCAAACTTAACATGCCACAATAACAAGGTAGGAATAAATACATATATAGACGAACATATATTTCAAAAAGACATACATACTAGTAATAAAACATATTTCAACATATATGAGACAATATATCATACAAAAAAAAAATACACTAACATGTAACCTAAAAAAGCCAAGAGAACATACACATATAAATATATAAAACATGCTATGTACGAACCATCTAGAACATAACATACTTAATACGAATAACCAGATAAAAAAGATACATAACTATCATAAGCTTAATACACATATACATGTAAACATAAAAATACGAGGCATATATGAGGGATATAAAATAAGACAAAAGACTACATTAACATATACGATTATAATACGAACATGAATATTTACATGGAAACAGGACTGAAATGAAAAAAAATAAAAGTCAGTGGCAGAAATTAAAGAACAATAATATGTAATTTAAGGACGAAAATGCGAAATAGACAGAACTTAAAAGGATTAAAACCGTAATTGGACCAAGGGGCAGACCCGAAATGAAAAGTTCAAAAACGCGGGATGGTTAAAGGGGTAATTTTACCATTTAAAAACGATTCGGTGTAATTTAGGGACTGGATTGCAAGATTTTGAAATACAAGGGGGACCAGAGTTGTAAATATACCATGCGGCGAGAGAGAAGTGAAAATATTGAAAACGTGGGGGGATTTAGTATGTAATTTACCCATTTAATGAAATAATAATAACTATATAAACCCTTCTTTTAGGCCGAAATCAATTTTTCCATCATTTGCTTCATTTTCAGTTTTATAACCAGCCCTTGTTCTTCATTTTCTCTCAACTCTCTCTATAAAACCCAGAATCCGGCGGGCGGTCGCCGTGTTCTCCGCCGCTGGCCGTCGCTAACCGGTGCCGGCGAGCCTCAAAAACCTACCAAAATAACCCCCGTCTCACCCTCGATACGAATCTGAGGTTGGATTCAGAGGAAAAGCCTCTATTTGCCCCTGATCTAGGAAATACGAAACGAAAAACCCATTTTTTAAAACCAAAACGAAACTACAAGGGGTCTCCCCCTCCCTTCAGTTCACCGTATCTGGCTTGGGGAAGCCGAAAAGGCTTGTCACTGATGAGAGGAGACCCACAAACGACCACGGTAAGACAACTCTCTCTCCTTTTTTATCTCTTTTGTGTATGCATGCAAAAACAAAAAGAAAGGGAAACGAGTATTTACCACTGGACTGACTTTTTGTATTTTTTGTAACTTGACTAGTTCGATTACAACTTGTTCTTTCGATTACAACTCTCTGTTCTTGTCTGTTACCACTCTCTTCCTTTACAAAATATTTGTTTCCTATATATATATGCCTGTCTTTGGTTTTGGTACAAGTTGCATAATACTTGTTTTTTCAGATCTGGACTGACAAATTTCTTTCTTGCTGTGTTTGACATGTTTTGAGCGCGGTGGTTGAAGATCGGCATGGTGGCAGTGTGGGGGTTCTACCAGCGGCCAGACGTGTTCTCGGCCTTTAGATTAGACTGATCTAACGGTCGAGATGGCTTGAAGGATGAACGGCCCAGATGAAGCCTCGATTTGGTGAAACGGCTCCAGATCGTGCCACGTGGAGCTCAGCAGTCGAGGGGTCAGAGCGCGTGGGGCTCACGCATGCGTGGGATATCAAAGCGTCAGCGCGTGGCACTCGAACGGTCCAGACGTGATGAGCACGCGGCTGGCAGATATTTTGGCTCCTTGGTTGGATCGTGGCCGTTGGATCAGATCTTGATCCAACGGCCCATAGTCACCTGCACACACAGTAACTGTAATTAGATAGGGTTTGGGCCAACCGGGCCTTGTAATTATTTGTAATTAGACTTGGACTGTAATTTATTTATTTGGTTTAATATATATTTTTTGGATTTCATTTTATATATTAGCCCAATAATATTAGTAATAGTATAATTACATTACCCATACGATAATACAAACGTATATACTTATGCAAACATTAATTAATATAACATACTAGCATACGTACATATAATCATACACATAATTAACATAACATCTATATACATTAAACAAATACGCTCGTACTCTATAGATACATACGCGACACACATATACCATTAATGCGTATACATACATAGCTTATAATATACATGCACACACCACACCTTATATATATATATATTAGTAACACTCATGCAAATAATAAACATATAATATAATAAGTATACATGCAACACTAATATGTATTTACAGGTAAAAATGAGTGATTACAGTTGCCCCTCTTTGCTTGTTCTCATGGAATGGGAAACAAAGCAAAGATTCATAAGCACTCATTTTTATCAGACTTCCCTGTTTGTAGCTTTGGAAAAACGTGTTCTTTTGGACATCCCCGCTATTCCTTAGCTGAATCTTCGGGCTCGTAAGTTCTTCCTATATAGAGCTTCGTCACCTTCCGATCTTGGAGCTACATGCTCTTCCTTTATAGAACCCTCCGCTCTGAAGCCTCGAGTTATGAGTCCCTCCTATATAGAACTTTTCACTTCGAGACAGTAAAGCTTGGAGTCCTTCCTATATAGAACTCTTCACCTTCAACGCTGGTTTCTCCTATATAAAACCTTTTGCGCCGCTGATGGGTTCTTCCAACTGGGAGTTCCTCCTATATAGAACTGCTAGTCTTCAAACCTGGAGCCGTCAGTCCTTCTTATATAGAACTTTTGGCGTCTGAAATCCTCAGAGCTACAGGTTCTTCCTATATAGAACCTTTCACTCTAAGACAGTGAAGCTCGGAGCCTTTCCTATATAAGACTCTTCGCTTTCGACACAACAGGTTTCCTATATAACCTTGTGTCATAGGTGAATTCCTTCGACTGGGAGTTCTTCCTATATAGAACTGCGAGTCTTCACCTTGGAGCCGTCGGTCCTTTCTATATAGAACTTTTGGCGTCTGAAATCTTGGAGCCACAGATTCTTCCTATATAGAATCTTTTACTCTAAGACAATAAAGCTCAGAGCCTTTCCTATATAAGACTCTTTGCTTTCGACACAACAGGTTTCCTATATAATCTTGTGTGTCATGGGTGAATTCCTTCGATTGGGAGTCCTTCCTATATAGAACTGCTAGTCTTCACCCTGGAGCTGTCAGTCCTTCCTATATAGAACTTTCAGCTTCTGAAGCCTCGGAGCGGAGGATTCTTCCTATATAGAACCTTTCTCTGGAGCTTGGAAACATATGCTTTTTGTATGTAAAAACATTGTCTTCTCATTTGGGATTCACACCACGATGGCCATCGATGTCTCTTTGAATCTGTAGATACCTGTTTGAGATAAAAACAAAATGCTATGACAAATGAATTGACATGCTCCTAATCCTAATGATGTCTGACTATTCATGATGCATGAGTGTCAATATCTTGGTGGGCTTGTTTTGGTCCTTATTTGATCTTGATGTTCACTTTCTTCTTTCTCACGGGCGTCGATACCCCACTTCACTGTCAGGTTCAACCATTCCATCCTTTCTTTTTCTCCACTTACGACTTGGAATTCTAAAGTGCCCTTTCGGGTTTTCACTTTAGAGAGTTTTTTTAGAGGGGTGCCCTTCTGGGTTTTCACCCAAGAGATCTCTCTTGTTATCTCGCATGCCTTCCTTGAATAGACAGGACGTACGCCATTGGTCATCATATCCGGTTGTTTGAAGTTTTCCGCCTCCCTATCAACAGCCATTATGTAGGGAACTAGAAGACGGAGTTAACATCATTTTCTTTGATCACCTGCATTTTTAAGGTTAAATCACAGTAATGCTCCGAAATCTCTTGTTTCACTATAAGCCTATGTTAACTTATTTGACTGAAATTAACAAGAAGGCAAGGAATGGATGCTCAAAAACACGGTTTTATTACGATTAAAGGCTTGGGATATCTTAAAAAAGAAAGGTATGACACACATGAGAAAGAAGAAAAGTTAAGTATGAAATACAAGATCCCTCATTATCTTCGATATGAATGATACATGATCCTGTCAACCGGTGTAGAATTTTTTTGCCTGGAGCCTCCTCTTCATGATGTTCATGGGGATACCCTTCTCTTCGGATATTCAACTTTTCAATTTACTCGAGCCGCCCTTTACGGGTTTTCAACTCGGGTCCTCCCTTTGCTTCAAGACGCCCGGTTTCGGGTTTTCGCCCTGAGCTCTCCATTTTTGTTCTCTTTTTCATTTTTTTGTTTTTTTTTGTTTTTTTTCAAAGATAGTATTTCTTGACATCATCAGAATTTACGTGATTTTCAGCTCGTCTCCATCCATTTCTGTTAGGATCAGGGCTCCTCCTGAGAAGGCCTTTTTTACGACGTACGGTCCTTCCCAGTTGGGCATCCATTTTCCTCGAGAATCTTTCTGGATAGGGAGGATTTTTTTGAGCACCAGATCCCCTTCTTTGAATTCTCTTGGGCGCACCTTTTTGTTGTATGCCTGCATCATCCGCTTTTGGTACATCTGACCATGACAAATGGCCTTTAGTCTCTTTTCATCAATGAGATTTAGCTGGTCGTATCTAGCCTGCACCCATTCGGCTTCTTCCAATTTTACTTCGTTTAGGACCCAGAGAGACGGGATCTCTACCTCGATTGGGAGTACTGCTTCGGTACCATACACCAAGGAGTAGGGTGTTGCCCCTGTTGATGTACGAATGGACGTCCTATAGGCGAAAAGGGCAAATGGCAACTTCTCATGCCAATCCCTGTAGGTATCCGTAGTCTTCGCTATGATCTTCTTTATGTTCTTGTTTGCTGCTTCCACTGCTCCATTCATTTTAGGACGATAGACTGTGGAATTGTGGTGTGTTATCTTGAATTGAGTGCACATGTCCATCATCATTTTGTTATTCAGATTGGAAGCGTTGTCGGTGATGACCCTTTCTGGCAATCCGTATCGACAAATAATCTCCTTCTTTAAGAACTTACATACTGTAGTCCTTGTGATGTTGGCGTAAGACGCTGCCTCTACCCATTTAGTGAAGTAGTCTATGGCGACCAAAATGAAACGGTGTCCATTGGAAGCTTTCAGATGAATCTGCCCGATGACGTCCATGCCCCACGCCGCGAAAGGCCACGGAGAATTCATGGTGTGTAAAGGCGATGGGGGGTGCGTGAATTTTGTGTCGTAGATTTGGCATTTGTGGCATTTCCTGGCGTAATCAATGCAATCTCCCTCCATGGTCAACCAGAAATAACCATATCTCATAATTTTCTGGGCTATAGACAGCCCGTTGGCGTGCGTTCCACAGAGCCCGTCATGTACTTCGGCTAAAATCTCCTTCACCTCCCGGGCATCCACACATCTCAGCAATGTCTGATCATGACTCCTCCTATATAGGATCTCCCCATCTAGGACATATTTTGTTGCCATTTTTTCGAGCGTTTTTGTCATTGTCGTTGCCCCTTCGGATACTTTCGAAGCTTGACATATTGCAAGATGTCATAGTACCATGGGTTTCCATCAATATCTTCCTGTACATTACAAAAATGAGCAGGCTTTTCAAACGTCTGCATCTCAATGGGCTTCATTTCTGCCCCGGTGTTTGTTTTAAACATGGATGCCAAGGTTGCCAATGCATCCGCCATCCGATTTTCTTCTCGTGGCGGTAATTGAAGTGACCTTTTCAAACTCTTTGGTGAGCTCTTGGATCAATTCGTAATATTTGACCAACCGGGTCCCGGTTTCCCATTCCCGCGCAATTGGTAAATTACTAAGGATGAATCTCCGAATACTCGAAGTTCTTTAATCTTTCTTTCAATAGCTGAGTTGGTCCCATAACGCAAGCTTCGTATTCAGCTATATTGTTTGTGCGAAGAATTCCAATCTGCTGGTGAAAGGATAATAGACGTCATCGAGAGAAATTAGCACTGCTCCTATCCCATGTCCGAGGGCGTTAGAGGCTCCATCAAGTAAAGTTTCCATGATTTATCATCCAAACCTCTTCTTCGGTTGTAATGCACATCAAGTCTTCATCCGGGAAATTAAAGTTCAATGCCTCATAGTCATCCCAAGCACGACTAGCTAGGAAATGCTCTTTGCACTCCCTTTACGGCTTTCTGGTTAACGTATATGATGTCAAATTCGGATAAGAGCATCCGCCATCGGGCCATCTTTCCCGTTAGTCTTTGGCGCTTCCATTAAGAACTTCAATGGATCTAGCTTGGATATCAACAGGTAGTATGGTACAAGATGTCTTCGTCTAAGCCGCTTGGTAGCCCAAACTAGAGCACAACACAGCTTCGCCTTTGGCGGGTACCGCGTTTCGCAATCATTGAATTTCCTGCTTAGGTAATAGATGGCTTGCTCCCTTTTTCTTGACTCATCGTGTTGCCCCAGTACGCATCCCATTGAATTCTCAAAAACTGTCAAGTAGAGAATTAATGGTCGACCAGGTACTGGTGCGACTAAAATTGGAGCATTTGTCAGGTACTTTTTGATCTTTTCTAGGGCTCTTTGACATTCCTCATCCCACACGCCAGGATTATTCTTTCTAAAAAGTCTGAAGACCGGGTCACATTGGTCGGTTAATTGGGAAATGAAACAAGAGATATAATTCAGCCTCCCTAGGAAACCGTGGACTTCCTTCTGAGTGCGGGGTGGTGAGAGGTCCTGGATGGCTTTAACTTTATCTGGATCAATCTCAATCCCTCTTCTGCTTACCACGAACCCTAGGAGTTTTCCAGAAGTAACGGCGAAGGTACACTTGGCAGGATTGAGCCTCAGTTGGTACTTCCGTAGTCTTTGGAATAGTTTTCTCAAGTTTTGTAGGTGCTCTTCCTCTGTTCGGGATTTGGCAATCATATCGTCCACGTATACTTCTATTTCTTTGTGCATCATGTTATGGAAAAGAGTCACCATTGCTCTTTGGTATGTTGCCCCTACGTTCTTTAGCCCAAACGGCATCACTCGATAACAAAAAGTGCCCCACATGGTTATGAATGTGGTCTTCTCCATGTCGTTAGGGTCCATCTTTATCTGGTTGTACCCTGAGAAGCCGTCCATGAAGGAAAACCATGAATGTCCTGCGGTGTTGTCAACCAGCGTGTCAATATGTGGTAAAGGGAAGTTGTCTTTAGGGCTGGCTCGGTTCAGATCCCTATAATCTACACACATACGAACTTTCCCGTCTTTCTTTGGTACTAGTACAATGTTTGCAACCCATTCGGGGTATTTGGCTACCTCCAAGAATCCAGCATCAAACTGCTTTTTCACTTCCTCTCGGATCTTTAACAACATATCTGGTCTCATTCTCCGAAGTTTTTGCTGTATTGGTTTGCACTTCGATTTTGTTGGCAATTTGTGCACCACTATGTCGGTATTCAACCCTGGCATATCTTGATAAGTCCAGGCGAAGACATCCTTGAATTCCTGAAGTAGGGTTATCAGTTCATGCTTGGTTTTTAAGGAAATCGTCGTTCCTACTTTTATTTCTTTTCTCTTTTCTTTAGTCCCCAAGTTTACAACTTCTATTTTTTCTTGATGGGGTATGATCTGCCTTTCTTCGTTGGCCACCATTCTCTTTAACTCTTCCGGGACCTCACTTTCTATCTCATCATATCCTTCCTCAATTCCCTCCGAGACCTCAGGGCATTCGAAATTCACTCCAGGATTGGATCCTGTATCATTCATATCGTCAATCATGAGCGACCTGCATTAAATGAGAATGAATTGTATTGGGAAAGAGACGGCTTTATATGAAGGGAATGAACATGAAGAATGCATGAATGAAATAAATGAAACTTTGGTCATTTTAGGAAAGTGGGGATATTTTCATTTCAATTAAAAAGTTAACATAGGTGCCCCGTACAAGAGATCCCCATTGTTTACAGGCAAAAACAAAAGGTTGATTCGGAGCATTACTCTGATCTATTCCTAAAAACTACAGGTAGATCAATGCAGCTCCAGTTATCGAATGTTTCCCCGGGACGGCAAGGGCGGATGTTGGTCAACATTTTGCTGCCTCGGTCCTTTTCAGCTATCATGTTGATGTACATCCCTTCAAATGATTCACTGAATATCTCCTCCTGGTTGAGTACTTTATTTTCCTTCATTGCCTCTCCAACATCTTGACCTGGCTGGTAGAACCCTCCGGAGACAAAAGTGGTTTTCAAACTAGGAAAGGACATCGGTCTCCATGGAATGTCTTCTCCTTTAGATCTGGCTTTTCTTTGCTCCTCATTCCTCTTATATTCCTCTTTATTCTGTTGGACACTTGGTTGGTAACCCAGCCCGAAACGATCCTTTTTGGTTATCATATTCTTGGGTCTCAGGTTTCCTTGTAATTTCTTCCCCAACCCTTTTCCTACTTTGGCTCCTCGGCCCAAAGTTTCTGCGACGGTCATCTTGGTACAATTAGATAACCTAGGGTATAGGATCCGACTTCCCTCCGAAACGAATGTGGCATTTACTAGTTCCAATGCTCAGAACGAGCATTCTGCAGCATCTTCATCATTTTGAATGTAGGGGGCGTCTGATGTTACTGAAGCAATAATTTCCTGCTCTGCCTCTACTGTGACCAATTTGCCTTCGACTACAAATTTTAATTTTTGATGCAATGATGAGGGGACAACTCCTGCGGAGTGGATCCATGGTCTTCCCAACAAGCAGCTGTAAGATGGTTTTATGTCCATCACCACAAAATCGATCACATAGCCAGTTGGTCCGATCACTAGGGGCACCTCAATTTTCCCCATTGTTCCTCTTTGCGTACCATCAAAGGCTCTTACCGAATTGTGGCAGGGCTTTAGGTGCGAACCGTCTATTGGCAGTTTTTGCAGGGTCACCATAGGCAAGACGTTCAATGCTGACCCGTTGTCGATCAGTACGCCTGGTACTACATACCCTTTGCAGTGGGTAGTGATGTTAAGGGCTTTGGTAGACCCTATTCCTCCCTCAGGGATCTCATCATCACTGAACGTTATATGATTATAGGTAGTGATATGCCCCACTATCATGTCCAGATTTGTCACAGAAATGTCCTGGGGCACAAAAGTTTGATTTAGCACTTTCAATAGCGTCTCTCGGTGCTTTTCTGAACTCAAGAGTAATTCCAGTACTGTGATCCTGGCAGGTTGCTTTCGTAGTTGTTCCACCACGTTGTACTCGCTATGTCTTAAGAACTTCATAAATTCTTTGGCCTGGGCCTCAGTTACCGGCTCATTTATCTTTGGGGGAGGTTCTTCTCCAAATATCTGCGTAGGGCTAACTGCTGTACTCTTCCCCTAATCTTTTTCAGCTGCTTTCAAAGCCTCAGAGGAATAACATCTACCGCTCCTTGTGAAATGGCCTGCCTCACCAACGTTCACATCATTCTGGCTATGTTGGTCTTTCAGCGTAGGCTCTTTTACCTGACCGTGTTCTGGTTTTTTTGGCGTGGTCACATTTACAGCATAATTCCAGGGGGTTTGCCGCATATCTTTGAATGGGAATGGAGATGGTGCTAAAATGATGATCTTGGGACTTATCTTGCTGGTTTCTCCCTAGGAGGCACCTGCATTCCCTGGCCTAGGAGAGATGATAAAAGGTCTATCCTTCCCGTATTTAGATTTGGGGCTATCCGTCATGTGTACGTCCGACCCCTTCTTCCCTATTGGCTCCTCGAAGAATTCTATTTGCTTTTCATTCGTCAATTGCTGCACCAATTTCTTGAAATCATCGCACTCTTGAATATCATGGCTTTCAGTCTGGTGGAATTTGAAATACACTCCACATCCCTTCCGCCTTGTTATCATGCCTTTGTCGATCATACGGGCCATGCATAACTGTTGAAATACCCACCGTAAAGGAGACTTGATTTCTGACACATCATCTTTAATCCTCATGGTAAAGTATTCTTCAATAACATTTACCCCTCTGCTCCGATGATTAGGCAGCGAGTTGTTGGCTACACTCGGCTCTTCAAACTTCAATATCCCGGAATCGATTAAGTTCTGCACAAGCTTTTTGAAGGCAAGGCAGTTCTCAGTGGGATGTCCAGGGGTACCGCTGTGAGAGTCGCAATGCGCGCTCGGATTATACCAAGACGGGAAGGGCGGATTGACAGGAGCAACGATGTATGGACGGACCAAGTCTGCTTCATACAACTGGGAGTAAAGTTCTGAGTACGAAACAGGTAGGGGAGTGAAAGTTCTTCTCTCTTTCTCTTTTCTGGCGATTCTCTCATCTCTTTGATTCGAGTTTTGTGTTTTTCCCACAGGTGCTTGTGGCTGTGAGACTGTGAAGTTCTTCGAGGCGGTATAAGTGCTGGTGGTGTTTACTTCATTTCTCTTATTATACTTTCGAGACCCTTCCCCGCCATCAATTCTACCACTCTTAATTGCCAGTTCAAGGGACTCCCCAGTCCTGATTAAGTCAGCAAAGCACTGCGTTGTGTTATTAATGAGGCGATCAAAGAGTGCCCCTTTCAGAGTATTAACAAATAACGGTGTAATTTCATGTTCCGGGATGGGTGGCTGAATTTGGGCGGCCACTTCCCGCCACCTTTGGGCGTATCGCCGCAGGCTTTCGTTGGACTTCTGCCCCATATTTTCCAACATAATTCTGCTGGGGGTCATATCTGTTACATGCTTGTATTGCTCAGTAAATGCTCTTGACAGATCTTTCCATGTCTTAACATTTGCTTTGCTCAACTGGGTGTACCACCGTAACGCCGCTCTAGTTAGGCTGCCTTGGAAACAATGGATCAGTAGCTTTTCGTCCTTATGGTAGGCCACCATCTTTCGACAGTACATTGTTATGTGTACGGAATGACACGTGGTTCCATCGTATTTGTCGAACTCTGGCATTTTAAATTTTGGCGGTAGGACAAGATCGGACACCAGACTTAAGTCGCTAGCGTCATTTCCTGATTCTTCATTTGATTGTAACGTTTTAAATTTTTCCTCCATGAGGCGAAACCTTTCCTCCCACTTTTTCTCTACCTCATTCCTGATCCTTTCAACCATGTTCAGGTCCGGCACATCTTCTTCATAGAGTGCTTCAGCATCGAGGGGTTGAGTCTCAGGTGCCCCTATTTGAAAACTAGATGACATTCCTGCAGAGTCGATATACACCTTCCTAGCCGGGTTTGGTGCAGTTGGTTGAACCTTGTAGTGAGCTGGGGTACCCTCCGGCTCCTGAATGGTTTCTCCTTCGACTCTTTTTCCAAGACTCTTAGCCAATAATGCGGTTATGTCGGATACTATAGATGCTTGCGACTGCGCAATCTGATCACTGAGGCTTCTCTGGGCCTCTTCAAGTCTTGTCTCGAGCTCTTTTTGCCCCTTTTCTAGACTGATTATCCTATCTTCCATGAGCTTGCTTTGTAACTGGGTAAAGTATGGGTGATGAATGATTGCGGGTTAACTACACACAACGCCACAATATTCATAATGTTAATATGGTTGCAAGAAAATAGATGCATGTATAATGATGCGAATGTCATGATGCAATACAAGAATGTATGCAGATAAGGTACTGATTCCGCTGGTAATCACCCTTTTGAACTACTTCCACGGGAATTAAAGGGGTTGAATTACAACAGAGTTCATATTACAAAATGAAGATTCCTAATACAAAAGAGCTAAATACAACACAAAGCCTTATAGATAAGCCCTAGCTCTATCTCCTAATTTTCCAATTGCCCTGAGCAGCTTGAGGAACATGGGAGCTTCTTCCATTTCTGGGACTATGAAAGGTCAGAGTGTTTCAGGCTCGACAGCCAAATCATTCACATGCCTGGCGACTCGCTGTATGTCCACCATCAGGCTTGCGTAATATTGGTCCCTATCCTGTACTATCCGGGCAGCGTCACGCAATCTCTTTTGCCAATAGGTGTCCCCTCCGGCTGCAGCCTCCTCGAACACACTAATTCTTTCCTTGTAATCCTCAACAGTTGCTTCGAGGGACTCAATTCGTGCTCGTAACACGCCCACTTCGCGCTCTCTTTCTTGCAGCTCAACCAAGCTATTTCTCTGACAGTACATTCGAAGGGAGTGTTCAACTTCCGCCAACTTTCCTTTTAATTCGCCATTCTGACTTTGGCTTTGCTCCAGACTTTGAATAGTGTCATCGTACAGTTTTTGCATCTCTAACAGTCTATTTCGGCTACTCATGGACTTTCTTTTCCATACGGCGACGCTTTCTCTCTCATGATGGACAGCTTGTTTTCCCTTGCTGATTTCTTGCCTGAATCTTTCTTTCTCTTGATCAATGGCCTTCTTGGCGGACCGTTTTTCTTCCTCCATAGCCAAACGGCAGCTTTCTATCTCTTTCTCGATCGCTCTCTTGTTGATTTCTCGTTCTTCTTCCACCAAACGGATGTCGTTCATTCTTTCTCTTTCCACAGCTATGAATTGACTCCGGCCGGCCTTCTGTATTTTTTCTTGTAATAGAAGGGCATCTTTTTTATAAAGAGTGTTCTTGTCGCTCAAATCTGCATTTAATTTCTTCAACTGCCTAATGATCCTGTCTCGCTCGTCAACCTCTAAGCTTGCCTTATAGAGCTCGCCGCATGTTGAGTCCGTTGGATGTCCATTTTTCTTTTTAATTTCTTGAGTTCATTAGTAAGAAGATATCAGCTCGCAGACGGTACCACCCCTTGTAAGCTCTTCGAGTGACACTATTGGTCATTGATCAGATTCGGGAATCATATCGTTTACCCTCAAACGTCTCCAAAGATCGTAGTCTGGGGTGGTCATGTACTCGGTGTCTCCTTCCACCCTAATCCGGTAACAATAATCCCAAGCCCTCATGATAGTCTGAACTTTCTCTTTGAACTCCCCTTTAAAAAGAAATTCAGTTCGGCTTAACCCGGCGGTGTTGGGAATAAACTGTCGCTATTCGAATTGTCGGGACACCAGAAGTGGGGCACAAGCAATTCCTCCATATAGTCCTAACATCATCATCCGATTGAAATCACCACAACTATATAAAAAGTAATTAACTCTACCGAGCCACGAGACCCTCCATACTATGTCTTCGCCTTGGATATTTCTGAAGAAACCGGCCCATTTTCTTGTTTTCAAGTCCTCTCGCCACTCTTTTGTTAAGTATTCCTGTAAAGGCGAAAAATCTCGAAAGGATATTCCGGGAGAACCCTCGTCGGTGTCTTCCACATGTGGCTCTGAATCCATACCTGTAATAGCTTGTGCGCATCCTCGAAAAAACACCCTTCTTCGTGCTTCCGACCGGGCATTTAGAGAAATAAAGGTCTCGCCAAAATAGCTGGTATCGGGTTTGCTCGCCGTTTTATCCGCTCAAACAAATCTAGAATGGCCACATCAATGTTTCCCAGAATTCTTGGGAAGATCACCAATCCATATATTCCCAAGGCAAGCATGTCTAACTTTTTCTCCTCATCCGGATGTGCAGGTAGGATGTCTCGAATGTTTTCCCATGCAAATACTGTACTATCTCCTCGAAGTCGGATCAAGCCATTGACCCAATCGTCGCTCATTCCGGTAAAGGTTTTGAGCTTGGAAATGTAATTCTGATTCCTCGGAGGTTTTACGTAAATCCAATCTTCATGAACATTTTTATGATTAAGAAGAGCGGTGTATTCTTCTAATGTGGGCATCATGTCCTGTCCATTGAAGGTGAAGCGACAAAAAAGGCAGGATTCCAGAATCGAAAAATGGCTCGGAGTAGGGGCTGGTTGACCGGATGTACATCGGTGTGCAATGTCAACATAACTATCACTGAATCTATCTTGTAATCTCTGGTCCCATTCTTCCCAGATACTTTGAAGATCCCCTAAGTTATTCTGTTGAAGACTCACATAGGTGTACCAGGCTATCACGCGTTCACTTGGTAAATCTGTCCCATTGGGCCTTCTCGGGTGACTTCGACCAATGTCTAATGACAAGTTGAGTTCCTCTTTTCTAAGACACCTTTTTCCATGGTGAAAGACTTTCTGATCGGGTAAACCACTTGATCCAGTACCTTTATGTAATGCGAATGTAATAATGCATGAAAAAATAGCCAAAAAAAGGAAACAAGTCAGTACCGGATAGAATTAGTAAATACACAAATAAAAGGACAAATTAAATAAGGTAAACAAACAAAAACAAAGAAACCTATTTATCCGTCTAAAACACCTAAGGTTATCCGCATGGCTCTAAAGGGGTGGGTTTCTCTATGTTCTCTACATGCAATGTTGGTGCTAAGAGGTACTCGAATTGTCCTTGCTGTCCTCTACTAAGAGTAGCAAGGCCCCCGATCATCACCCATTATAGGCTCCTTTCAACCTGGTTCAATTCAGGGGGACCCATTCGCTTATGCCTGCACGAAGGAACGATATCCTTTTAAAGCATAAGGTACTCGAGCCCGAAGGTACTTGCTAGGCCTACACGGGAGAACGATATCTCCACGAAAGCATTAGCGTTTTCCCCCCACTTAAAAAGACAGGTTTATATGCCATATTTTAAATGCGTTGAAATAAACGCGCAATTATAACCGAATGTTAATTTAATAGTCACTTTAACCCGGAATTTCTAATATTAATAAAGTGGTAATTATTTTAAAAGTTTGACGCTCATTTGTTTTTTTGAAAAAAAAAAATGTCCCCAGCGGAGTCGCCATCTGTAGCGATGTCCCTTTTTCTCATTGCTAAATAAAAACGAGGATTTTTGAAGTGTTTGAAAATTGTTTGTGATTCTTTTGGATATAAAATGTTTATTCCGTGGGGTTTTTTTTAAAAAAAACCGCATTTTAAAAAAATGGAGTCGCCACCGGCCACTTAGGTAGGTCGGACACCATAAAACCAGAGATTCAAAAAATGTTGGGTTCGGGAGTCGGTTACGGATGGGGAAGGATTAGCACCCCCACACCGCCCAAAATTGGTACTTTAATAATTACCGCTTTATTAATATTGATTTTCCGGATAAAAGTAGCGATTATTTTAAAATTCGGTCATAATTGCGAGTAAATTTTAAGGCCCCGTTATCCGAGAATAAACGCCCAACCACTATCACTACTACGACATCGCCCCGTTTACGCTCGGATAAAAGGGCACCGCATTAACAATTTATATACCATATGCAATCTTAGTGACAAAAATATAAGACATAGCAGATAATTTAAGAACAGTAAATATTCACATAATATAATACTAATCTAACATATATGAAATACGTAATTAAAATACACATATACATACCAAGCTTAATATCAGATAAAAGCAAACTTAACATGCCACAATAACAAGGTAGGAATAAATACATATATAGACGAACATATATTTCAAAAAGACATACATACTAGTAATAAAACATATTTCAACATATATGGGACAATATATCATACAAAAAAAAAGAAAATACACTAACATGTAACCTAAAAAGCCAAGAGAACATACACATATAAATATATAAAACATGTTTGTATGCGAACCAACTAGAACATAACATACTTAATCTGAATAACCGGATAAAAAAGATACATAACTATCATAAGCTTAATACACATATACATGTAAACATAAAAATACGAGGCATATACGAGGGATATAAAATAAGACAAAAGACTACATTAACATATACGATTATAATACGAACATGAATATTTACATGGAAACAGGACTGAAATGAAAAAAAAATAAAAGTCAGTGGCAGAAATTAAAGAACAATAATATGTAATTTAAGGACGAAAATGCGAAATAGACATAACCTAAAAGGATTAAAACCGTAATTGGACCAAGGGGCAGACCCGAAATGAAAAGTTCAAAAACGCGGGATGGTTAAAGGGGTAATTTTACCATTTAAAAACTGATTCGGTGTAATTTAGGGACTGGATTGCAAGATTTTGAAATACAAGGGGGGCCAGAGTTGTAAATATACCATGTGGCGAGACAGAAGTGAAAATATTGGAAACGCGGGGGGATTTAGTATGTAATTTACCCATTTAATGAAATAATAATAACTATATAAACCATTCTTTTAGGCCGAAATCAATTTTTCCATCATTTGCTTCATTTTCAGTTTTATAACCAGCCCTTGTTCTTCATTTTCTCTCAACTCTCTCTATAAAACCCAGAATCCGGCGGCCGGCCGCCGTATTCTCCGCCGCTGGCCGCCGCTAACCGGCGCCGGCGAGCCTCAAAAACCTACCAAAGTAACCCCCGTCTCACCCTCGATACGAATTCGAGGTTGGATTCAGAGGAAAAGCCTCTATTTGCCCTAGATCTAGGAAATACGAAACGAAAAACCCATTTTTTAAAACCAAAACGAAACTATAAGGGGTCTCCCCCTCCTTTCAGTTCACCGTATCTGGCTTGGGGAAGCCGAAAAGGCTTGTCACTGATGAGAGGAGACCCACAAACGACCACGGTAAGACAACTCTCTCTCCTTTTTTATCTCTTTTGTGTATGCATGCAAAAACAAAAAGAAAGGGAAACGAGTATTTACCACTGGACTGACTTTTTGTATTTTTTGTAACTTGACTGGTTCGATTACAACTTGTTCTTTCGATTACAACTCTCTGTTCTTGTCTGTTACCACTCTCTTCCTTTACAAAATATTTGTTTCCTACATATATATGCTTGTCTTTGGTTTTGGTACAAGTTGCATAATACTTGCTTTTTTAGATCTGGACTGACAAATTTCTTTCTGGCTGTGTTTGACATGTTCTGAGCGTGGTGGTTGAAGATCGGCATGGTGGCGGTGTGGGGGTTCTGCCAGCGGCCAGACGTGTTCTCGGCCGTTAGATCATATCTGATCTAACGGTCGAGATGGCTTGAAGGATGAACGGCCCAGATGAAGCCTCGATTTGGTGAAACAGCTTCAGATCGTGCCACGTGGAGCTCATCAGTCGAGGGGTCAGAGCGCGTGGGGCTCACGCACGCGTGGGATATCAAAGCGTCCACGCGTGAACTGCATGCGCGCGTAGCACTCGAACGGTCCAGACGTGATGAGCACGCGGCTGGCAGATATTTTGGCTCCTTGGTTGGATCGTGGCCGTTGGATCAGATCTTGATCCAACGGCCCACAGTCACCTGCACACACAGTAACTGTAATTAGATAGGGTTTGGGTTTGGGCCAACCGGGCCTTGTAATTATTTGTAATTGGACTTGGACTGTAATTTATTTATTTGGTTTAATATATATTTTTTGGATTTCATTATATATATTAGCCCAATAATATTAGTAATAGTATAATTACAATACCCATACGATAATACAAACGTATATACTTATGCAAACATTAATTAATATAACATACTAGCATACGTACATATAATCATACACATAATTAACATAACATCTATATACATTAAACAAATACGCTCGTACTCTATAGATACATACGCGACACACATATACCATTAATACGTATACATACATAGCTTATAATATACATGCACACACCACACCTTATATATATATTAGTAACACTCATGCAAATAATAAACATATAATATAATAAGTATACATGCAACACTAATATGTATTTACAGGTAAAAATGAGTGATTACACCGACATTTGTAGGTGACTTTGGGACAATTTTTGTTTTTTTTGCTTTTGAGACTCAAATAGAAAATATATAAGGATAAATTAGTGTGTATACTTTTGCTCACTGACTTTAAGAATTGAACTTTATGTTCATTTACGATTTTAGGGTGTAAACTTATCCTCACTGAAATGTTTTTTACCGTTAACATTTAACGGTAAGCATATCTGAGAGATTAAAAGTTAATTAATAAAAGGCTTAATACTCAAATAGGTGCCCAAACTATGCTTGTAGATCACTTTTGGTGCCTAAACTATTTTTAGCTCTAAATAGGTGCCTAAAGTTTAAATTTTGGTCATTTTAGGTGCTTAACCGTTAATAAAAATTCGTTAGCCAATTAAATTATGACAAGTGGCATGTTTTTAATTTTTAATTTCTTTTCATTATTTTTTAAATAAAATTCAAAATTTAATTTTCTGAAAAAATTGACAGTTTTAAGTCTTTACAAAACAGTCCCAAATCCCTAACCCAAAACCCCGAATCTCTAAATTACCATCGTTGTCGCCGTTTACTACCTCACCGGAGACCACCACTATCGCCCTCGGACCACCACGATCGTTTTCCCAATCACTCATTGTCGATAACAGACGGTAGGTGTGCCGACGACTTTCTTTTGCGATTTTGACTTCTTTCGACGTTAGGAAGCCGATCGACACACCTATCGTCGTTTACCGGCGATGGGTGGTTGGGGGAAATGATCGTGGTAGTCCGGCGACAGATATAGGGGTGGCGGCATAACCATCGGCGGTGGATTCGGTTGGGGAAGTTAGGGATTTTGAATTTGGGGCTATTTTGTGAGTTTTGGGAAATTTAGGGTTTTTTATAAAAAAATTAAGTTAAAAAATAAATTAAATTAAAAAAGAAATAAAATAAAAAAATTTAATAAAAGTAACGGTAGTTAACGGTTAGGCACCTAAAATGACCAAAATTGAAATTTTAGGCACCTATTTAGAACTAAAAATAGTTTAGGCACCAAAAGTGATCCACAAGCATAGTTTGGGCACCTATTTGGGTATTAAGCCTTTTATTAATTAATATTAATCAGCCAAATCAGCTTCCCGTTAAATGTTAACGGTGAAAACGTTTTAGTGAGGATAAGTTTACATCCCAAAAATGTAAATGAGTATAAAGCTCAATTTTTAAATTCAGTCAGCAAAAATGTACACAACTCAAACGTAAATGAACACTACGATAATTTACCCAATAAATAAAGAGATTGAAATAAAAATTTACAAAAATACTTAAATCAAATCGTGTTTACCCTTTTTACTTAAATTGTTTGTTTCCCCTAATCATCGAAACATTTTTTTTTTGATATAGCGACGTGCTAAAACAAAAATTACTTTAAAGTATTTTAGTATTTGAATAGTATAGTGCAAAACTTTGAAAGGTCTGAACTTTGTGCCTTAGCCTTTGATTAAGGCGTTTTTTAATCGGGGTATTTGGTTGAATATTTTCTTTTGAGAAAAAAATTTAAAAAAATACCCTTCAAAAGAAGATTTAGAAAAATGTTTTTTATTTGGGCCACGTAGGGCGAACTCGTGTTCTACAGGACGAGAGTTCCGTGTTAAGTGAATAGGTAAGAAAAAATTTTAATTTATCAAGTATTTTATTACAAATAACTCGCGTGTTGCAAAACCCGAGTTTTAAACTCTCGTTCTGCAGAACACAAATTCGCCCTACAAAAGCAGAATGAAAGTATTTTTTCAAATCTTCTTTTGGAGATATTTCTCTAATTTTTTCCCAAAAAGAATATTCAGGCAAAAATACCTTTTTTTTAGTCCACATAACTTTTAAATATCCACACATTATTACTTGTCACTATTTTCATCTCGAAAAATATTATTTTGGCCTTCGATTTTAGATTTTCCAGTTACTCCAATTATTTGACATGTCATGCTTAAAAATTGATTTTTCTATACATACACACATATATTTAATTATTCATAAATATTCATTATGCGTACTTTTATTGCGTTCTGAATTTTTTTATTTTGGTGTCTATAATTTTAATTTTCTTTCAATTGGGTTCGTGTTATTTTACATGACCAAAATGAACTATTTTAGAATACAATAAAATTATATAGTTTCGGAATGAAATATAATTATACAATTATAGTAAATTTGTGCTAAATTTTGCAAATTTTTTCAGTCTTCTATTTTTTTTTTCATTTTTAGTTCCAAAAAAGCAAAAAAAAAAAAAAAAGTTCAGCGACTCCCACCTCATTCATGCACGATGTCACCAGCTGAAGAAGACCCCTTTGATAATGTAAAAAATGACCATTTCCCTTAATAATTTTTCATATGGACCATTTAACAAAATTTTCTAAAATAGTGACATTTTCCCTAAATAAGCCAACAATAATTACTTGAACCTATTTTATTTATGGGTAAACAGACTGTGTAAAATTAATTTTACACAAACATGTGTATTTACACTATAAAAACCAAAATCCTAAATTTCTAACTCTAACCCTAAAAAACTAAACTCTAAACTTTAAACCCTATACACTAAATTCTAAACACTAACCTTAAATTCTAAACCCTACAACCTAAACCCCTAAACCTTAACCCCAAGTTAAAACCCTAACCCCTTAAACTAAAAGGTACGTGTAAACTAAAGTTTACACGGCCTGTGTATAGAAGTTTTTTTCCTTTATTTATATACTTTCAAATTAGTTTTTTTAAAGACGAGAGATTAACTAAGATCAAACTCAAAAACTTATAAAGCATATGAGTTAAAAATGAGATAAAGCATATCTTCTTACTAGGAAAAGAATATTTTTGTTAACATTGCCATTAATTTTTCAATGAGAGAGAGAGAGAGTCCTAACCCTAAAGAGAAATAAGACTTTTAATGAATCAAAAGTTGTTGGGAAAATTTGCCTCTAAAAATGGATTTAAATTGTTCCGACTCTAAATTTAGTTGAAATATTCATAATTATCAAACATTGAAAGTTTTAGAAAAATATGTTCGATTAAAATTCACAATTGTGGGCACATATGGAAAATGTATGATGTTATTATAAAATATGACACAAAATCAAGTGACCAATTATGTTAGGCGTGTCATAGGTATTAAAGTGTTATGGAAATAAAAGTGTAGATACCGTAAGGTATATTTATAATTCAATGAGGGGCAGAGTTATAAATATTTAATAGTTGATTTAATAATCAACTATATAAAGTGGTAGTAATCCCCAAGAAATTGGTTAACTTGTATTACTCTTGTCACCGTCAGAGAGTTTTTACGTCAAGGGCTAACCTATCTTCTTGGAAGATCACAACCACCTTTTAGGCAATCTCAATGAAATGATTCAAGGTTTTCAGTCTATCAATGAATTCAGGTACACTTCCGCATTCAGTTTATTTAATTTATTGTTCTTGATGATTTGACATGATAAATTATGGGTATTATATTTCATATTAATTATGGTTTGGTTCTAACAAATGACATCAGATACTTATCATGTTTGAATCATTGAGAATTGATTAATTTTAGATTTTTATGTATTAAAATCGCTTGCATAGCGTTTAAGGTTTAATATAGCACAGTTTAATATTTTCGATTGCAATTTTAATCATATGATGCCATAACCCTCATGCTTCTGCCTTTGGAATTTGGGTTTTAAGACCTTTGAATAATCGGTTTTTATGTCATGATTGTTAGGATCTTACGTTTGGTTCCTTGATAATCAAATATCATAGTTTTAGACTTTTAGTTTGTATATTTGGATTATTCAAATTATGATTATATTATTAATTGTAATTGACAAATAAATTCAGATTTGACCTTTTGATTTGATTAAAGATTGATATTAAAATTTTAAGGTTTTATAATCTGTGGAATTAAAATTTTCTTATAAAGTTTTGGTTCAATTCATATTATTTCTTGTCAATTTTATAATCATAAATTTTTTCTTGGGTGCCTTGGCTGTAACTGTTAGGTTTTAAGAATTTATTTATAGTGTAGATTAAGGCATGCGGTGAAGTTAAATTAATATTCAAAGGTAAAGGTTTTTTCTCATGTGATGGATTGGTTTTGGTATTCTATGATAAATATGAATTTCATGGGTTTTGTGAAAGCTATATTTGTTTAATTTCGATTATGGTTACAGTATTATCTCTCCTTAGCATGTTATTATAACAATATGTGATCAATACGTTTCAAGTTTATGTTATTAATTAATGTATATTATAAAGGTGCAAATTACAGTACTTGATTCATTGTTTTTGAATTACCAAATGAATTCTGTTTGGTATTGGTTTTAGATTTTAGCATGCAAAGTTAATAATTCCTTTGGTTGTTTTGATACAATAACGTAACGTTACAACAAGGTTTCTTTATTATTATTATTATTATCGTTATTTATTATAATAATAATTATGTATTTGGTTAATAGGATTAAACTAATTCCTTGTATCATGTTTTTTATTATGTCGGTAAATGCATGTTTAAGGAATTTTTTTGAGAAACAGTCAAAGATTTAGGTTTTTCGATTTCCGATAGCCCTATTCAGGCAACCTTATCTTGGGTTATTTCGAAAATTTAAGTGTTATCAGAAATTTCAATTTTGGCTATTACAAAAATTTAAATTTGAATATCGGTATATTTATATTATATATTTCGAGATAAATTAATTGAAGCATTAAGTCACCAAAGTGTCATCTGTTGTGAAAATTATTTTATTTTAAAATATAGAAGGTTTTGTGCATGTAAGTCGAATTATGTCAGTATTAATCGGCCCAAAGAAAGGTTAATAATTAACATTATTATATGTGAAACTGTGGTAATAAACATGTGATAATTATTCAGTTTTATATGTGAGCAATAAATCAGCCCAAAGGAAGATTTCTGCTTGACATGTTCTTATTATCAATGTTTGATTATTGTACCAAGATATCATTTGCAAGTTAATGTTTTGTCCAAAGATGAAATATTAATAGAGTGTTTGGTATCTTGATATGAGGTTTACCTTTATTCAAATTTATTATTATTTTGGTTATCTTTTAATTTAAGTGAAAGATGAAATTAAGGAAAACTTTTTAAAACAAATAAATTCATATTTTGACTTCGTATGTCTAATATTTTAATGGATTAGTTGAAACATAATGTCACCAAAGTGACCGCTTTTGTGTAGATTAATTTATTTAAAATATCAAGATGATTATGGATTTTTGTAATTCGTGCGTTTATTAATTGACCCAAAGGAAAGTTAATTTTTGGCAGAATTACAACGACAATTGTGGCAATAAATGTGCGACAATTATAAGGTATTTTATGTGAGCAATACATTAGTCCAAAGATTAATCTATTGTTTGACATAGTTTATTGTCAATGTTTGATTGCTACAACAAGAGTACCACTTACAGTTAATATTACCGTCGAAAGACTCGATATTAATGTTATGCTTGATATCTTGAGGGGAACTAGTCATTATTTTGAATTTATTTGTTTAATTATGAATATTTATGTGAGCTTGTTTTTATTTTATTTATTTTATTTATTTTTGTTTTATATTTAGCTAATTTATCCTTTTCTGTCACAATATCTGTTAATATACATTCTACATTCATGTTTAGCGAAATAAATTTCAAGGAATAGAAAAGACACTTACATATTGTATATGGTGATTGTATGAACATAGACTTTGCACTAAGGAATGAACAACTTGCACCTCTCACTACGATAAGCACCCATAAAAGGTATTTTGAGAGGTGAGATCATTCAAATCGCATGAGTCTAATGATCATAAAACATAACATTCTAGATGTCTTTAGGAGCATAAATCTAAAGAGATTACTCATACTAAGGGTTTCCTTGATGAAATCAAGAAATGTTACCCAAAACATTAAGGTTAAGATGACATCACTTATGCCTTTTTTGATGTCTATGCAGTATAAGGGTCAAGGAAATATGATGGAGTACATTATGAAAATGTTTAATATTGCTTCAAAATTTAAGGTACATAAGATCGAACTTTCTAACAATTGTTTGTTCTTATGGTTTTAGCACCGCTTCTGTAATCACACATTTTTGTTCGGGTTGTATAATATTATAGCAGTATTGTTAATAGTGTTATTAAATAATATATATATATATATATATTTGTAAAAAAAGAAGAAAAGCACGTGGCTCTCTTTGAGCCACGTCACCCACCCCCTCACTTTGCCTATAAAAGGCGGGATAGGCCTTTGGAAGGGAAGCCATGGAGAGAGCCATGGCCGGGCGAAGGGAAGTGCCCTTTATTCGGCCGGCTCGAGAGCAGTGCTCATATCGGGGAACTATTCCTCGGATAGTTCGATCAATTATTCGATCAGAGGTCTTTTTAGAGGTTCGACCGGGTTGGTTTTTGGATCATGGTTAGATGATGTGAAGATCTTGGCCGGGGTCGGTCGAAGTTCTTCATTCGAGTTTTTAGTTGGGTAAACTTTGATCTTTATCTTTGTATTTATTTCAATGTTGGTTTAGATATAGGATAATATATATTTTTTATGTTTTTTATTGGTATGTTTTTATAATAAATATATTTTGTATGCCAGGTTTGTATGTGTATTTAAAGTTTTATGAATTATTTACATGAATAAAATATATTTATATATACTTTTGCCATTAGAATTCCATATCTATGTTTATGCTTCCGTTTATGCATATTAATTGTTCATATATATATTTGTCACATATAGTTTAGGTCTTATTATTCCGGTATCCCAGTAGGAGTGGGTGTCATCTTCTTAGGTACCATGAATAGCGGGACATTTTATTTTTATCATGCATGCATACATTTTTAGGGATTAAATTTTAAATGAAACTGAATTTTAGATTTTCTTTGCATTTACGATACGAACCCTTAGATACCAATTTTGGGCGTTGTGGGGGTGCTAATCCTTTCCCACACGTAACTGACTCCCGAACCCTTTTTAAGTCTCTAGTTTACTTTTTTCGGTCTCTGGTCTACCTTATCCAAATGACCGGTAGCGACTCAAAATTTTATTTCAAAATACGAGTTTTTTAAGAATTTTCCTCATATGCCATCTTTTAATTAAAAAGAGTTTTTTCAAGCAAACCTCGGATTTAAAACATCACTACAGCATGGCGACTCCGCTGGGGGTAGATTTTTTTTATAAAATTGATAGTCAAGCCTTAGTTGGGTTCGTATCACAATTATTAAGAAAAAAATTAAATCCAATTTAATTTAAATTTTAATATCTAACCTTGTTTGTTTACCGCTTCTATATGCACGATGTTTGCTATATTTGTCATCATGCATGAGCTTTCTTCCCGAGCTCCGTCTGTATTAAGTGGGAGTGATTACTTTGTCTCGAGGGGTATTCACCTCTGTATGGTGTTGTAATTCGCTTCCAGGATTCAGTCCTTATATTTCATGGGGTTCACACCCCCGTATGGTATATGGGTCGTATCCCCCCGAATCGATTCCTAGCGACAGTTCGGGTACCCTTTACTTTAGAACCTAACTCCATAGAGTGAACCGTAGAGCTCACCTTTTAGAGCCATACCGATACTCTGTCCATTTAGCGGTAACCATTTTAGGTCTTGTTTGATATTTACATGCTTTTATTTACCATACATGTACTGTTAATTGCTTTAATTTATTTACCTTATTTTTTGATATTAAATTTATTTATTTTAATTTACTTATCTGATTATCACACCGCACTAACTTTTTTTTCTTTTTTTCTTTCCTTTTTTTCACATTTATTTTTGCATGTCATACCATACATGGGTGTTGATTCATAGAACAGTCCAATTTAGAGGACATCCGAGATAGGAGAGAAGTCTATGATACCAAGAGCGATAATGCTACAGTATTAAGTTGGGCCGAATGAAGAAAAATGAAGAAAGAAGACAGTTCGACAGCGAGACACGTGTCTTAGGTAGAAACGACATATTTTGGATGTATAGGCGGATCCCTATTGAAGCCGGTGGAGGCCACGACCCTCTAAAATTTGAGAATTTCACATTTAGCCCCTTTCAGAAATTTTGGAAATTTTAATTTGACCCTTCAAAATTTTTTAAAATTATTATTATATTTCAGAAGTTCTAAAATAAGTTTCAATCAAATCCCTTTTTATTTTATTTTTTTAAAAAAGGGACTTGATAAGTTTCGATCCCCCCCCAAAAAAATTTTTAGTTTAATTCTTACATTTTTATAAAAATTTTAAATTAAACCCTTCAAAACCTTTGAGAATTTTAATTTAAGCCTCCAGATTTTCAAAAATTTTAAATAAGCCCCTTCAAACTGGATCGTTAAGATCCGCCCTTGAAGAAAAGACTTCTCCCCATTCTGCTTGCACGAGTTGGTGATCTTCCCAAAAGACTCGGGGTACGTAGATTACACTACCGCAAACCTTTTGAGCAGTAGAAGAAGAGAACAATGAGATCGCCTCTCATTCTAGAAGTAACGTTAAGTCATGGAGCGCGAGCCTTGTTTCAAGAAGTCGAGATGTCAAGACGAAAAGCTAATCATTATTTGTAATTCATTATTACAGCTTCTTGTAATTAGACATCTTCTCCGTTAAATGAATGTCTTTCTGAGGACTATTTGAGAATCAACATCTTCATCTACATTCATCATCGCAATTAGGGGTGTTCAAATCCGGGTACCCAAAATTTTCGGGTAGTGAAACCTCGACCCGTTACCTGGCCCATACAAACCTGGTACCCGCAAAATTTGGGTACCCGTAAAACCAGGTATCGAGTACCCGGTTCACCTTTTTATATATTTTTTAAATTTATTTTTTTAAAAAATACATAGGAAACCAATAAAATTTAATGATGTATTTCAAATACAAAAATTATTGATTTGGGGTTAGTTTTAAGAGAGAAATATTTGGATATATATATGTATTAAAGTTTATCGAAAAAAGAATGTATTAAAAATATTAATCTCGAATCTCATATTGACAAATTAATATAATTATTTTTGAAAAAATTAAAACTTAAAAATATATCATACAAGTATAAAAAGAAGTTACGGGTTTAAAATTAATTTTAGGGAAAAATAGTAAGAAACATAAAATAAAAATAGAATTTAAATATAAAATATATAAGTATTAAAATTACCGGGTCGGGTACCCAATTATAAAAAATTTCGACACTGACCTGACCCGACTACCCGAGAAAAATTTTGGGTCGGGTACCCGGCCCGAAAAATTCAGGTATTTTCAAATAAATACCCAGTAATTTTCAATCGGGTGGGCGGGTCGACGGGTCGGGTAGTTCGGGCTAGGTATTTTTGAACACCCCTAATCGCAATTATGGCATTTACCATACTGACACAATTTCCTTTTGTGTTTGTTATCATTTTTCGCATTTGTTTTGCATTACATTCTCATGGAATAAAATGAGGTATTAATTTTCGCAAGTGACCATCATTGTAGAGGGGAACTATAACGAATAAAAGATCTCATGAACAGATAGAGCAGACGAATTTCGAACGCTTTCCTAAGAGTACACCAAAGATTAGAAAGGGTAGATTATCCAAAGAGTTTGAGTTAGACAAGGTAATTGATACTCATGTTGGGATAATGATATGAAGATTGTTGTTACCCAAGCACGTAAAATGGCTCAGCTAGTAGCAGATATGGTCGACGCAGCAATTCAGTTGAGTTAGAATATTAATCCGACACTACCATGAGAGAAAAACTGACTCGATTGTTGGATGAAGTCAAGAAATTAGGGCTCATCAATATTTGTAAAGCCTAGAAAAGCAGCATCTGATGTAATGAGCCTTTTTGTCCAATGCAAGTCTTCTATGATGAGCACTTTGCAATTAATACCTCATTAAATTTATATTTACATTTCACTTCAAATCATAGGTGTTCATTTGAAAATTATTCTTTATTAGGAGATCTTTATAATGAGAGAGATATTTTGTAATATATAGTGTTTGATAATGTTACGGTCCAGGATGATCCGAGCAGAAGCAAACAAAGAATAGACAAAGTTGGAGCACCAAGTACATGCTTTACTCCAAGAAATCAAGATACTAGGAAGAATGATTATTATCAAACTTTTGTAAACAAATATCTTCTCTTGATAAAAGTCTTCTTAAAAGATTATTTGAGAATCAACATCTCATTTTTATTCGTTCTTGCATTTTTTGACTATTGTTATGCTTTATACTTTTTTGTACATTGCTTCACCTGACATACATCATGACATCCTATTTTTCATAAAGCATTCATAACAATTGCATCTTTGCATCACCATAGAATCATGTACATACATCCAATTTGCTTAAATACACTTAATAGAAAGTAGTTTTGCACCATTACTCAGAAACATTTTCTAAAATTCATACTTCTATGAGGATATATCTTTCTAAAAATATGAATTTTCCCCAATTTAATCCTTTCATATGGACATTTAAAAAAACATGAATTTCTTAATTCAACCTTTTTACAAGGATTCTTTTTTCTTAAAGATGTTTTGCAAAAAAAAATCAAATCAAAATGATATATTTTCTTCGATCCTTTCACAAGGACCCCTTACTTAAAAAAGGGAATTTCTTAATTTTATCATTTTGTAAGTTTTTTTAAAAAGAATCTCATGATTCTATAATTTCTTAAAGATATTTTAAATTCTTTCATTCTTTTAAAGATGAAAAAGAAAGATTTTTGTAATTATTTGTGGGTTTTCATGGTAGAAAAACTGGAGAAATCACCCAAGATAATAGAGGGTATTAATGCCTTGGATGCAAGAGAGCTCTGTTTGGCCCTTTACCAGTTAGGGGCAATGGCATTCCACTAGAAAGTGTTAGTCGTAACTGGAAGAAATCAAGAGGTTGGTTGGCAATAAAGTCCCTACAAGAGTTAATCCAGCAATGGAAGGTAAAAGAAATGGGGCAAGCTTACACCGCACTGAAAGGCCCGAATAACTCGAAAGTCCATATGCTTGGGTTTCTCATCTTTTCTTTTTACAAAGAAGACCAACAGAAATGTTGGCATAACGCGCTTAAACACGGCAAAGTTTAAGACAATGGATAATTCAAATGTCCATCAAAAATCCATTTTTTTACGAATGGTCAAAGGAAAATAAATCCTTTGGAAAAATCCAATGTCATAATTGGTATAAATTGATTGTACCCAGAGGAATGGTACATCTAGCTCGGAGCAAATGACTACAGGTAAAGGCAACTCAAAACCATTGATCCCTGTGCATTTGGAAAAAATGCAAAAGAAATCTATGAGCTAAGCTATAGATTTTTTCCAAATCAAATGTTAGAGTGTACTTATTTTTGTCATAATGAAAATTTCATTTTTACATTCTTTGATTATTTAAACATCTCATTCATTGTTCTGAGGTAGTTTTTGTTCTCTCATACACATATTTGTGAAAAGGACATGCATATGTACATATCATTTTTATTGGGACCTTAAATCTCAATTGCAAGAGTATCTTTGATTCAAATCAAAAGATCAATTCCAAGCTGCTTTTGTTTAGAAGGTATTGAATGTTGTGATGATATTGGAAATGAGAGCCTCTGATAATCTATTTAGGTCAACAGGGGAACAAAAAGAGTGTTCAGGTAATAGGCAGATCCCATTTAGCGAATTTTCATCTCATGCATTTGTTGTTTAAGATCCTTGAATCGAGTGTTGACCCTAAACTTCTACCCCCTGAAGGCTTTCTCTAGATGTCTATGAATGAAAAAAAATAACATTCTTTCATTTTCCAAGGAGGAAGAATTGAGACCACATACATTGGAACAAAGACCGAAGAATCATTAAAAATATTTGAAGGAAAACTTATGTTCAAAGAGCCAGCCAAGCAAAGTAGAAAGTTTCCAACATCAAAGCTGAAGTCATCAAGAATAAGAGCACTAAGCTGAACAGTGCAATAAAGAGAAAGCAATAGATACACATGTGAAACTCTCCATTCAATTTAGAAGAGATGATGAGAATTGATTAATCTCAAGCAGAAACATACATCAATACTGGTCAGGATACAATATAGTTCAAAGATACAAATTTTAGGCCGAAAACCCAAAAGAGAAGAAAAAAGAAGAAGAATATTTTATACGATCACACCTAGATCAAGCAATGCAAGAATAAATCTTTAATTGGAGGAAGAACTAGAGACTTTTATGCACATGTACATCCAACTGAACCCAAAAATGGGAAGTCTAAAGTGATCCAACGAAATAGAGAAAAGGATATTTCATCAGAAACGTATCCCTCAGAGATTTGCTTCTTTCAAAGGAATCTCAATTTTGAAGAGACTTGAAGGATCAATCAAGATGGTCCAAAGTTACAGAAGAAATACATGAACTCTAGGGTGAAAACCCAAAAATGGGTAGTTTAGAGCGATCCAAAAGAATGAAAAAGAAAAAAAGGAGAGAATATTTTGTATGAGCATATTCAGGTAAAAAAAATACAGAAATGCGGTTTCACTTAGATGTGTCCCATGGCCTACACTATGAGCCTACAAAGACCATTATGATCATACATGAATATCTAAATTGGACGAGTCTATCTTCATATTACATTCCGCCTATAAGGGTTAACCTTTCTTCAAGGAACGTCAAACTTCAAATGCTTGATCAACACTCAAATGAGGGAAGGGTGGGGCATGGTGAGTTAGTGAGATTAAGAGAGCCACTTAAATGGGTTAGAATTTAGGTATGGAAATCGTTCTTCTCAGAAGCCTAATAGATTAGAAGAAGCTACACATGTGCATATATCATCACAATAGTTAAGATATTATAAATATACGCTTTATTCAGACTGATATTTGTCAATTTGAAATAAATGTGCTATTGCATTTGATATTTTAGGGGCCGAACATTAGTTTTCAAAAATGTTTGGCATTTACTCCGATTTTGATTTTGTTCCAAACATTAGTTTTTAAAAAAAATGTGTTTGGCATTTTTCTCCAAATTTTGATTTATCATGTCTGACATTTTTTCTTCAAATTTTGATTTTTTAAGATATTTCTAGTTTTTCTTCCAAACATTAGTTTTCAAAATGTTTGACATTCTCTCCAAGTTTTATTTTCAAAACGACTGCCATCTTTTCAAAAGAATTGTATTACTTTATAATGATAATTAAAGCATAAGGATCGAGAGTTGGTTCCCATTGAAATACTATAAGAAGAATAAGATTGAGTTTAGGGAGTGAAGGCATTTTGCTTACCCGATGATGAGACAGATAGAGACTCTGAGTGTTGAATCAAAAACGAGAAAAATAGTCGAGCCCAAGACTAAATGAGGGCAATGAGATGATGAAAGTCCCTATATAGGAGTAGTATAGGGACTAGAGGAGGGATTTATGAAAATGAGTAGACCCTAAAGATGAAGAAGAAAAAGAGTTACTCATACAAGAAAAAAATGCGAGTCAAATGCGAGATAGAGATTCAATAAATGAAGATGAAGATTGAGAATCATACTGTAGAGATATAGAGTGAAGAAATCTGAGAATGACCTTTTAAGGAATATGGTTTTAAAAGTAGATTAGAAAAGAAAAGAGAGATAAAAGAAATAAAAGAAAAAGAGAAGAGAAAGAGAAAAAAAAAAGAATAAAGAATAAAGAAGAAAAGAAGAAGAAAATATTGCATTGAATGCATCATATAAAGATCCCTATGTTAGGGGCATGCTAATTTTGAAGCATTTTTCTTGTTTTAAACAGATATTTGAAGATTACCGGAGATTTTGATCTGCAGCTTCACGTTGAAGAGGTAGATCGCATCAAAGATTTTATATTGGTAGCATGTTGGCGTGAATCCAGATTAAGAGATTTCGGTAGCCATGTTGGCGTGAATCCATTTCTTAAGTTCTTCAGGCCATCAATAAGACCTCTGGGCATGATGTCAACCTTAATTTGAGGCCAAGACGAGTAGAAATTGGTGCATCATTTTAAGGGATTTTGGTAGCCATGTTGGTGTGAATCCATTTCTTAAGTCCTTCGGGATATCAATAAGATATTCGAGCATGATGTGAAGCTTTCCTTTTGATTTCGAGAAGAGAATAAATCGGGGCATTAAAGAGATTGAAGCTTGAAGAGTTGGCCGAGGGAGAGCAAAAAGTTCCAGAAGAACTCGTGATTCCAAGGCATCGAAATAAGTAGTGAAAATCTTTTGGTACTCACACCATAGGAAACGTGATGCCATTTATGAAGATAAAGGTTCTATATAAGAAGAACCCGCATTTTCAAGACTTTAAAGTGAAAGGTTTTATATAGAGTTCAGAGCAAAAGGTAGGAAGAACCTGTCAAGTTCTATATAGGAAGAACTTGTAGCTTAAAAGATTCAAAGCAAAAGGTTCTATATAAGAAGAGCCCCCAGCTTTAAAAATTTCAGAAAAAAGGTTCTATATAGGAAGAACCCATCGCTCTAGCGTTTTCAGAGTGAAAAGTTCTATATAGGAAGAACTAGTAGCTCTGAGATTTTAGAGTGAGAGGTTCTATACAGGGAGAACCCACAGATCTAACACTTCGAGACAAGAGGTTCTATATAAGAAGAACCTGTAGCTCAAAGTCTTCAAAACGAGGAGTTTTACATAGAAAAACTCACCGCTCTAGATTTCAAGAAAAAGAAAAAATAAGTGAACAAAGAATAAAAGAAAAAAGAAGAAAAAAAGAAGAAGGAGAAAAGAAAAAAAAGAGGAAGAAGAAGAAAAAAAAGAAGAAAAAGAGAAAGAGAAAAAAAGAGAGAGAAAAGAAGAAAAAAAGAGAAAGATAAGAAAGAAAAAAAGATAAAAGAAAAGAAAAAAAGAAAAGAAAAAAGAAAGAAATAAGAAAAAGAAAGAGAAGATAGAGAAGAAAGAGAAGGCAAAAAAAGAGTTTTATATAGGAAGAACTCGCAGCTCCAGAATTTCAAAGCAAATAGTTCTATATAGAAAGAACTCAAGCTTCAGGATTTCAAGGCAAGAAGTTATTTATAGGAAGAACTTGTAGCTCAAAGAATCCATCTGAAGAAAGCGGAATGTCCTATATATAAGGAACCTATAAATTTAAAACTTGAAGGTGAATAAGTTCTATATAGGAAGAACTTGAACTTGTAGCCTAAAGAATTCGCCAAGATCAGCTAAAAGTTCTATAAGGAAGAACTTGCAGCTCAAAAGCTTCAAAAAGAGGAAGAGTAAACAGTTCTATATAGGAAGAACTCGAAGCTCTAGATCTCCGAACAGACAAGTGAGGAAGCAGATACCAAAAAAGTATCAAGAGTCTTTTGTACTCGCCCAATTATGACATTTCATTGTTGTTGATGCCAAGACGATCAGAAATTGGGCATCATCTCGAGAACTTCCATTTCTTCAACCTTTTGGGAAGAATCAAGAATTCTTGGGGGTCACACCATCAAAAAATGGGGAGCCGTGTTTGAAGAAAGGTTCTTTATAGGAAGAGCCCACGTCTTCAAAATTCCAAGACGAAAGTTCTATATATGAAGAACTAGTAGTCCTAAGATTTCAGAGTAAGAGGTTTCATTTAGGAGAAACTCATGACTCTAAGCGAAAGGTTCTATATAGGAAGAACCTATAGCTAAAAAGACTTTGAAGTAAAGAGTTTTATATAGGAGAAACTAATGCTTCAGGATTTCAAGACTAGAAGTTCTATATAGGGAGAATTCTCGGTTTGAATAATCCATCAGGACGCAGAAGGTTCTATATAGGGAGAGCCTGCAACGTTGATAGTTGAAGGTGAAAAGTTATATATAGGAAGGACTTGCAGCCCAAAGACTTTACCGAGGACAAGCCAAAATTCTATATAGGGAGAATTTGCTTTTCCAAGGATCCAATCAGAAGAAGAAAGAACAGTTCTATATAGGAAGAACTTGCAACCTCAAATTTCTGATTTGAAGATTTTGTCTTCTCCAATGGATCCATCGTTTTGAAGATTGAAGAGTTGGCCGAGGAAGAGACAAAAATTCTAGAAGAATTTGTGAGTTTGAAGCCAATGACAAGGAGAATAGGCAAAAATGAGTGCTTTTGATCTTTGCTTTGTACTTGTTTTACAAGAACAAGCAAAAAGGGGCGATTGTAATCACTCATTTTTGTCTGAGTTGTATAATATTATAGCAGTATTGTTAATAGTGTTATTAAATATATATATATATATATAATATAAATTGTAAAAAAAGAAGAAGAAAAGCACGTGGCTCTCTTTGAGCCATGTCACCCCCACCTCCTCACTTTACCTATAAAAGGCTGGGGAGGCCTTTGGAAGGGAAGCCATGGAGAGAGCCATGGTCGGGGTGAAGGGGCAGTGCCCTTTATTCGCTTGGCTCGAGAGTAGTGCTCTTACCGGGGAACTATTCCCTAGATAGTTTGATCAATTATTCGATCAGAGGTCCTTTTCGAGGTTCGATCGAGTTGGTTTTTGGATCATGGTTAGATGATGTGAAGATCTTGGTCGGGGTTGGTCGAAGTTCTTCATTCGAGTTTCTAGTTGGGTAAACTTTGATCTTTATCTTTTTATTTATTTTAATGTTGGTTTAGATATAGGGTAATATATATTTTTTATGTTTTTTATTGGTATATTTTTATAATAAATATATTTTGTATGCCATGTTTGTATGTGTATTTAAAGTTGTAAGAATTATTTACATGAATAAAATATATTTATATATACTTTTGCCATTAGAATTCCATATGTATGTTTATGCTTCCGTTTATGCATATTAATTGTTCATATATATATATATATATTTATCACATATAGTTTAGGTTATATTATTCTGGTATCCCAGTGGAGTGTCATCCCGGTTTCCGGGTGTCATCTTCTTAGGTACCGTGAATAGTAGGGCATTTTATTTTTATCATGCATGCATACATTTTTAGGGATTAAATTTTAAATTAAACTAAATTTTAGATTTTCTTCGCATTTACGATACGAACCCTTAGGTACCAATTTTGGGCGTTGTGGGGGTGCTAATCCTTCCCCAATGTAACCAACTCCCGAACCCTTTTTAAGTCTTTGGTTTACTTTTTTTCAGTGTCTGATCTACCTTATCCAAATGACCGGTGGCGACTCCAAATTTTATTTCAAAATATGAGTTTTTTAAGAATTTCCCTCATATGCCATCTTTTAATTAAAAAGGGGCTTTCAAGCAAACCCCGGATTTAAAACGTCGCTACAGCTTCCTATACAGTTTAACTAATTCAAGTTACAATTATTCGAGGGAGAAATAGACTCTATTTGTGCTCATTTCTCATTATGTTCAAGAGGAAGAAAGGTTGAAGAATTATAAGTGTAAAAATAATCATTTGGTCAGTGCTTATTTAGTTATTGTCTTTAAGAACAAGAGCAATAAAAAAATTAGAATAAAGTTGCTAAGGTCCAACTCAAAAGAAATAACAATAAGTTACAAATGGTTAATTTCTTTTGTAACAAGTTATGACACATGTGAAGTAATTAAACTTCAAAAGTGAGCATCTACTTCGGTTATTTTGAGTGATCCATGGGCTATAAATTTTATGATCCCACAATTAAGATTATTTTAAGGAAAGATTTATAACGTTTTTAGGGTGTTGAGTTTGAAGGGAGAAATAAGGTTAGATACATTGTCATTGAGGAGGAATTGGATTATAATTTAATTCCTACTATCACTTTTGACGATGTTTAGGTTTTCACACCTATCATTAATCAAGAAGTGAATCAAGTCCATCAACAAAACAATGTTGAACAACTCCCATTTAAGATAAGGTAATTATTTCAGAAGAACAAACTCAACAACCTAAAAAAAACAAGTGTCATTAAAGAGGTCCACGAGAGGAAGAAGAAATACTATTCGAGATTATTATATTGTATTTCATCAAGAAAATAAGGATAACAATGGAATGATAAAAAGTGACTCAATTATTTTTTTATCATACCATAAAAGTTCTAACTCTCAAAAGTGGATTGATGACATACAAGAAGAGTATAATTTTATGCAAGATAATAAAGTTTAAGAACATGTCTCATTACTTTAAGGTGAAAACCAATTGGTTGTAAATTGATATTTAAAACCAATAGGGATAGAAATGGTAATGTGGATAAGTATAGAGCACGTCTTGCATATGTAACCCCCTTGACCCGGTCTAATCTCAAGACTGAATCTAACGAGTCACACGGGGAATATTGGAGTAAAACCCGAAAGTTTCACTTCAATAAACAACCTTTTTTTTTACTTTTTATCTTTCCTAGATGCAACATAGTTAACCTAAGTGTGAGAGAAAGCAGCAGACAAAATCTCTATAACATCCCTCAACCCAGCTTAGAAGATAAACCGTGTAAGGTGGCATTAAAGAACAAACAAACTGAAGAAAACAAGAAGGTTTTAACATTGATTAATCTTTTAGGGAATAGGAAATTAGGGAAAAAATAAAACTTTCCTAAACAAGATTGATGCTTACTCATTTATCGACTCAAGAATGATTTGTCTACGAACAATCATCTAGTTTGTGGCCTACCAAAATTTAATTTATAAGGAAATGCTTATCTGACAATGACAATTTTAAACATGGGCCACCCTAGTCTCTAACAAATCTGTCCAGGTCAATTAACACCAATTAATCAAAACTATTAAACATCCAAACATGAGTATTAAATGTTCATGTCAACCTGGCAACAACTTTGTTAATCAAGCATACCACCTTAATTAACTTCATTCAACCAAGACGTATAACAACTCTACCGAATCCAGCATATAAGAATCAAATTCATGCTTTTTAAATGAATCTAACCGACTAGCTTTTTCAAAACATTTAATCTTTTAACAAATAGAAACATTATAATAATAATTGTCTCTTGAGCCATAAGATATAACCCGACTAGCTTTAAGAATACTAAACTTACTAGATAATCACGATAAACAATTCTTTTTCAAGCATAGGACCCATATAAAGAGAATTCGATTGACAGTCAAACATACCGGCTAACTAAACTACTCAAACAACAATCAAACAAAGAATATAAATAGATGCCCGATACAACTTAGATTGTTCCTTAGACCTTAAATTATTTACAACTTAGATCAAAGTTCATCAATGCGAGATGCCTAAACTATAAACATATGCACCAACTAGGAGTATATGAGAAGTTACTAACGTGCTTCTCAATGCTTCTAAACACAATCTGTCTCGGTAAGCGTTCGTAAAGATCATCATTCTGAAAGGTAACAAAGAGTAGGGTAAGCTTATGCCAAGTGAGGTAAATTAGAATCTTAATCGAAAGTTATAATCAAACTAGTTATTCATTCTTGGTCTATGTTTTACCGAATTTAAACAAGCCTTTCAGTGATTGAAAGGTCACATTTCTATAATCCCCAGTTTCTGATTAAGACATTTAGAGATTAACCTCGACTAACTATACCATCTTGCGTATAGCCATGATTATTCACAAGCATCTAACACAACATTTTTATTTACTAGCTTTCCTTCATTCAAACTATTAAATTCCAAAACAATTTTGGAGTTCCTTAAGGCACAAGACAACTGTATAACATTTCGAACATAAAATTTAACTCCCATCAATAAGCGTACACGGTGCTCAACTATCATAACAATTAGCTGACATCTCTCCCTATAAGATCTTATTGGTTAGTTAAAAAGAAACTTCATAACCTTCATATGTTTTGTTTTACTCAACAAAGAAGGTATTACCATAATCTCAACTTGTGTCTTATAAACTTTCTTGGGTTCTTGACATTAACCAATCCATGATCTTTCTATTATTAAACCATTGTTACCACCTTTACTATTTATCAGTTACCAACCATTATCTTGGTAAATCATGAATGCTTACTATTACTAGTAACCTTATAACCACATGTCATTTTAAATCTTCCAATAATCGATTATTACAGAATAACTCCTTATCAATCTATCCCACATTTATATTTAAGTTTTTAGCAGGAGAAAATCATTCACTCCTTATATTATTCTATGATTACTTAAGAGCATGAGTATAAGTAACTTGTTACCCAAGTTTATTAAATTGAAGTCTCAAATTTCCTTCATCTAAAGACTCTTATCACTTCATTTTAGTGTTGTAACAATTTATATGTTGCTTAACTTATAACTTTTCTATTTATCAGCTTACAAAGTGTGCTATATCTTATTTCAAGCAATCTAATAAGCAATTCAGCATGTAAGGTTACATGATATAAAACTTTAACATAAAATTTTGACGATCTTTAAATATTTCTTGCTCTTGTGTGAACTCATTAATTCTAGATCCAGCTTAACTTTAGCAAGACTTCATGGGTTCAAAATCAGTATTATTACTCTAAGCATATATACTCAAACACAACAAGGAGGTTCGATCACCATACTTTAATTACACAGTTTCTAGTATTCAAAACCACACCAATAACATGTTCTTGCTAATCACATATACCACCTTATGTAAGGATGTGGTCCATTCACATATTTAGTTATATTTTCCCATCATACAAACTATTCCTTTGTACAATTCTCATTTAAACATAGCAATCTAGAATAACACTCATGTATTATTTATTAGGTAAAACATTTAGTAAGTATTTCATGAGCAAACTCAAGGAAAGAATTTGTATATTCCTTAACTAAATCAAACAAACATGAAGCATTCAATTTCGTACATTCTTGTGATCCAACCTATAATATCTTTCATGACCGTTTCCCCTCAAGAGATTTATAAACAACGATGTTAAGTGGTCTTTTGAATAATGAGATCTATTCAGGACACCCAATTATCATCACAAATAGGGCATATATTACACCTTTACTAGAGACACCAAGTCTGTTCCATACCAAGGGATTTCAATCAAGCATGAGTACATTATCAATTGAATATTTTATCAATTCACTATCAAATACAGCTCAAATATTTCGATATACTATGTTTGCCCAAGTACCATCAATTATATAATTTAATTCAAACACTTCTAGGGACATAAGGTCCAACATGGTCGAGGGATCATAATCCAACCAAACATCAAAGGAACCTACTCTAATTTATTTCTTTCGAACTATCAAGATTCATTATGAGAATTTTTAGATTATCATGAGCCTTGATTAACAAGTTACTAGACACTCGAATCCACAATAAGCGTAACAACAAGGGTACATATAGTACCAGAACAAGGGTACACAAAGTACCGACTTTACTTCATCATTGAACAAGGGTACCAATTGTACCAATAGATTATTTGATCTTTAGCAACAAGGGACCATAGTCCAGACTAGCGAGCTCGACGAACTCTATGGCATGCCAACTGTGTCTAAACCTACTCGAATCAAGGCTTGTATTTATAGGCTATTTTTTTCCATTTAATCAAGAGGCATTATATGCCTTAACTAATTAATTATTCACATCCAAATCTAGTTCCAAAGGAACTAGGAAAGTGCGGTATAAACAATCAACTTAGCTAATTTATGCTTCCTCGAGGTAATCACCTTACCCAACATACATTAAAATCCTTAATCAAGCCAATATGCATATATTCACTAACCTTGTTAAAACTCAATATTTAAGTAAAATTGGAAAGCCACATGCTCATCCCCAATCTATACCACACTAACTTATTATCACATCAAGAAAACTTATCAAAATACGAATCAAGCATGCTCAACCAATTTGACAGGTGGGAGTTTGAAGCATTATTAGTTTTTAGCAAGGGGTTTCTACCAATATGTAGCTTCATATCGAATAATCAGTTTGTAAATATCAATTTACAATTAATAACAATCTTTCTTGCAACATAATACGTACCATGCAAAACAAGCTTTATTAATTCATATTAAGTGTGATTAAGTGGGCAGCAACATAAATAGAATGATGAAAACATGCTCGGGATAATGTAAATCTACCTCGAGACCCTAATTACACTCACCTCTTACCCCGAAGTTACGGGATACCTGAATCCTTAACCAACTTGTTACATATCCAAATCCCCCTAGTTTCTTCTTGGTCTAAGATCAACAAGGAATATGTTTACATGCATTAGAACCCTTTTAATCATTTAAACATTCACTAAATAACTCAAACAAGACAGCATGCTTTCGAAGCACTCTATAACAACCTCAATCCTGCATTTTTGCTATAATTCCAATCATAAGACACCTAACAACCATTCATCTACAAAACAACTCAATTATATATGTATACATATAAATTCAGCAAAACAATCCATTGTATGCTTATAATATTTCAAAACACTCCCATTTTATCATAGAATTAGCCCATTCATTAGTATTTATACTTAGCTACTTCAGAACAGCCCCTAAGCTTATAAAACAACCCTTACCTACATTCTTAACACAATCTTTACATGTTTTATACATGTAAACAATCCACATTTTCCCTTGTACATTTTAAACAACTCTCATATTCAACAAGTAACTTTTGCATACTTAATCGTGCTCAAAACAGTCTCTATTATTCATGTAAATGCATATTCTATTTCGTTTCTCATATTTGCCTATAAACAGTCCAATTTGCATGGGTGTACAGGTTTATGCTACAAAACAGTCCATAAACATTTGCTCAATGCACAAACAGGACAAGTTACATTGGCACACATTTAACCACTTAAAACAGTCTCTTGTGAGCTTATAATCACACTAAACAATCCCATTTTCATAGATTTTCATGAATACATTCGAAACAGTCCTCGCCAATTATTACACTGTTCAAAACAATGTATTACTTTAGCACGATTAAATCCCTTGTTCCCTGATCATAAAAGCAGTCTTTAATTCAACTTAGTTACATTCGATAATGTCAAATTTCCATGTGCATGATCATACATTCATTCGAACTATCTATGTGTTGCATTTAAATTTTAAAGCAACCTATTCAAAATAAGGATCACCATAATTTATAATTACACTTGTAGAACCGAAACCAATACATTTTCATCTATGTTATACACAAGAAATTTTGCAAACAGAACAACTCATTACGTAATACTTGAATGAATCAAAGATTATTATGCTCACAAATTTCATTTTTCACAATTAATAGCTCAATATTCTAACAATTTCAAAATTACCGAACCCATGCTAATCTATATATCAAATAATTTAAAATTAAGCTTGAGTAAGGAGGGAAATAACATTATCACCTTCTTGCATTAACCAAGTGATAGAATTTTGGTGAAAGGTTGCTATGGTGAATCCTCCATCTAAGCTTTCTCTCGATTTCTCACTCAAGCTTTTAGGGGAGAATGCTTCGGTCTTCTTTGATTAAACAAAGAAGATGAATTGAGTGGGATAAGCCTCCCATAACCGAAATCCCCTCCTTCCTAGCACTCCTACATGTCATCCTCTTGATCAAACATGTGTACACACCCTTCATTTAATGTTTATTTAGCATGCAACCATGTTCTTTTCCTTTTTATTGAATTTATTCCTTCCATAAAAGTTATCAAATTCTCATTTATTCCTTTTCAGTCCCATGTTCACTTAATTATTCCCATTTTATTTTCAATATAATTTATTACTAAACTCATTCAAAACACCATCATATGTTCTAGGTCATATTCTTGGGGTATTACAATCTCAACTCGATCGGGCGTCAAATCGACATCCAATTGCCCTGTTACGCGTTTAGGGACCAATTTGTAAAAATACCATAAAATAGGGACCTTTTGTGAAATTAGATTTACCAATATTCAATTAGTCAGGTTTCATACTTACATGTCAAATTCCAGCTCGATCCGATCATCCAAACTCATTCAATTGCATTCACAAACATTCAGGGACTAAAACGCAAAGATTCAGAACTTCAGAAGATGCCAATTAACCACTTTAACTAACAGGGTATCGATACGCCCAAGCACAATATCGATACGGTCCTTTTTAATTTCAAAACCCAAATTCCATTAGCTCAAAACCGTATCGATACGGTCTTGAGTATCGATACGCTTAGCCAATTTCTTCTTTCACCATATCGATACGGTACATGCTGTATCGATACGCCAAGCCTTTTTCAGCTTATACGGTAGCCCGCATATCAATACTCCTGGGCACAAAATGTCACTTTTTGCTTGAATGAACAATTCGTAAACCAATTATAAACCCCCAGGCATGCTTCTATTCTAACACACAAACAACATATTTAGGGATCGACCCTCAGCCATTAACAACAAAAACATCACCATACCATGATCACATACTCAAAAGGAAATCTATAGGCATGCTTCCTAAAACCACATCAAACCAAAGACCACGAATCATAGCAAAGCATAAACCAAACATAATGGGCCATTTACAATCTTAGTAAGGCAAAACAAACTTGCCAAACCAGAGAGTTCATCAAACATACACTTCCAAAACATCAATGTATCCACCCATTGCCAATCCCATTACTATTGAAATGTTAAAACCATACTTGAGCTTAGAGTGTCAAATGAACCACTTCTCTTGCTTCCTTGCAGCCCAAACAACTAATTTCTGCATTGTTAAGAAAAGAGAGCGTAAGCTATATGCTTAGTGGGGGATGCTCAAAACAAAACCATAACAATGCACTATTGAAAACCATTTTCTTATCAAACCATTTTCTCATCATGCTCTTAACAAATCTTATGCTTTAAAACTCATTAAAGCAAAACCATTAAACTCTTTACAGATGTATCATGAAATTTCATGCTTAAAACCAAAGCAAATCTCAATGCAAGCTTCACATGCTTAGGCATTCAAAACATATCTCAAGATATAGTCTCATGTATAAATCTCATATACAATTTTATTTCAAAACCATGATACATGTAATCTCATATATTGGCATTCAAGTGACCCGAATGGTTGCTTCGCCATCCCTATACACATGGAGCTTGCTGCACTCTCCATAATAAACACATCGGACATGCGGATACTCATTGATGGAGCTTGTTGCTCTCTCTACCAATACTTACGGAGCTTGTTGCTCTCTCCATAAGGCGGATCTCATGGTGCTTGCTGCACTCACCACAATACACTTCAGTTACCCTCAACACAATAGTTGCGACGCTAATGTGGAGTCGAAGAACACACGCACATGTGAATTTTGCTACATTTTTATAGTGCACTCTCATCCTATTGGTCGACCAATTATATCCGATTATAATAAGCATTATCACTTGCAAATATATACTTTAAAACCATGTTAACCTACTATTTTCCAATACACCAATATAAACCATAGCATATCCCATTTTAAATCATAAATCAATGCATAACATTTTCTCATCAAGATGCAACCTCTTAAAAACCATAAATCAATCTCATGGGATAACATGAATCATTTCTCAATTCATAAAAACATGCATAACAGTAGGTAACAAATCCAAGTCCAAATCATGAACATGAGCAATTAAAAACCATGGGAAAAATCGAGAGCGAAAGATTTCATACTTACTTCCGAGTTTAGATTAGCATCTCAAGCTTAATCTAAACCCCCAAAGTATTCCTTTCAAACCTTTGAAAAGTTGTAAACCAGTGTCACTCACCAACTACACCTCGCTTGGCTTGCCGAGGCGAAATCAAGCTTTCGGATCCTCCGCAACACCTTCTAAAGCTATCGGATCATCATCCCCTGCTTCTAACCAAAACAAAATAGAGGATTAATGCGTTCCTTTGCATCAAAATCCCCAACAACACGCAACAACACTTTCCTCCCTCAACAACCAAGCTTTCGCCTAACAAAAACAACCGAAAACATCGGTAAAACCTTTCTAATAAATCTACAGCTATTACCCAGTGAGATTTACACTTAAACAACATCAATTTACATCCAAAAACATCTTCTTGATATTAAAGAATTATCAACAATCAATTATCCCCATAAACAAGCCACCAAGCCAAAGATATCAACAGCCAAACCTAACAATGTACCTAGTTATGGGATTCTATTATCAAAATCACTTAAATCAACATCTAAAATCATCATAATCATCATATTATCTCATTATAAACCCAGGGAAACCAATCAAAAGCAAAGATCCATTGATTTAGGCAAGTAAACCTCAATTAAACCAATTTTCCATAAACATATTACCAAAACCCATTAGAAAACCATCATAAGAGACCAAGAACTTGGGAATTTCAATAAAGAACATATCATTAGAGGAGAAGAATGAAACCTTACCTCTAATGCCGACTTTTCCTTCAATTGCAAATATTTACATGAGAAAACAAGGTTTAAACAACAAGGTTTTGTTAAGAAAACATTAAAGAATCATTTAGGATCAAAATGACAAATCAAATCAGATATTTACCTTAAATCTTTGAAGAGAAAATGGTTGTTTGGCTGGAGAGAATTTGGGAGAAAGTAAATGAGAAAAGAAAGTAGGTACGTGAAATGTATTTTGAGAAAGCAAATTGGTTAATTAATTCCCTTCAATTATTTATGTATTAAAACTATTTAAAACCAGCCAATAAAAGGAAAAGTCTTAATTAGACTCTTGGTAAAAGCTCCCTAAAGACTCTAAGCCTTGATATGTTACAATTTTGTCACTAAAAACAGTTTTTTCGTATTTTCCATTTTGTTCATTAGTCCCAAAATGTCAACATTCCAAAATATATTTTTCCAAAATTGATTCCAATAAAATCAATTATATAATAAATAAGGATTTTAAAACATTTCCCCATATTTAATTTTACTCAAAAACTATTTATACCAAATTAATCCCAAAACTAGCCTAAATTGTCGGAACCAACTCAACAAGCCATCTAACCTAACCCAGCTAACTTCTAGGCCCAAAATCGGGGCGTTACAGTATCTAAAGGATATACTCTAAAGAAGACATTGATTTTGTAGAGACTTTCTCTCAAGTTTCATTGAAAGACTCTTTCAACATAATTATGACACTTGTTGCTCGTTTCAGTCTTAAGCTACATTAGATAGATGTTAAGCTTGTTTTTCAATGGCAAAATTGAAGAAACTATTTATATGGTACAATCATAGAGTTGTGTCTTATGATACAATATTAATGATATGTAAATTAAAGAAATCCATCTATGAGCTTAAGTAGGACTCTCATTAATGAAATTATAAATTTCATATTGATTATCTCATTCAGTTTTGAGATAAATTTGGTTGACAATTGTATGTACTACAAGTTTAGTGGGAGTAAACCAAATGATACTCATATTGCTAAAGAAGACAAATATTGTCTTACTCAATGCCCTAAAAGTAACCTTGAAATTTAGAAAATACAAATGATTCCATATGCATAAGCTATTGAGAATCTAATTATGTTCAAGTATATATGCGTTTGGATATTTCATACATTGTTAGAATGTTAAACAAATATTTAAGAAAATATATTATGGACTATTGGATAGCAGCCAATAGAATTATGAGATATATTTAGAGAACAAAAATTACATGCTCACATATCGGAGTTCTGGTAAGTTAGAGATCATCAGGTTTACATGCTTTGATTCTAATAGAATATTGATGTAAGAGAATTTTGTCATTTGAGCTGCTAATTATAGATTGAATAGAAAGACCACTTCAGTTATTTTGTGACAATAAATATGTATTAATTTATTCTATAAACAATAGGAACATCACATATATATTAAGTTCCTAGTTGTTAAAGAAAATTCAGAGTGCTTGTGTGTTTATAGAGCATGTTGATACAAACTCCATAATTGCGCGCTTATTAAGAAGCTGTCCCCCTAGGTCTTTCATGAGTGCACTACTCATGTGGGTGTAATGTTATTTAAGGATATTCGGTTTTAGTGGGAGTTTGTAATTTTGAAAAAATTCTCATTCATTTTAGACACAATTTCTGTTATTTTAGTTTAAGGATATTTTAAGACTATTTTCTGCAGAAATAAAGTTTTTTGGTTTATGCACACTCTGAATTCAATAAAGTGTGATCTCACTAAGGTTTAGGAGGGCCGGTTGGAAATAGACATGTTCGGTTCATATTTCATGTAATTTTCCATGCTACGCATCCATGATTGATCTATGTCATTTGACTATATTTGTATATGTGTGTCAGGACCATTTTTAAAACCGAGTGTGAAAAATAGGCTGGCGATTAGGGTTTTGAAATAGGAGTTTTGCCTTTTATTTGTTTAATCTTGAAAATTAGGGCGTTTCATATTAAATTAGTGTTTTCACTTAATTGACCATAAAATTGATTTTCTTTTTATTTAATCTTGAAAAAAATACTTTTGGAGTCGCCACCGGTCACTTTGGTAGACCGGGCACCATAAAAACAACCAGAAATTCATTTCTTTAAAAGTAGGGTTCAGGAGTCGGTTACATGTGGGGAAGGATTAGCACCCCCACAAACGCCCATTATCGGTACCTTATTAATTCCACGTGGCATTTTGAACAGTAATTTGAATTTAATTAAATCATTGATCATTAACTAAATTTTATTTCGAATGGAGATATATTTTTGTAAGAAAATACATTTTTAAACGAATATGAGTTTTGAAATATCCAGTTACTTTAGGGTACTTCAATTCATATTCAAAAATGTATCTCAACACAAAAACTTTTTAATGCGTGTTCATTTATTTTCTTATCAATTTTAAGCTCAAACCTAATTAGGGCTCCAATTGATTGAATTAATTAAAGAATCTATGAATATTATCGAATTTAGGGGTTTGTGTGATAACACCCAAATACTTGGGCACTATCCATATTATGCCCTAAATCAATAACATTTCTAATTATTTAATGACTCTAATTGTTTAAACCTAATCCTAATTTAATTTTAATTAGATTAAATATCTATGATTACAAGTTCTAAGTTTAAATGAAATATTAAATATTCTACTAAAAAGTCCCATTGATTAACATCTCATTAAAATGAGATACTAATCAACTTAGGACTTTAATGTTTCCATTTAATAATCATTTATTTTCTATAATTATTTCACCTATTTAGATAATTTAAATTAATTAAAGAACCTAAATTTAAAGGCTCTAATTATTTACACTAAGTGAATTAGTCATCTACACAATTATACTATATGCTTTAATTTAAACCATGAAACATACAACAATTAAACGAATTAATATTTTAAAAAAGGACCAAATTAAACTATTATTAAGATACTAGTGCCAAATTACAAAAAAAGGTGACCAAAATGAAAGATTTTACAAATTTGGAAGCCAAAATAGGACACTCGGGATAAAAGGGCACGAATCCTATTCGGGTCGGGTCCAGTTCGCGGGTCAAACTCGGGTCTCACTATAAAAACCCAAATCTGAGTTGATTCATTCATTTTTACACCTCTTACGCTCTCTCTCTTCTCTCCCTCACCCCTAAATCCTCTAAACTAAAACAATTTAAAACCAAGAAATATGACTCCAAACGAAACGAAACCCCATGTTCTTCAGTAAAACTTAAACGTGTTCTTCATTTTTTGCCTGTTTGATCCTTACAAACACAAACTTCCCTACCTTTTCATGTTTTCTTAAATCAAAACCTAAAATCCACACAAACTCAAACCAAGTTTATATGTTTTCACTCTTTGATTCAAAACCACCTATACTCAACCTCTCGTCGGTGTTATCCAATCACCACTGGCCGTTCATCGGCCGCTGGAGGCGATGCCAGCCTCTACCGGTCATTATCTCCGGTCATCCTCCTTCACTCTTAGATCATCTTTGTTATCTCCGACCACCCATATCCCTACTTCGACCACCGTCCTCTGCCACGCAAAACCCAAAAAACTCCCAATTCATCCGATTTTAAGCCTTAAAACCTAATCTAAGCCCGATTCGATTGAATCACCCATCTTCCCCAACCTAAGCTACTTACCCAAAGCCCTAACCCTCTTCTACTCGGCCATCCTTAACCATTCCCAGCCACAAAAATGAGTTTTCGATCACATTTTGTTTATTGTTTTTTATTATTTTGACCTTGTCCTCATCTTTTTGTGTCTATTTCGCAGGGAAAATGAAAAGGGGAGAAAATTACCTTTACGACAGTGTAATCACGGTGACAGCCAGACTTCTCAGTGATGAAAAAGCTTTTTCAGCGACTCCTCTGATAACCGCTCAACTCCACAGGTAACTTGTTTGCTCCTCCGATCATAATTTGTTTACTCCTTCGATCACATTTTGTTTACTCCTCCTGCCATCTTGTTTTCCAACTTGGTAACTTGTATCACATTCTCTCTTTCTTTGAGAAACTAAGGTCCCAAGGATTAATATCTTTGTTGATACCATGCCCCCACTATCTTACCGTGACGACATTCAAAAAAGTTCTCATCATTTTCGAAGGTACCAACCTAAAAGACTTAACATCATGCCCGAAGGACGTACTGATGATGTGAAGGCTTTAGAATTGCGATGCATTTCTTTTCCTGTACAAACAAACAAATTTTTACATTCCTCTCGAAGGTGATGGCCCAAAGGACTTACTGATGACCCGAAAGATTTAGAATTGTAATGCACTTCCTTTCCTGTGCAAACAATTAAACATCACTCTCGAAGGTGATGGCCTGAAGAACTTAACATCATGCCCATAGGACTTACTGATGACCCAAAGGATTTAGAATTACAATGCATTTCCTTTCCTGTGCAAATAATTAAACATCACTCTGGAAGGCGATGTTCCGAAGGACTTAACATCATGCACGAAAGACTTATTGATGACCCGAAGGATTTAGAATTGTAATACACTATCTGTCTTGTACATACAATCAGAAAATCTTGTCAAAATCTGCCTCTGCAAACGAAGTGGTAAACTTTGTTCAAATCTGTCTCTTCAAACGGATTAAAAACTTCGATAAAATCTGCCTCTTTAAACGAATTGAAAACATTGTTAAAACTTGTCTCGTCAAACGAATTGAAAACTTTGTTGAAATCTGCCTCTTCATACGGGTTGATGTCTTTGCAATTCTTTGTTGGATCTACTTCTCCAACCTTGAAGCTGTAGATTGGAATCTTACTCGTTTCTTGTTGATTCTTGCAAAAATATACACACAAAAAATGCTTTGAATGCTTGAGTTAGTATGCTCCTATCTTATGGATGTCTAGCTATATATGATGCATGAATTGTGACAATCGAGGTCCATTTTGATAAGCTTTGATCTTCTTTACTTCCTCGTTGAGCTTTCTGCTTCTGTTACATCATGTACTCTAATATTTTTTACTTTTTCATTGAATTTTCAACTTCTGTTGTTGCATCACCTCATCTTCTTTAATTGTTCTTTTCAAAGCTTGCTTAGCTTAGCCTTCTTGAAATTTGTCTTTGTACCTCATCTCTTGAGATTCTTCTTATCAAATCTTGCTTGATCTTCTTGCATTTTGTCTTAAGCTCTTACTGTCTTCATGCTGCAACAAACCTTGCCCCAGGGTTTTATTGTTGAGGTCTTTTATTGTGCTTATTAGGTCTTATTCAACTAGTTCTTCTTGAGATTTATCTTAAGCTCTTACTATCTTCATGCTCCAAAAAACATTTCTCCTAGATTTTGTTGTTGAGCTCATTTTCTTCTTGAATCGATTTAGACTTATTTAGTGGTCAAACACTTTGAAGCTCTGCATCCTTTCTTTTTTATTCTGATTTGAACTCTTATGTACCATGATGCCTCACTAATCTCTTGTTTCTTGCCCCCATCATGTAGAATTTGCCCTGTTTTCATCATTTAGGGGATCAGATGTCTCAAGTCCCTATACTTTCTTCAAGTCCCTAAACTTTTATCGAGTTCATTCTTTAATTTTAAAGGTCAACCAAAAATTTATGGTAAAAACTTGCTTCAAGTCTCTGAAATATCTGATAGATGCATTCTTGCAATTGTCCTCACCATGACCCCTGATGGGTGATTCCTCTTTCTGACCAGAAAACTGTCGAATAGATGAGCGTCTCATGCTCAGCCATATCTTTACCATGTCAGGTTCATCATTTGCATCCTCGACCTTGTATTATGATTTTTATCTCTGAAGCAATACAAGAAAATCTTTTTGTTTTGAAAAAATGGCAGTTTGTTGATTAGCATTTCAATGAGAGATACCTTAAAAGACCCAAAAAATCAGGTTCTTAATATAAAGAAAGAAAACAGAATAGGATGCCATGGATATCAAGTGCAAGAGTGTCTTAGACTCAACCCTCCCATGGGTAGCATAACTCATGAATATTGTAGTGATGTCTGAAGTTATGAAATTTCTTCCAAATCACTCGGTTCACACCCCATGATTACCGCATCGCTCAATCTGGTCAGAAAACTGATCCTTTTTTGTTCTCTTCATTTTTTTCCATTCATAAATGTGTTCAAGCTTTTCGGACTTGTTTAACTAGTAGAGTGAAAAAATATCATTCTAAAAATAAAATTCTATAAGTGTATGTGTGTGCTTCTGATTGTTATTATCTATTATTACATATTATTATACACATGTCTTCAAAGATACATCTTTGACGCTTGGGTATTAGATAAGCGGAGCATAGCTCCTTATTAGATTTGTCGACAACCCCTACAGATCCATCAAGATGCTCCGAGGCTTATTTATTCAATAGTTCATTACCTCACTTTTGCCCTTTTTCTTTTCTTTTATTTTTCTTTTCTTTTTCATTCTTTATTTTTTCCTTTTCTTTTTCTTCCCTTTTATTTTTCCCTTTTTCTTCTTTTTCTTTCTTTTCTTCCTTTTTTTCCTTTTTTCCTCTTTTTCCTATCATTTTCTTCTCTTTTTCTTTCTCACTCTTATTGTGTTTTTTAAGATAAAAGGCTACACTTAGAACTTCAATTTCAAGCAACTCTACTTGGTTAAAATCGTCTAGTCCACTTCACTGTTTATGATTTTCAAAGATTTGTCGTCGAACATCATCAAAGTTGTTGTAATCTGCCTTTTCTTGCTTTGCTGACCAGAGTAGTCCCAGAAATAAATTTCACTTCATTGTCTTCACAACATCCAATCATTCTTTGCATCAGAATCAGTATCGCATCTTGCAATTGGCATCCAAAGGCCTACAAGGTAAGAAGAGATATACATATATTTATATATTTCAAAAACATCCTTCATGTAACACCCCATTCCCGGTCTGGTAGAGAACTGGGTCAGAAAGTGTTATCGAAAACTTATTCAGAGATCGGAAGATGGAATCGGAGTTCGAAACTTGTTCGAAATACTTTATTAGTCATTCTCAAGGCTTACCGAACCTATTCGTTACTAGTCTTATTAGAATCGGGGCCAATTTTAACCTTTTTCAACTTAGGGACTAAATCATATACTTTACAAATTAGCGATCCTAATCCGAATTCTTTATTACCAACTTGTAATTAAACCTACCAATTATTAATCTATGAGGTTTCGTTACTATCGGATATCATTTACCTAATCAATTAAACTATATGACTTTAGTGACCATTTTATAAACTGTCCAAAACTTCTCTTTATTCTTTATAACAAAATTAACTAACACCGTATCAATACCTTATGCGAGGTATCGATACGCTAAGAAAATTTTTAGATTTCCAGATTCAAACATAGCAGAACCGTATCGGTACACTTGTGTCTGTATTGATACAGGTTGACCCTGTTGACTCCATATCGATACCATTTTTACACCCAAATTCCAGTAGCCATTTTCTGTACCGATACACCTAAACTGTATCGATACACCCTCTTTTTGACCAATGTTGACTTACCAAATATGCGAGATCGTACCGATACGCCATCACCCGTATCGATACGCCCTGCCCTATAATGACAGATTTTAGCTGGTTTTTATTCGATTTGACCTGGCAATTCGTATCCAAATGCAATAAAACTTTACCAGTAAGTTTTAAACATTATAAACTACTAGCATGCCAAATTTCATGTTAATCCAAATCCATTTACTATGTTTTCACCTTTTAGGGCCAAATATGCAACATTAACCATTCTTAATCACTTTTTAAAGGTTATTTAGGGCCACTTAGTCTTATACAAATATAGACAACGTTTACACATCAAAAGAGTCATACATGACTAGTTTAACTACTTTGCCACCATTCTAGGAGTTCATGAGGTCAAAACACATTACTCTAAGCTTGAGGTGACTTGTCGATTTTCCAAATAATCCTGATCTTGACCCGTTAACTTTCCTAACCTGAAATGTGGAAGATGAATGCATTAGACTTATATAGTCTAAGTGAGGTAGCCATAAACAATAAATGAGCATGATATGCAATAACTCATAGTCCAATGGCATACTTAGTGGCATCTTAACATAAACAATTATGTATAAGCACACCATAGCATCAATATAAAGCATAATAATCATACTAAATGTCAATATTCAGACATCATAACAATAGCATCAATATCCAACATAGTGATCGTAGTCAATAGCATACCAATATCTTCCACATCGGTAAACAATACTATTGACTCTTAGGGAGATGTGTAAAATGAATGTTGGCAAAAGGTATAAATGGTATGTATTCGGGAAAGATAAACTGTGCCAAGAGTCTTTTGCCTGCAAGTATACACGGTCGACAAGTAATACAACTTGGTAAGCTGAGTATCGATCCCACAGAGATTGACATGGAATTCGATTGTTTAGTTTGTTACTTGTTTTGGAAGAAAAGATTGTAGTTTAAAAGAGTTGATTTTAAAACTAAAAAAATAAAATAAAATAAAACCAAAGTGAAGTCTTGGCTAGAAAGGTGTTTTCAAATGAATGATGATTGTTGGCAGGGAATGTCTGGTTCAAACGTGGTTCATGCCAGCCTTTATTGACAAAACTGTCTTGGCAATGGTTATTGAGCAGATTCACAAATAGCAAAGCCTTTCTCGATGGTCATTGCCCTAAATTGGCCAAGTAAAAACCTTCATATCTCTATAGTGTATGTTTTCCTTAAACCAATTTAATTTAAAAACCAATCTATACTCCATGGGGGGTAGATTTCACTTTCGAAGTAAGTTCATCTACTTGAATGACTTCTCTCGAAGATTTTCTCCTAAGTGTTCAGCAACTTGATCGTTGCCAATACAAGTCTGTTAAGATATTGAAAGGCAATAAGCTAATTGTGCCAGCTCTCGCTTTGGCACAGTACTTAGGAAAAATTAAAGTATGCAAAACAGACAAACTTTGCCAAAAGCAGAATTATTATAAAGGAACTAAAGCATAAAAGGCAACGTTTAAAACCAAAACACCCCTACCAACTATTAAATTAGTTCATGGTGTGGGGGTTAACCAACAAATATTTTTAACATCACCATCATAATAAAAACTAAAGAAAAACAACTTTTGCCAAGGGAATAGGCAGAGGGGTCTCTCGATGCAGCCCTCTATGCCAGGCTCTCGGCCAAGAAGTTGAACCACCCTTCCTCGGTTGCACCGACTGTCACTCGTCGCTCCAACACCTCACTCCGACCACCTCTCATCTCATCTCCTCTTCTCGGTGTCCTCAAATGCTTGATCTGTATAGGCGTGTAAGGGAAATGATGAGATAAGCCTTTGCATTTGAATTTGAAATGATCAAGAGTTAAGAGATAGAGCTCTATCCGATAATTTTGATATCATATCAGCTCGGTGTGATAGCTTATCAAGCTAGGGCTGATGTCATCATGCCATGGCCATCTTGGCACAGGAGCTTGGCATAACTTTGCCAACATCACTTGGCATCACCTTATCTGCTATTTTTTTGGAAGTTGATCCAATTGCGATCTTTTAGGAGTTGATCCTTTCCTGTTTTTGGGGGGTTCATCTCTTCTTGGAATGGCTGCTGGCAACCTCTCTTCCAAAAATTCTTGGCACTCATCTGTTCCTTCCGTGCCTGCAACATTTGGCATTCACCTTGGCATTCCTAACTGTGTCCTCGCGTCCTGCGTCCATTCCTCCAGCCATTCCACCTGCCAACCTGCGCAAAGGCCACTAAAAACAACCATAACACTAGTATAGGCAACCTAAAAACTCTTTTATGTAAATGCATGATTCTAACAAGCTAATGCAACTAAATGTACTTGAAAACAAGCAAAAGCATATCAAAATAGGCATGAAAAGTATATCAAAGTAGAGATTGGTTCTAATACTACCCTCAGAAATCTTAGTGCACAGTGCCAAGCAAATAGTAATTCAAGTGCAACAATATAACTCGAGTGCATGATTTGTATGCAAAGTGTGGGCAATATGCATCTAGCGTCCTTTCACTCCCTTAGCCAATTTACCTTCTAAACTCAGTTTTGTTATTTTCTATATTTTTCGTGACGAAGGGTATTGACATTATCTTTTAGCTTGCTTAATGGTACTGTTTAGCGTGAGTGATAAGATGGAGCATACCACGAATCCCCACCTTAATCCAGTTACCATTAGGCTTTCTCTTCAACTCATACACTAAGGTTTTGGACTTAAGAACTAAGAGGGAGCATACCACGAAGCCCTAAGTACTTATTATCCCTAGGTAGAGGAGAGTTCAAATTTTTTTCTTGCCTTGGCAGAACATTGTTGCCTTATTTACATTTAACTTTGGCATTATTTTTTTTCAAAGCTGAGCATAGTTTCAAATTACCTAAGTTTGCTAGGAAACTAGATACATACCACGTGTTAAGTGTAGAAACAATTACCTGAACTAGAGATCAATTGTCATGGCAAACATGGTATACAAATCTACTGGCATGGCAAACCAAAAATTATAAATTCATCATCGAGTAAACAAGTGTATCAAAAGCAGCTTGCCTAATAGTTGTTAACAAACTTCAAATTTAAGCCGAGACAAAATTTTCTTTTTCACTTTTTTAATGGTTCAGTATGCAACTACTATACATGAACTACAAAAAATTTTAAACGTACATGGCATGGCATAAAAGTGAGAAAATGCACACCCCCAAACCCAAGATGTGCATTGTCCTCAATGCATAAAACGACACATATATACAAGATAAACAGAAAAATAAAAATGCATGATCATGAGAATGCAAACATGAAATGCAAAGGAGTTAGGTAGAAGAAGACTCCCCTTCGGATGAGTCTTCATTCCATTTCGCACGGGCTTCTTCTTCTTTTCTGGCACGGGTCTTCCTCATGGATAGGCTCCTACGGTCAGGGGTCATTCTCTTCTTTCCTTTCCAACTCTGCTTGGTGGCAGTGATGGAGGCTCCAACATCCTCATTCTGCTTGGCAGGCTCGACAGGTGGTGTGACTGGCGTTGACTTTGCTTTGGTGGTAGGAATCTCCTCCGACTCGGAAGAGGAGGTGGTGCTGGCAGATTCAACATGCACTGGGGATAGGGGAACTGTTGCCTCAGACTCAGAATTGGTAGAAATAACTGGACTGGACTGGCTTGACTGGATTGGCTGGCTAGATTGGCTTGTCGAGGATCACTAGCAGCTGGCTAGGAAGGAAAAGGTGGAAAGACAAGCACCACATCGGGAGAGAGTTTCACAATGACCTCCTTGACAATGGCATCTCGTTCCTTGGTATAATGTCGCATTTTCGCATTGAGCTCATCAGCCTTCTCTAATTTTTGGAGAATAATCTCCTTGCGGGAGTACACCTGGGACAGCACTGCCAGCGAGTTGGCTAGCATGGTCTCTGGCACACTTGCTAGCTCGGCCCTTGGCTTCTGCTTCAGCGTGGCTGTCTTGGCCATGCCCTTTCCCTTCTCCTTTGGCTCTCCTCCAATGAGGTTTCTCCAAATATGAGCAGTAATGGTCGTACCCTTAATCACCTGGCCGTGATCCTCATCCATCCTGGGCACTTCATGGCGCAAACAAATGTTATAAATCAATAAAGGGAAAAATAGACTTCCCTTACCTTTTTCAGTATACTTGTAAGTTTCATAGATAATAATTTTGCCGACATTGCTCTAGTGTCATTTGATAATGCAGTGCAACAGGATAAGCCGATCCTCCCAGACCTTTTCATTGTGCGATGTGGTTATAAGATTGTGCTTGATGAAATGGTTCCATCCCCGCATCTGAGGCTTCAATGCCAGCCTCTCAATGGTTCGGTGGCCGGTGGACAAAACAGTCTAGTTTGTGCCAGGCTTACGCAGGTCTGCTAAAATCTTCTTTCTCTTGGCCGCATTCATAGACTCAAAGTATTCATCTCATTCAGTTGGCAAAGAGAAAAGAGAATTAATGTAACCTTCATCAAAACGAACGCACTTACCCCGAATCATCAAGAATGGAGAATCCTTGGTCACGAGATCGGCGTAAAACTCTTGCACGATGGTGGCAAACACCCCCACTTCTGCTGGCATAATAAACTCCACTTATGCATATCAACGATGGACATGAATCTCGACGAGAATCCAATAGTGGCGTCAGATTGGAAGTCGAAGTGTTTCTCATAAAGGAACGACCTTGAAGAGAATCTCTCATCGAACTTCTTACGAATCTCCTCGTTGAAAAATCACTTGAAGGGAGTAGAGGATGAAGCCATGGAGATGAAAAGATGAGAATCGATGTGAATAAGAAAAGAAAAGATTGAAGTTCTTGGATCTTGCTTGAGAGAAAATCGAATGAGTGTAAAAGGGAAAGCTTTGGGGATCTCGATTTTAATAGAATGGAAGAGAAAAGGGTTGAGCATTTAAGAGGGAGTAATTAGGGTAACCAAAAAGTAGGGGATAATGATGAGGTTTATAGAGTTTTAATTGGAAAAGGGTTTAAATTTTAAATGAGAAGTGATAGGGATAAAGGTATGGAAAGGATTTTGAAGTGATAGGGTAATTATCATAAGATAACCTATCATAAATATGGGTGGCAAAAAGGGTTAAATCCCCCAGATTTCCCTCTCTCCTTTTTACGCAAGCTAGGGTTTTTTTCTTCTTTGACACGGAATATGCACATGCCTTTGGCATGGGCCATGGCATAACTGCTGACAAGCACACAGGCTCACAGTCCTTCTAGCAATATTCTTGGCATCAATTACTGTCAAAATTCCTACACACACTAAATGGAAAATTGTGTAACACAACAAAAGAATAAAAATTGAAAGACAATAAACAGAAAACAAGAACAAAAACCTAATTCCTAAAGGAAAACAAAAACAACTAATCCTAATATTTACAAAGAATTTCAAACCTGGGGATGCTTCATTCTAATTTTGCCAAGAGGATCACCTCCTTAGCATGACTTTGCTTACCTTCCAAGTAATGCTTTAGGCGCTAACCGTTCACCTTAAAAATTTCTCCGGTCTATAAGTTCTTGATATCTATAGCCCCATGAGCATATGGCTTCACAACTTCATAAGGACCCATCCATCTTGACTTAAGCTTACCTGGAAAAAGTTTGAGCCGAGAGTTAAACAATAGAACAAGCTGACCTATTTTGAACTGTCTTGGCAAGATCTGACTATCATGCCAATGTTTTGCCTTATCCTGTATATCTTAGCGTACTCATAGGCTTGTGTTCTAAATTCCTCCAATTCATTGAGGTCAAGCAACCTCTTTCCTTCAGTAATTCTCCATGCCATGTCAAGCTTTAGGATGGCCCAATAGGTTTTATGTTCAAGTTCTACTGGCAGATGGCATGGTTTTCCAAAGATAAGTTTGAATGGGGAAGTACCCAAAGGAGTTTTAAATGCCGTCCTATAAGCCCACAAGGACTCATCTAGTCTCAAGGACCAGTCTTTCCTTGTTGGATTCATAGTTTTTCCAAAATGATCTTAATCTCCTTATTGGATATCTCGACCTGCCCATTTGTTTGTGGATGGTATGCTGTGGCGATTCGCTGCAGAATCCCATACCTACACAATGCTTTAGAAATTAATTTACATTTAAAATGAGTACCCTCGTTATGAATAATCATTCTAGGAGCACTAAATCTAGTGAAAATGTTTTTGTGCAAGAACTTGGCAACAACATTGGCATCATTTGTTGGCAAGGCAACAACCTCTACCCACTTTGACACATAGTCAACAGCCAAGAGAATGTACACGTTACCGACCGATGGGGGAAAATGACCCATAAAGTCGATCCCCCACACATCAAAAATCCACTGGCAGAATGTTCTAGAGTGGTAATTCGTGTTTTCCAAAGATGTTCCCTGTTCGTTGGCATCGATCGCATGCCTTGGCATACTCGTGGGCATCCTTGTACACTATGGGCCAAAAGAATCCTGACTGCAAAACTTTAGCACCAGTCTTCATCCCAGCAAAATGTCCTCCATATGGTGCGGCGTGGCATAGATGCAATATATGTTGCTGCTCGTCCTCTAGCACACACCGGTGAATCACTTGGTCGGCACACTACTTGTACAACATGGGCTCATCCTAATCGTACTGCCTCACCTCTCATAGAAATCTTTTCTTGGCATTATATGCTAGGTCTGATGGCAGAATATTGCTTGCCAGGTAGTTGACTATGTCAGCGTACTATGGTATAGCATCAACTACAAGCAAATAATCGTCAGGGAATTCGTCTCTAATTATAGTGGACTTACCATCCTCAATGTGATGCTCCAACAGAGAGAGATGGTCAGCTACTAAGTTTTTGATACCTTTCTTATCTCTGATCTCCAAGTCGAATTCTTGAAGTAAGAGCGTACATCGGATTAGTCTAGGTTTGGCACCCTTCTTTGCCAAGAGATATTTCAAAGCCGAATGATCTATATAAACCACAACCTTATTACCAATTAGATAAGATCTAAATTTATCAAAAGTAAATACAACCGCGAGGAATTCTTTCTAGGTTGTAGAGTAATTTAGTTGTGCTTCATTCAAGGTTTCGCTGGCATAGTAGATGACATGGAACATCTTGCCACGCCGTTGTCCCAGAACTGCTCCAACGGCATAATCGCTGGCATCACACATGAGCTCAAAGGGCTCATTCCAGTTCAGTGCCGCGACTGTGGGGGCATTAATCAATCTATCTTTAAGCTCCTAAAATGCTCTCAAATAAGAATCGTCAAATGCAAAAGTGGCATTATGTTCCAACAATGAGCATAAAGGTTTAGCAATTTTTAAAAAATCTATAATAAATCATTGTTAAAAACCGGCATGACCTAAAAATCTCCTTATACCTCTAACACTTGTTGGAGGTGGTAACTGCTTAATTACCTCCACTTTGGCTTGATCAACTTCTAGTCCTCTATTGGTTACCTTATGACCGAGAACAATGCCCTCCTTCACCATGAAGTGGCATTTCTCCCAATTCAACACTAGGTTTGTCTCTATGCATCTCTTCAAAACTTGCTCCAGGATATGGATGCATTCCTCAAATGTTACACCAAACACTGAGAAATCATCCATGAATACTTCCATGTTATGCTCAATCATATAAGAGAAAATGGCTATCGTGCAACGTTGAAATGTTGCTGGCGCATTACGCAGTCCGAATGGCATCCTTCTAAAGGCAAATGTCCCATATGGACACGTGAACGTTGTCTTCTCTTGGTCACTAGAGGTGATGGCAATCTGATTATATCTCGAATAACCATCTAAAAAACAGTAAAAAGCTTTACCTGTCAACCTGTCCAACATCTGGTCAATGAAAGGCAATGGGAAATGGTCATTCCTTGTAGCCTTGTTCAACCTTATGTAATCCATGCACACCCTCTATCCAGTGATGGTTCTAGAGGGAATCAATCCGGCCTTACTGTTTTGGATCACAATCGTGCCACCCTTCTTTGGTACACACTGCACCGGGCTAACCCAAGAGCTGTTGGAAATGGGATAAATGATTCCGGCATCCAACCATTTTATGATCTCTTTCTTTACAACCTCTTTCATGCTTGGGTTTAGCCGCCTTTGGCCTTAAATGGTCCTACCATTGTATTCCTCTAGTATGATCTTGTGCATGAAATTGATTGGGCTAATACCTTGGATGTTTGCCAAGGTCCAACCCAACACTTGCTTATAATCTTTTAGTATTGCCAGCAGTCTTACCTCATGATCATGAGTGAGATCAGTGGCAATAATCACTGGTAGAGTCGAGTTCTTACCTAAATAAGCATACTTTAAGTGTTCTGGTAGGGGTTGAAGCTTCAACTCTGGTGGTTTCTCAATAGAGTGGCTCGAAGTAACTTATATCTTTAGCCTCCAAGGCTGATTCCACAGCTTCCTCAAACAGTTCAGCTATGCCATCAAGCATGCCATCATCACTTGCTATATCCTGGCACAACTGTGCCATGTCCAAAGTAAAGATGGACTCCATCATTTCATCGACTTGACATTCATCAGGTTCATCTACATATTTCAAAGCATGAAACACATTAAAAGTAACATGTTGATAATTCATTCTCATGGTTAGTTCCCCTTTATGAACATCAATAAGAGCCCTGCTAGTAGCAAGAAACGACCTACCCAAAATAATTGGCACATTAATATCAGCTTCATAATCCAAAATGATAAAATCAGCCGAGAAAATAAATTTGTCTACCTTTACCAACACATCCTCAATCTTACCCTTGGGATGTGAATAGGATCGGTCTGCCAATTGAATTGTCACCATGGTAGGTCTTGCATCTATGCCAAGCTTCTTGAAAACTAATAGTGGCACCAAATTGATGTTGGCTCCCAAGTCGCACAGCGCGTTCCCATGAACTTGTCTCCAATTGTGCAAGTAATAGTAAAACTCCATGGATCTTTCAGCTTTGGTGGCAACCAGTTTAAGATCATGGCACTACATCCCTCAGTGAGAGTAACAGTTTCAAATTCTCCCAACTTCCTTTTTTTGGACAAGATGTCCTTCATGAATTTTACATAGTTGAGCATTTGTTCAAGGGCTTCCACCAATGGAATGTTAATTTGCAACTATTTAAGCACTTCCAAAAAGCACTTAAATTGTTGGTCCTTCTTATGCTTTTGAAGTCTTATTGGAAATGGTGGCGGTGGATATACATATGCTGGCACCGCCGGCTTTGTCGAGGTAGTGCCAGCATCTATTTTGGAATTAGTCTGCTTATCATCATTGTTGGCAATGAGACTGGCATCCTCTTTGGCACTCTTACTGGCATGATTGCTAGCATCATCTAATTTCTCCTTCTCTACTTCTCTGGTATGTCTGCTAGCACAAGCTTTGCATCCTGGCTGACAACTGGCTGCTTGGCAGCCGTCTCTGTTTCACACTGCTTACCACTCTGAAGAGTTATTGCCTTGCATTATTCATTTTCTTTGTGCTGAGCATCTTCAGTGTCACTTGGCAAAGTACCTTGGGGTCGATTGCTAAGTGCATTAGCAATCTGCCCAATTTTTATTTCCAAGTTTCTTGCTGATGCCGCCAAACTTTGGACTGTTACTTCATTTCGCTCCATATATTGTGTAAGATTTCCTCCTTGGTTGCTTCCTTGCCCTTGCTGGAAATTGTTATGAGCTTTTTTTGGCATGGTATTTTGATAAAATGTTGGCATGGCATTGTTGTTCTGTTGTTGGATGTTTTGGTGCGGGGCATTGTAGTGATTGCCTCCTTGATTTCCCCAAGCTAAGTTAGGGTGTTGTCTCCAACCTACATTATAGGTATTAGCATTATAAAAACGACCAGCATTCCCAACAAAATTTACCGAATCAGGATTAATAGGGAATTCATCCACATGGTGGTTTTCTCCACAAATGGTGCAAATGGATCCAATGCTTTGACTTCTTGGGCCTCATTGTTCTTTTGCAACGTTCTCACCATCCTAGTGAGGCTGGAAATCTCGGCATGAATGGACGTGAGTTCATCAACTTTCAATTTCCCACTAGCTTTAGTCCCGGTCCCAAGTCTAGCAACAAGATACTCGAAGTCATTGATCGAAATTCTCTCAAAGATATCAACAGCCTCGGTGTACTTCTTATCAAGCAACGATCCGACTGCTAAAGCATCCACAATAGTCATTGTTTGTGCATTCAATCCATTGTAGAAGACTTGCATTGGGTCCAATTTAGGAACCCATGCATTGGACACCTTCTCAACAAATCTTTAAATCTTTCCCAGGCTTCATAAAGAGTTTCATCCTCGGCCTGTTTAAATGTAATAATTTCACCATGCAACTTGGAAGTGAGTGTTGGTGGCTGAAACTGCATCAGGAACTTCTGGAAAAGGTCTGCCCAAGAAGCAACTGATCCTGGTGGCAAAGAATTGACCCATGCCTTGGCTCTGTCTCTTAAGGAAAAACCAAACAATTTTAGCTTCACAGTATCTCCAGATACTCCAGTTTGTTGAAACAGTTGGGGCATATCTCCATGAATTGTTTGAGATGTTATCTCGGGTCTCCAGTAAGTGCTCCATCGAATTGACCTACATTTAAAAGAGTTTGGATCATTACAGGTTTAAGTTTAAATTTAGGCTCATCAGCATCAGTGCCAATAAGTCCTGGCATGAGATTTGCAATGTTAGGTGCTAAATGTTCTCGGATTGGCCTCTCTTCTTCCTCAACCATATTTGGGACATTAAGAGGCGGTGGTGCATTGTTATTAGGCTGATTGTTAATGGGTGGATCATTATTCACCATACCATTCCTCTGATTGCCTTGATTCATTTCTTGGGATTGCCTCTTTAACCTCCGCAATGTTCTCTCAATTTCTAGATCGTATGGCCACTCGTCCAACACTGGGTGGTTTCTGGTCATACACCGGTGAAAACAAAGATAAAATGAAAACAAAAACAAAACAAGTAAAAATTTAAAAACAATCAAATCCGCTGCAATCCCCGGCAACGACGCCAAAAACTTGTTGACTCTCAGGGAGATGAGTAAAATGAATGCTGGCAAAAGGTATAAATGGTATGCATTCGGGAAAGATAAACTGTGCCAAGAGTCTTTTGCGTGTAAGTATACACGGTCAAAAAGTAATACAGCTTGGTAAGCTGAGTATCGATCCCACCGAGATTGACTTGGAATTCGATTGTCAGTTTGTTACTTGTTTTGGAAGAAAAGATTGTAGTTTAAAAGAGTTGATTTTAAAAATAAGAAAATAAAATAAAATAAAACCAAAGTGAAGTGTTGGCTAGAAAGGTGTTTTCAAATGAATGATGATTGTTGGCAGGGAATGCCTAGTTCAAACGTGGTTCATGCCGGCCTTTATTGACAAAACTGTCTTGGCAATGGTTATTGAATAGATTCACAAATAGCAAAGCCTTTCTCGATGGTCATTGCCCTAAACTGGCCAAGTAAAAACCTCCATATCTCTATAGTGTATGTTTTCCTTAAACCAATTTAATTTAAAAACCAATCTATACTCCGTGGGGGGTAGATTTCACTTCCGAAGTAAGTTCATCAACTTGAACGACTTCTCTCGAAACTTCTCTCCCAAGTGTTCAGCAACTTAATCGTTGCCAACACAAGTCTGTTAAGATATTGGAAGGCAATAAGCTAAGTGTGCCAGCTCTCACGTTGGATCAAAACTTGGGAGAAATTAAAGTATGCAAAACATACAAACTTTGCCAAAAGTAGAATTATTATAAAGGAACTAAGGCATAAAAGCCAACGTTTAAAACCAAAACATCCCCCACAACCTATTAAATTAGTTAATGGTGTGGGGGTTAACCAACAAACCTGCAAACGTTTTTAACATCACCATCATAATAAAAACTAAAGAAAAACAACTTCTGCCAAGGGAATAGACAGAGGAGTCTATCGATGCAGCCCTCCACGCCAGGCTCTTGGCCAAGAAGTCGAACCACCCTTCCTCGGTTGCACTGACTATCACTCGCCACTCCAACACCTCGCTCTGACCACCTCTCATCTCGTCTCCTCTTCTCGGTGTCCTCAAATGCTTGATCGGTTGGTCTTTAAATAGGCGTGTAAGGGAAAGGATGAGATAAGCCTTTGCATTTGAATTTGAAATGATCAAGAAATAAGAGATAGAGCTCTATCCGATCATTTTGATATCTTATCATCTCGGTGTGATAGTTTATCAGGCTGGGGCTGACGTCATCATTCCATGGACATCCTGGCACATAAGCTTGGCACAACTTTGCCAACATCATTTGGCATCACCTTATCCACTATTTTTTAGAAGTTGATCCAATTGCGATCTTTTAGGAGCTTGATCCTTTCCTATTTTCCAGGGGTTCATCTCTTCTTGGCATGGCCGCTGGCATACCTCTCTGCCAACAAATGCTTGGCACTTATCTGGTCTTTCCATGCCCGCAACATCTAGCATTCACTTTGGCATTCCTAATTGTGTCCCTGCGTCCTGTGTCCATTCCTCCCGCCATTCCACATGCCAACTTGCGCAAAGGCAACTAAAAACAACCCATGACACTAGCATAGGCAGCCTACTAACTCTTTTATGTAAATGCATGATTCTAACAAACTAATGCAACTAAATGTACTTGAAAACAAGCAATAGCATATCAAAATAGGCATGAAAAACAATACTTTTGAGGAGGTAAACCAATGGCATCAATATCCAACATAGTGATCGTAGTCAATAGCATACCAATAGCTTCCACATCGGTAAACAATACCAATAATCAATAGTTTTCCCTTGGGTTGATTCTCGGTATATGGATACATGAATTCCATCTCAACACCAACAATAGCAATAGTGGTCTAGTCATCATGTCATCATCCCTCGGCCGTACCAATTTGACCAATACACATAACATCCCTCCTCCGCATGACAATAAAGGCCGAAGCCTAACCCGTTCCAATGAGCTCATGAATTCTATGGCATGCCAATTGTATCCAATACTTCGATCCCAAGGTCCAATAATCAATAACAATAGTTTCATATCAATAGTTCGATAATCACATATTCATATCAATAGACAATATCAATAAGCACATATCAATGTTCGGTAACTACATGTAATGATCGATGTTCAATACCACACTAACTCATGCTTACCAACAAAGCTTTCAATGATGTTTCTGAAAAATCCTTCAACACAATGGTCAGTGAAAAGTGTTCAAAAGTACTATTTTTCTTACCCTTTTTACTCATATTATTGTTAGACTTAGGCTCATATTAGTTACATAATTAGTCATTCATGCATTAATCCATGTTTCCTTCCATCGTTGAGCTTGATTGCATAACTTGGTTGTTTTTTTGGGAAAAAGATGCTGCATTGGTGTGTTTTGTGTGTATGTGCAGGATCACTTGCCAAAGCAAGGCTAGAGCTAGTTTCCAGGGCAATGCATGAAGGAGATGCCGAGCTAGTTACCAGGGCAATGCATGAAGGAGACGCCGAGCCAGTTGCCAGGGCAATTGTCGACAAAGAATAAGGTGATATGGTAGTCGAAATTGATGACTAGACAGCCCAAGATGACGTGGAGCAAAGTTAAATCCCAAATGAGTTTGATTTCCACGAAGATGTTAAAGAAGAATTAAATTCCAAGAAGATAGGAGAAGTTCTAGAAGGAATATAATTATAATAAAGAATTATATTCTTTAAAGATAATTTAATTCCAACTTTACTTCCTTCTCAAAGGAGGACTTTAACCTAGCCCTATAAATAGATCACCAAGCCGTCAACTCCAAGGGGGAGAGAGGAGAGAATTTTCGACAAGCATCAAGGGCAAGGAGGATTTTGACAAGCCTCATCCATCATTCATTTTTTTCTTTCTTGTTCAATTAGGTTCATGCTAGGGATTCTTTATCTTGTGTTTCTTTGGAACCTAGCCATGAACTAAATCTATTTGGATAAGGTTATTGTGTCTTATGGTTATGAGAAACTATTGATTTTGTTTAGGTAATAAGAGTTTGCACTTTTCTTTTCAAGGTTTATTCATTCTTGGTTCTTATTCTTGTTTGCGAGTGAATTGGGAGAGGATCTCGTAATTTCATCTATTTATCTAATATCGGGAGAGTTAGATTCAAAAAACGAATGAATATGATCTTTATTCAATCTATTGATGGTGAAGCTTAATCCGGCTTAGGAATAAGTTAAGGATTTCAACGGCTAACAAGAGCACAAGATTGGTTGTTGTTCACCCTTGATTCACGCAGGGATGTATTATCAAGGCATCCACAAGTAGCTAGAGTTTCGACTTAGGGATAAGAAGAAAACATTGAAGAATGCTCTGCCGAACCTTGAAGGTTGCTGCCCAGACGCCCAAGTAGTTGCCCAACTAGTCGCCCAGGCAACCATCGATTAGTTGCCAAGGCAACCCCGTTGTGCAAGTTGCCACGGCAACTGAGTTGCCCTTGCATTCTTTTACCAAGACAATCCAATCGGCTATCACACCTCAACTCACGATAACCTGGCCTATCTCTCTCATTTGATCTCTTCTATTCTTTTACTTATTTGCTTTCTAGATTAGTTATTAGTTAAAACTCCTATAATCTTCTATTTGTGTTTTTACTTTTTATAGTGCAAGAGATTAGATTCTTGAAGTGGCACCAATCCTTGTGGAGACGATATCTTTTATACTATAACTTGCGAAGTGTACACTTGCACAATTGCGAAACACTTATTACGCGCAACAAGTTTTTGGCGCCGTTACCGGGGATTGGAAATAGCAACTTTGTTTTTATTTTCTTGCACTTTTTTATTTTTCTTGTTTAAAATTCAAAGGGTTAACAAACTTTGGTTTTGCATTGGTATATGACCAGGGCGAGACCGATTACACCAGAATATCCCTTTGATCCAGAAATCGAACGAACCTTACAAAGACTTAGACGAAGGTTAAGAGTAGCAATGGCTAATCAAGACGGCAATATGAATCAAGATGTTCTAGCAGGAGGAGGAGTGATTCTTGAACGAAACAGAACTATTCGAGACTATCTTGATGAAGTTCTTGATGGACTTAATCCAGGAGTTGTCACACTTGAAATTGAAGCCGACCACTTTGAGTTGAAACCGGTAATGTTTAATATGATCAACACAATTGGTCAATTTGGCGGCTTAGCAACTGAAGATGCACGGCAACATCTTAAATCTTTCCTCAAGATTTGCAACTCGTACAAAATACACGGAGTCACCCCCGATGTTTTACGATTAAGATTATTCCCCTATTCACTGAGGGATAGGGCAAAAGCATGGCTGAATAGCATTCCTGCCGGATCAATATGATCTTGGACCGATCTTCGTCGTGATTTCCTTGCTCAGTTTAATCCTACAAATTTGACTGATAAGCTTTGTAACGACATTACTTCGTTTCGGCAGGCAGATAATGAATCCATGTACGAGGCTTGGGAGCGATATAGAGAACTTCTACACAATTGCCCCCTACACGGATTCCCAGTGTGGACACAAGTAACAATGTTTTACAACCGTGAATACACCAACAAGGATGATGCTAGATGCCTCTACAAACGGCATACTCCTAGACAAGTCGCCAGAGGAAGCAATGCAGATTCTAAACAGGCTTGCCAAGAATGATTATCAATTCCCTTCTACTAGACGAGGAGGAGTTAGACGCCAAGCCACAATACATGAACTAGGATCATCAGACTCAATTTCGGCACAATTGGCCACTTTAACCAATATGGTCTAGAACATGCAGAAACCAAACAACACACATGAGGTCAAGGTAATGGATTCTTTTTGTGAGTTATGTGGTGGTAACCATGATTCTTCTGAATGTATGCAGAATCTGAAATCCAGCTTCTATGTGGGGAATTACAACCAGAACAACAATGTGATATCCAATACATACAATCCAGCTTGGAAGAAGCACCCGAATTTTTCATGGAGTAATCCCAACAATGCTCTAAACCAGAACAATCAGAATGCACAAGCATCGAGATTCCAGTAGAATATGCCACGGCAACAGTTGCCGCAGCAACAACCGACAACATCTAGTTCTTTGGAAAATTCTCTAAATGCTTTTATGTTGAAAACTAAATCTTATATGGCTGAGAATAGTAACTTCATAAAAAGAACTGATGCTTTTATTAACAGGACCGAGATGAGATTGCCAAACCAAAAGGCGGCAATCAAATCATTGGAAAATCAAGTCGGACAGTTTGCTCAAAACCTGAATACTAGGCCGCAAGGAGGTTTACCTAGCGATACTGAAGTCGCAAGAGGAACTGGCCATGAGCAATGTAAGGCGATCACCACTAGAAGTGGCCAACAACTTAAAGAGGCTCAAGCCCACTCATCAAACAAAACTCCACAAAAAGATCAAGACGAACCTAGCGGCAAAGCCTCAGATGCTGAACCAGGAATTGCCGCGGCAACCGGCAATAAGCATGCCTCGGCAACCGACGATAAGGATGCCTCGACAACTTGCGATAAGCATGCCTCGACAACCCAGTTGATAATGCCTTGGCAACCCCAGTTGTCCCGGCAATGTCGTCAATCAGGTTCCAAACCAATGAAAGGATCGAAGATATCCGACTTCCACCACCATTCCCACAAAGGTTGAAGCGAAAAAAGCAAGAATATCAATTCAAGAAGTTTCTTTATATCCTAAAGCAAGTCCACATCAACTTGCCATTTGTGGAAGCAATTGAACAAATGTCGAACTATGCCAAGTTTCTTAAAGACATTGTGTCCAAGAGAACAAGGCTAGGAGGGTTTGAAACAGTTGCCACAACAGAGGGATGCATGGCCATGTTGCACAATCGTATGCCACCTAAGTTGAAGGATCCTGGAAATTTCACAATACCATGTTCCATTGGAAACCACTATATCGGGAAATCATTATGCGACCTTTGGGCTAGCATAAACTTGATGCCTAAATCGGTTTTCCAGAAACTAGGAATCGGGAAGGCAAGACCTACAACAGTTATGCTATAGCTAGCCGACAGATCCTATGTGTATACAGAGGGAAAAATCAAAGACATACTGGTAAAAGTTGATAAATTTATTTTTCCCGCTGACTTTATTGTTTTGGATTGTGAAACAGATGAGCATGCACCTATCATTCTCGGGAAACCATTCCTAGCAACAAGGAGAACCTTTATCGATGTTGAAAAGGGAGAAATCACAATGAGGGTGAATGACCAGCAAGTTAAACTAAATGGGTTCCAAACACTAAGGCATGCCGATGATCCAGAAGAATGCCAACTTCTTCATTCCACGACAGAGTTTAACTTCGACGAGGAATTTAGTTGCCTCAGTAACTACATGCCGATCAAGAGGAACCTGAGGAGTATGAAGAACCGGTCAATGAGGAACAACAAGAAGAGGCAAATTGGCTAGTCAGTCGAACAGGTACATACTTTGAACCATTGGATTACTTAGGTAAGGAAGGTAAGCTCGAAAAGCCCTCTATTGAACAACCACCGATTCTTGAGTTGAAACAGTTACTAGAGCAACTAAAATATGTATACTTAGGAACCGATAATACATTGCCTGTAATTATTTCTTCCAAGTTAAAGCCTGAGCAGGAAAAGAAGATGATCAAAATGTTGATGCTACATAAGAAGGCAATAGGGTGGACAATTGCCGACTTGAAGGGAATTAGCCTGACAGTGTGCATGCACAAGATTTTGTTGGAAGATGATCACAAACCTCCAATTGAGGCCCAGAGGAGACTGAATCATGCCATGAAAGGGGTTGTATTGAAAGAAATCATCAAGTGGCTTGACGTCGGCATTATATACCCTATCTCTAATAGTACATGGGTAAGTCCAGTACAATGTGTACCGAAAAAGGGAGGTATATCGGTGGTAAGTAATGAAAACAATGAACTCATTCCAACCAGGACTGTGACCGGTTGGAGGGTTTGTATGGATTATCGAAAGCTAAACAAAGCCACTAGGAAAGATCACTTCCTATTACCCTTTATTGATCAAATGCTTGACCGTCTTGCAGGTAAACCATTTTATTATTTTCTTAATGGTTATTCAGGTTACAATCAAATTGCCATAGCACCAGAAGATCAACAAAAGACAACCTTCACATGCCCAGACGGTACTTATGCTTCCCGAAGGATGCCTTTCGGATTGTGTAACTCCCCGACAACCTTCTAAAGATGCATGATGGCACTCTTTTCAGACATGGTCGAAGACTTCCTTGAGATCTTCATGGATGATTCTTCTGTTTTTGGTAATGACTTCGATAGCTGCCTCGACAATTTAGAGAAGGTGTTGGCAAGATGTGAAGAAACTGATTTAGTCCTCAATTGGGAGAAGTGTCATTTTATGGTAGATGAAGGAATAGTGCTCGGCCACAAGATTTCATCCAAGGGAATTGAAGTAGACAAAGCCAAGGCGGACGTGATCGAGAGATTACCCCCACCAAGTTCGGTTAATGGAATTTGAAGCTTTCTTGGACATGCGGTTTTTATAGGATAAAGTCTTCGATTTTGATGATTCTTGCACCCCAAGCATTCGAAACCCTAAAGGAAAAGCTTGCCTCGGCACCCATTGTCGTTCCACCAGATTGGACGCTACCTTTTGAGCTCATGTGTGATGCAAGTGATTTTAAGGTTGGAGCAGTCCTAGGCCAACGCACAGGTAAGACCTTCCATGTGATATACTACGCTAGTAAAACTCTTAATAGTGCTCAATTGAATTACACAACAACGGAGAAAGAGTTACTAGTTGTAGTTTTCGCATTTGACAAGTTTCGATCCTATTTGATTGGTACAAAGGTAATTGTTCATACGGACCATTCTGCAATCAAATATCTATTTGCTAAAAAGGATGCCAAACCTCGTTTGATTCGTTGGATATTACTTTTACAAGAATTTGATATTGAAATTAAGGACAGGAAAGGAATAGAAAATCAAGTGGCCGATCACTTATCACGATTAGAACGCAATAGGGAGGAGGACACAGATCTAGAGATATGTGATGCATTCCCGGATGAGCAACTTTTAGTTGCCTCAGCAACTCTCGACCCCGCAACAGCCCTTGACGCGCACGCCTCAGCAATTTTGGGAGCAGTCGTCACGGCAGTACATGCCTCGGCAATACCCTGGTACGTGGATTTAGTTAATTTCCTTGTTTGTGGTATTTTACCTTATGGCCTTACTCACCAAGGGAAGAAGCGGTTTCGCCATGATGCTAAGCATTACTTTTGGGACGAGCCTCTTTTGTTTAAACAATGTGCAGATCAAGTTATATGCCGATGTGTCCCTGAAGAGGAGCAGCAGAATGTACTCCGACAATGCCATTCTTCACCTTATAGAGGATATTTTGGAGGAACTCGTACCGTGGCCAAAGTGTTGCAATCCGGTTTGTATTGGCCAACATTGTACAAAGATGCCCAAGACTTTTACAAGCAATAGGATCGTTGCCAGAGGACGGGCAATATCTCTAGACGACATGAGATGCCGCTCTAAAACATCATCGAGGTGGAATTATTCGATGTGTGGGGGATCAATTTTATGGGACCTTTCCCATCTTCATTCGGCAACCTCTACATTCTACTTGCCGTTGACTACGTGTCTAAATGGGTTGAGGCAGCTGCAGTTCCCAACAACGATTCCAAGACCGTGCAACGATTCTTGCAGAAAAACATATTTACACGGTTTGGGATGCCGAGAGCAATTATCAGTGAAGAAGGCAAGCATTTTGACAACAGACTTATTGCCAAGATGTTGCAACGCTTCGGTGTATCACACAAGATTGCCACGGCATATCACCCACAAACCAACGGGCAAGCAAAAATTTCCAATCGAGAATTGAAGGGTATACTCGAGAAAGTTGTAAATCCCTCTAGGAAGGATTGGTCATTAAGACTAGATTATGCACTTTGGGCATATCGCACTGCATTCAAAACACCCTTAGGTATGTCCCCCTTCCGACTTGTCTATGGCAAAACAAGCTATCTACCGGTGGAAATAGAACACAAGGCATATTGGGCAATCAAGACCGTGAATATGGATAGGGAAAGTGCCGGACAAAAGCGTTTGTTGGACCTCAACGAGATAGAAGAATTCCGTGCACTCACCTATAACAACACGAATCTACAAGGAGAAAACAAAGCAATGGCATGACAAGAAACTATTGCCGCAGCAATTCACGCCAGGGCAACTAGTTCTCTTATTCAATTCTCGGCTAAAACTTTTCCCGGGAAAGCTGAAATCAAGATGGCCGGGACCATTCGAAGTTGTCAAACCATTCTCCCATGGTGTCATGATAATAAAGTCCATCACTGACAAACATGAATTCAAAGTTAATGGACAAAGATTAAAGTACTACAATGGTGCCCATGTGGAACGTAACAAAGAAGTGGTCACCTTAGGAGATGCATGAGCATGCTCTCCTTTCGATATTTTATTTTTATTTTTATTATTTTCGATTATTATTTTTATTTTATTTTTTTAGTTTTTTTATCTAATTTTTTTTATTTACGGTTATTATTATATTTTTAGGATGTATTTATTTTCTTTTTTTTATCTTTTTAAGTTTAAGAATCTCGTTACACATCTTTATTTATTTTCTTTTATTAGTTTGTCTTTAATTTTAATCCTTATTTGATTTGTCTTTGAATTGTAGGAAAAGAGTTCAAGATAAAGAGGAATTTTGATCCAAGAAGGAAAACATCTTCAACAAGGAAATTAATGGCCTGAATCTAAGGCTTATATAAAGCCTCCAACTTACCCTAATTAAACCCCCTTGCCGTCACCCTTCCCCTAAACTGAAACCCCGTTTATTTTCTATCCAAAATTAATCCCGCCCACCATATTTACTACCTATCTTTTCTATATAACCCATCACCCTTAACTTCCAAGAAACCTATTCCTATTTTTCATCTTGCAACTCTTTTGTTTCTTTTATTTTATTTTCTTTGTTTTTACAAAACTCACAACCAAGATCATCCATGGCATCAAAAATTAAATTTTTAGTTCATCCAAGTTCCTCCAAAAAACCAAGATACAAGAAGTTTGCTACACCGGTGGTTCAAGAAAGATCATCCATGGCATCAAGCCTTTGTTGATCAAATCACGCCCAAGCAACTCGACAATGTGCTTCAAGAACTCACTCTACCGGGAACTCATTGGAACGACTGCAAATACAAGGGCACGGTAAATCACCTTCGGCTTAAACCTGAGGCAAAACTATGGAATAAGTTTGTTAAAACTTCTTTAATGCCCACCACACACAATATTATCGTTGATATACCACGTCTTTTGCTCATACATTCTATTTTGCATAATCACATCATTAACATTGGAAAAATTATTTGTGATGAGATTTTTGTATGTAGCTCAAAAGATAAGGGTTCTCTTTTCTTCCCTTGCTTAATTTCTAATCTTTACAAGGAGATGCATGTCCCAAGTGAGTCCACCGATGAAAAGGCCCTACCAAAGTCCGGTTGGAATCAAGCACAAATCCGAAAGCTAATGGGAGAGGCACCAGAAAAATCCTCAAGGCCTCCAATTACCGCAGCAACTCATGCCGCCCCGGTAATCCCTAATGCCCAAGCACCTAACGCCTGGGCAACTCGGCCATCAACCCCGGGACACTTTGAAGCACTCTTGCAACCATTGGCGAGCCAACTAAGGCAAATTGAAGACCGGCAACTAATGTTCATGCGGTACATGAAGGAGCACAACAATGCCATCACCCAAGTCATCCTAGAAAAGTACCCGGACAGTCGCGTGATGTTCCCAATCTTTCCTACCGAGATCCTTGCCCCGGCAACCAATGAAGAAGTCGCCACAGCAACTGCAACAGATGATGCCACGGCAACCAAAGCTAAAGACATCCCGACAACCACTGCAAAAGCCAAAGGTAAAGCACCTATGCCCGAATCAACTCCTACGAAATCATTGTCTGATTTTTCAGATTCGGACGAGTCCTCCATTGCACCAACAAAGACCGCACCAATTGAATCCTCCAAGCGAAAAGCCAATGACATTGATGAAGAGGACGATGAGGACAACCCTGTACGAGGATAGATTCCACCATTGGAAACAAGGAAACAACCATCGTGTTCAAGCAAGAGAATCAAGATACCGACCAAAAGGAAACTAATCATCCATGACGACAAACTCTCGGAGTAAGTCCTTGTTTGCATTTTATTTTTCATTACTTTTATTTTTCTTTAATGCATGCATTAAGGACAATGCCTCACTCGAGTTTGGGGGGTTGTTATTAGTAGTTACCATGTTTAGTTGCATTCATCTTAAGTACTGCATTTAGGATACATAAATTGCTTGCCATGTCTTTAGTTGGAACAAGAATTGCCTAGATTTGATGAATATCCAAAGATGACTTTGCCTATGCACTTAATTGATAGAATTTTTATTCTAGGATAACCATGGAAAAACTTAGAATTTTACTATGATGCTAAATTTGATGAAACACTGTTGTGGTTTAATTGATTTAAAGAATTCTAGTGAACTTAGGTTGATAATTAAACAAATTGGGGGATTAGAATAAAAATTGGATGAATGCTAGAGGTGCCCGAAATTGGCTCTAGCATGTGCTAAAAAAATGGATCGCTAGAGGTGCCTGAAACCGGCTCTAGTATGTGCTAAAAATTAATCGCTAGAGGTGCCCAAAACCGGCTCTAGTCGAATAAATTAATTAACTTAAGGAAACTAAAAACAAAACACTATAGGTGCCTGAAACCGGCTCTAGTTAAAACATGTTAAAAAGAGCCCAATGAAGTAATTTGAAAACCTCTTATTTGCATAGAATCCAAAAAATCAACTTGCACACAACTCCGTACACACTCACAAGCATTATAGCTTGATTTCGAGTAACTCCTAAGTTTTCCGAAAAATGAAAAGCCAATCATACTTTGTGCCCCGGTTCTGAGAATTGAAATCAAGTTCAAAGCTAAGTTTGTGAAAATTGAAGTCTTGGCAAGTAATTATTAGTTTGCAATGCTTGAGGACAAGCAATAGTTCGAGTTTGGGGGTGTGATAAGTGTTCAAAAGTACTATTTTTCTTACCCTTTTTACTCATATTATTGTTAGACTTTGGCTCATATTAGTTACATAATTAGTCATTCATGCATTAATCTATGTTTCCTTCCATCGTTGAGCTTGATTGCATAACTTGGTTGTTTTTGTGGGAAAAGATGCTGCTTTGGTGTGTTTTGTGTGTATGTACAGGATCACTTGCCAAAGCAAGGCTAGAGCTAGTTGCCAGGGCAATGCATAAAGGAGATGTCGAGCTAGTTGCCAGGGCAATGCAAGAAGGAGACGCTGAGCCAGTTGCCAGGGCCATTTTCAACAAAGAATAAGGTGATATGGTAGTCGAAATTGATGACTAGACAAGCCCAAGATGACGTGGAGCAAAGCTAAATCCTAAAGGAGTTTGATTTTCATGAAGAGGTTAAAGAAGAATTAAATTCCAAGAAGATAGGAGAAGTTCTAGAAGGAATATAATTATAATAAAGAATTATATTCTTTAAAGATAATTTAATTCCAACTTAACTTCCTCCTCAAATGAGGACTTTGACCTAGCCCTATAAATAGATCACCAAGCCGTCAACTCAAGGGGGAGAGATGAGAAAATTTTTGAAAAGCATCAAGGGCAAGGAGGATTTCGACAAGCTTCATCCATCCTTCATCTTTTCTATCTTGTTCAATTAGGTTCATGCTAGGGATTCTTTATCTTGTGTTTCTTTGGAACCTAGCCATGAACTAAATCTATTTGGCTAAGGTTATTGTGTCTTGTGGTTGTGGAAACTATTGGATTTTGTTTAGGTAATAAGAGTTTGCACTTTTCTTTTCAAGGTCTATTCATTCTTGGTTTTTATTCTTGTTTGCGAGTGAATTGGGAGAGGATCTCGTAATTTCATCTATTTATCTAATATCAGGAGAGTTTGATTCAAGAAATGAATGAATATGATCTTTATTCAATCTATTGATGGTGAAGATTAATCCGGCTTAGGAATAAGTTAAGGATTTCAACGGCTAAGAGGAGCACAAGATTGGTTGTTGTTCACCCTTGATTCATGCAGGGATGTATTATCAAGGCATGCACAAGTAGCTAGAGTTTTGACTTAGGGATAAGAAGAAACCATTGAAGAATGCTCTGCCAAACCTTGAAGGTTCCTGCCCAGATGCCCAAGTAGTAGCCCAACTAGTCGCCCAGGCAACCATCAATTAGTTGCCAAGGCAACCCCGTTGTGCAAGTTGCCACGGCAACTGAGTTGCCCTTGCATTCTTTTACCAAGACGATCCAATCGGCTATCACACCTCAACTCACGATAACATGGCCTATCTCTCTCATTTGATCTCTTCTATTCTTTTACTTATTTGCTTTCTAGATTAGTTATTAGTTAAAACTCCTATAATCTTTTATTTCTGTTTTTACTTTTTATAGTTCAAGAGATTAGATTCTTGAAGTGGCACCAATCCCTGTGGAGACGATATCTTTTATACTATAACTTTCGACGTGTACACTTGCACAATTGCGGAGCACTTATTACGCGCAACAGTTAGTCACACAATAAATAATAACCAATGATTCGAGATGGCACTTAGCCAACTCTCGAGACTCCGACTACACTCACCTCAATACCCCGAAGCTCTTATGGCTCTCAGATTGTGATTCCTTTGTTTCTAGCTTTGGTTGGAGGTATCAGATCATCCTTTTCAAATTCTTGATCTAGGTAAACAATATAATGGTATTAGAATCGGTATATCGACATTAAAAACTGGTATTAGAATTCAATATAGCTTTTAGCCATAAGGCATCCACGGATTAGTTATCAACCCTAAATTTCAACATGAAATTAGTCATAAATTATCCATGGATTTCTCAAATTGATGAAGGGTTCCTTCTACCCGATCGATAACTATGGATTGGGGCTTTGAACTCAAAGAAAGCTTGAGTATGAAGAGGTCAATAAGAGAGGTGCTTACTTAGGAGCTCAAGGTTGAAGACAATGGAGGTGTGTGGTTGTTCTTTCAAAGTAAAAAGGTGAAATTGGTCTCGGTAAAGCAAAGCAAAGATGAGCATCCTTTCTTCTTATTCATTTTAAAGAGATTAAAAGCTTTAATCATCCCCCCACCTCACTTGTGGCCAATAGGAGGATTTCCTACCACCAAGGGTTTACTAAACCCAATTAAGAAATCATTTTCTTTCAATTGACATTAGCTTTTCAGAGAGGTTTCACTTGGGAGGGGCAAGCTAAATGGTGATTCATCACCTATTCCCTTTTATCTTTTAATTATAGCTTTCAAAATAGATTTGAACAGAGGACCGTACCGATACCCTCTTAACCGTATTGGTACGGTTAACCCTAGACAGGTGAGTTAGTTATAAACTGTTATACCATATCGGTACGGTACCTACCATATTGATACCCTTGACTCAGATTCAACGTTTTGACTTTCCAATTAGATCCCCAATTTAAAGATTAGACTCAATCAAGGTTCAACATTAAGAAAATGAATCATATAGTCAACATTGGTGCAAAATTTAAACTTCCCGGAGTAGGATTTCGATCGCTGGAACCCAATCCTGACTAGACCGGTTTTCGGGATGTTACACTTCCATTAAACATGACATGTGCCCTTAGAAAAAGATCTCTACTATTTATGGGCCAAAAGTAGCAGAATTATTTCCATGTATTACTTCAAAGATGGTTCATATAGATTGTAACCACGTGATACAGAGACATGGTTAAGGCAAACTTCTCAAAATTTCAGACAGTCTTGGAAACATTCATTCTGGCCTTCCGATTCTTCAGTTGGTATTCCAGCTTGTCTCACTCCTTGCCATTGTTGCACTAGCTCTTGTGTCAATATTCCATTGCTGACTAGCTTCCTGATTTCTTCCATTAAAGGTCTACACTTCTTGGTAGCATGTCCTGGTGCCCCTATGTGAAAGACACAAACACTGTTTGAATCATAGCTATGGGCAGATGGCTTTGGCACTACCTTCATTGGCCCATAAGTGATATAATATCATTCAACAAGGTGAGGCAATAAATCTGAAATGGATACTCCAAAGATCTCCAAATTTGCACTTGCTCGGGGAATTTTTCGTGGTTGTCCTGATGAATTAGCTAGCCTCTTTCTCTTGCGACTCTGGAAACTTTGAACATTACATTCATTCACCTCTTTCTCTTGCTTCATTTCTTGAACATCACTGTCTTCAAATCTTGGTTCTATTTTCCCTTTTTGGATCCCTATCTTTATTGCTTCTCCAATCACCATAAGGTTACTGAAATTGCCCCTTGACTTCGAAAGCATTATCTCGAATAAAGGTGATGGAAGAGTTCGATAAAACATAAGAGATACTTCTTCCTCTATCATGGGAGGTTGTATTTGGGCTGCCATTCCTTGCCACCTCAATGCATAATCCTTAAAGCTTTCACTAACTTTCATACTCATGCTTTGCAGAAACTGGCAATCTGGAGCCAGGTCTATAACATACTTGTATTGCCCTAGGAATGCTTTGGCCAAATCAACCCATGACCGAATCTGCTCTCGGCTTAAACAGTTGTACCACACTACAGTAGGTCCAACCAGGCTATCATGGAAATAGTGGATCAACAGTTTATCATCATCCAAGTATCCTTCCATTTTTCTATAGAACATTGCCAAGTGGATTCTAGGATAGCTAGAACCGTCATACTTCTCGAAATTGAGGAACTTGAATTTAGGCAGAATAACCAGATCATGGACTAAGCAAAATTATCTTGCATCAAATTTGGAATTACCGACTCCTTTTCATGCCTCGATCTTTTCCTCATACCTTGCATATCTATCTTCAAATTGCTCGAGTCTTGATCTTGAGATGATAGGCTTCACAGAACCCACCCCTGCATTTAGGTTAGATACTATTGCGCATAATAAGTGCTCTGCAACTGTGCAAGTGTACACGTCACAAGCTATAGTATAAAAGATATCGTCTCCACAGGGATTGGTGCCACTTCAAGAATCTAATATCTTGCACTGCAAAAAGTAAAAACACAAGTAGGTGATTGTAGAAGTTTAACTAACAACTAAACTAGAAAGAAAATAAGTAAAAGAAGATGTAATTAAATGAGAGAGAATAGGCCAGGTTATCATGAGTTGAGGAGTGATAGCCGATTGGATCGTCTTGGTAAAAGAGTGCAAGGGCAACTCAGTTGTCATAGCAACTTGCATAGCGGGGTTGCCTTGGCAACTAATTGATGGTTGCCTAGGCGACTAGCTAGGCAACTACTTGGGCGGCTGGGCAGCAACTTCAAGGTTTGGCGGAGCGTTCTTCAATGGTTTCTTCTTATCCCCAAGTAAAAACTCTAGCTACTTGTGCATGCCTTGATAACACATCCCTGCGTGAATCAAGGGTGAACAACAACCAATCTTGCGCTCCTCTTAGCCGTTGAAATCCTTAACTTATTCCTAAGCCGGATTAATCTTCACCATCAATAGATTGAATAAAGACCATACTCATTCGTTTCTTGAATCTAACTCTCTCGATATTAGATAAATAGATGAAGTTACGAGATCCTCTCCCAATTCACTCACAAACAAGAAGAAAAACCAAGAATGAGTAAACCTTGAATTGAAAGTGCAAACTCTTATTACATAAACAAAATCCAATTGTTTCTCACAGCCACAAAACACAATAACCTTAGCCAAATAGATTTAGTTCATGGCTAGGTTCCAAAGAAACACAAGACAAAGAATTTCTAGCATAAACCTAATTGAACAAAGAAGAAAAAGATGAAGAATGGTTGAAGCCTCTTTGTCAAAATCTCCCCCTTTGATCTTGTCGAAATTTCTCTCCTCTCTCTCCCTTGGAGTTGACGGCTTAATCCTTAATTTATAGGGCTAGGTCAAAGTCTTTTTTGAGGAGGAAGTTAAGTTGGAATTAAATATCTTTAAAGAATATAATTCTTTATTATATTTAAATTCCTTCTAGAACTTCTCCTATCTTCTTGGGATTTGATTTCTCTTTAACCTCTTCATGGAAATCAAACTCCTTTGGGATTTAACTTTGCTCCACGTCATCTTGGGCTTATCTAGTCATCAATTTCGACTACCATATCATCTTATTCCTTATCGAAAATTGCCCTGCCAACTAGCTCGGCATCTCCTTCATGTATTGCCCTGGCAACTAGCTCGGCATCTCCTTCATGCATTGCCCTGGCAACTGGTTCTAGCCTTGTTTAGGCAAGTGATTCTGCACATACACAAAAGCAGACCAAAACAGAATCATTTTTCACAAAAATCACCAAGTTATGTAATCAAGCTCAACGGTGGAAAGAAACATATGCATGAATGACTAATTGTGCAACTAATATGAGCCTAAGTCTAACAATAATATGAGTAAAAAGGGTAATAAAATAGCACTTTTGAACACTTATCACACCCCCAAACTCGAACTATTGCTTGTCCTCAAGCAATGCAAACTAATAATTACCCGCCAAGACTTCAATTTTCACGAACTTAGCTTTGAACTTGATTTCAATTCTCAGAACCGGGGCACAAAGTATGATTGGCTTTTCATTTTTCAGAAAACTTAGGAGTTACTCGGAATCAAACTTTAATGCTTGTGAGTGTGTGTGGAGTTGCGTGCAAGTTGATTTTTCGGATTCTATGCAAACAAGAGGTTTTCAAATTACTTCATTGGGTTCTTTTAACATGTTTTAACTAGAGCCAGTTTCGGGCACCTCTAGTGTTTTGCTTTTAGTTTTCTTAAGTTAATTAATTTATTCGACTAGAGTCGGTATCGGGCACCTCTAGCAATCAATTTTTAGCACATACTAGAGCCAATTTCGGGCACCTCTAGTGATCATTTTTTAGCACATACTATAGCCAATTTCGGGCACCTCTAGCATTCATCCAATTTTTATTCTAATCCCCCAATTTTTTAACTATCAACCTAAGTTCGCTAGAATTCCTTAAATCAATCAAGCCACACAGTGTTTCATCAAGTTTAGCATCATAGTACGATTCTAAGTGTTTCCATGTTTATCCTAGAATAAAAAGTTCTATCAATTAAGTACATTGGCAAAGTCATCATCGGATATTCGTCAAATCTAGGAAATTCTTGTTCCAACTAAAGGCATGGCAAGCAATTTATGTATCCTAAATGCAATACTTAAGATGAATGCAACTAAACATGGTAACTAACTAATAACAATCCCCCCAAACTCGAGTGAGGCATTGTCCGCAATGCATGCACAAAGAAAAATAAAGAAAAGTAAAATGTAAACAAGGACTTACTCTGAGAGTTCATCGTCGTGGATGATTAGTTTCCTTTTGGTTGATGTCTTGATTCTTTTGCTTCAATGCGGTGGTTGCTTCCTTTTTGCCGATGGTGAAATCGATCCTCGTACGAGGTTGTCCTTATCATCCTCTTCATCAATTTCATTGGCTTTTCGCTTGGGCTTGGAGGATTCGATTGGTGCGGTCTTTGTTCGTGCAATGGAGGACTCGTCTGAATCTGAAAAATCAAACAATGATTCAGTACGAGTTGCTTCGGGCATAGGTGTTTTACCTTTGGCTTTTGCAGTGGTTGTCGGGGCGTCTTTAGCTTTGGTTGCCGCGACATCTTTAGTGTTAGTTGCTGTGGCAACTGCTTGGGCAGGCGCAGTATAGGTTTCCGCGGCATCATTTGTTGCGGTTGCCGTGGCGACGGCTTTATTGGTTGCCGTGGCAAGGATTTCGACAGGAAAGATTGGGAACGACACGCGGCTGTCCGGGTACTTTTCCAGGATAACTTGGATGATGGCATTGTTGTGATCCTTCATGTACCGCATGAACATTAGTTGCCGGTCTTCAATTTGCCTAAGGTGGTTCGCCAACGGTTGTAAGAGTGCTTCAAGTTGTCCTGGGGTTGATGGCCGAGTTGCCCGGGCACTATGTGCTTGGGCATTAGGGGTTACCGAGGCGGCAGGAGTTGTCGCGGAAATTGAAGGCATTGGGGATTTTACCGATGCCTCTCCCATTAGCTTTTGGATTTATGCTCGATTCCAATCGGACTTTGGTAGGGCCTTTTCATCAGTGGACTCACTTGGGACATGCATCTTCTTGCAAAGATTAGAAATTAAGTAAGGGAAGAAAAGAGAACCCTTGTCTTTTGTGCTACATACAAAAATCTCATCACAAATAATTTTTCCAATGTTAATGATGCGATTATGCAAGATAGAATGTATGAGCAAAAGACGAGGTGTTTCAACGGTGGTATTATGTGTTGTGGGCATTAAAGAAGCTTTAAGAAACTTATTCCATAATTTTGCCTCGGGTTTAAGCCGAAGGCGATTTACCATGCCCTTGTATTTACCATCGTTCTAATGAGTTCCCGGTAGAGTGAGTTCTTGAAGCACCTTGTCGAGTTGCTTGGGCGTGAGTTGATCAACAAAGGCTTGATGCTCGTCCTTCTCAATGTAGAGCCCGTAAAAGGTGTTGATGTTCTCGGGGCTTATGAGTATAGCCTTGTCACGAACAAAAACATAAGGATTATCCAGGTTAGGTGAGTGAGCATAGAATTCTCTTACCCATGAGATGTTACCCAGTTCCGATTGATGGCAAAAGATTTGCCACTTTTGATGTGCAATCCTTTCGAAGATGAATGGTTCAAGGTCGAAATCTTGGTGAGAGTTGGAGTATTCAAAGCCTTGTTCTTTGCAAATCTTCCGGCTTTCAAACTTGGAGTGAAATCTTTCTTGAACCATCGGTGTAGCAAACTTCTTGTATCTTGGTTCTTTGGAGGAACTTGGATGAACCAAAAATTCAATTTTGGATGCCATGGATGATCTTGGTTGTGAGTTTGGTAAAAACAAAGAAAAGAAAGCAAAAAAAACTAAAGAGTTGCAAGATGAAAAGTAGGAATAGGTTTCTTGGAAGTTAAGGGTGATGGGTTAAATAGAAAAGATAGGTAGTAAATATCGTGGGTGGGATTACTTTTGGAATAAAGAAGAAAGGGGTTTCGATTTAGGGGTAGGTGACGGCTAGGGGGTTTATTTAGGGTAAATTGGAGGCTTAATATAAGCCTTAGATTCAGCCCATTAATTTCCTTGTTGAAGAAGTTTCCTTCTTGAATCAAAATTCCTCTTTATCTTGAAATCTTTTCCTACAATTCAAAAACAAATAAAATAAGGATTAAAATTAAAGATAAACTAATAAAAGAAAATAAATAAATAAATATGAAAGAAAGATGTAGTTTTAATCTTAAAGAAAATAAATAAATCTCTCCTAAAAAGAACAAATAACTGAAATTAAATAATAATAATAATAAATAGTTTGAAAAAAAATAAAAAGAAAATATCAAAAGGAGAGCATGCTCATGTATCTCCTAAGGTGATCACTTCTTTGTTACGTTCCATATGGGCACCTTTGTAGTGCTTCAATCTTTGTCTATTAACTTTGAATTCATGTTCGTCAGTGATGGACTTGATTATCACGGCACCATGGGAGAATGGTTTGACAACTTCGAATGGTCTCGACCATCTTGATTTCAATTTTCCCAGGAAAAGTTTTAGCCGAGAATTGAATAAGAGAACTAGTTGCCCTGGCATGAATTGCTGCGACAATAGTTTCTTATCATGCCATTGCTTTGTTTTCTCCTTGTAGATTCGTGCATTGTTATAGGCGAGTGCACAGAATTCTTCTAACTTGTTGAGGTCCAACAAACGCTTTTGTCCAACACTTTCCCAATCCATATCATGGTCTTGATTGCCCAATATGCCTTGTGTTTGATTTCCACCGGTAGATGGCTTGTTTTGCCATAGACAAGTCCGAAGGGGGACATACCTAAAGGTGTTTTGAATGTAGTGCGATATGCCCAAAGTGCGTCATCTAGTCATACTGACCAATCCTTCCTAGAGGGATTTACAACTTTCTCGAGTATACCCTTCAATTCCCGGTTGGAAATTTCTTCTTGCCCATTGGTTTGTTGGTGATATGTCGTGGCAATCTTGTGAGATACACCAAAGCGTTGTAACATCTTGGCGATGAGTTTGTTGTCGAAGTGCTTGCCTTCATCACTGATAATTGCTCTCGGTATCCCAAACCGTGTAAATATGTTTTTCCTGCAAGAATCGTTCCACGGTCTTGGAATCGTTGTTGGGAACTGCAGCTGCCTCAACCCATTTAGACACGTAGTCAACGGCAAGTAAAATGTAGAGGTTGTCGAATGAAGATGGGAAAGGTCCAATGAAATTTATCCCCCATACATCAAACAGTTCCACCTCGATGATGTTTTGGAGCGGCATCTCATGTCGTCTAGAGATATTGCCCATCCTCTGGCAATGATCACATTGCTTGTAAAATTCATGGGCATCTTTGTATAGTTGTGGCCAATACAAACCGGATTGCAAAACTTTTGTCGCGGTGCGTGTTCCTCCAAAATGTCCTTCATAGGGTGAAGTATGGCATTGTCGGAGTACATTCTGCTGCTCCTCTTCAGGGATACATCGGCGTATAACCTGATCTGCATATTGTTTAAACAAAAGAGGCTTGTCCCAAAAGTAATGCTTAGCATTATGGCGGAACCGCTTCTTCCCTTGGTGAGTAAGACCATAAGGTAAAATACCACAAACAAGGAAATTAACTAAATTCGTGTACCAGGGTATTACCGAGGCATGCGTTGCTATGGTAACTTCTTCCAAGATTGCCGAGGTGTGCGCGTCTAGAGTTGTCGAGGCATACGCATCCATGGTTGCCAAGGCGTGCGTATCAGTGGTTGTCGCGGCGTGCATATCAGTGGTTGCCCAAGCGTACGTGTCTGGAGTTGCCGAGGCTTGCGCGTCATGAGTTGCTGAAGCGTCGAGGGTTGCCGAGGCATGCGCATCCATGGTTGCCGAGGCAACTAACAGTTGCTCATCCGGGAATGCGTCACATATCTCTAAATCCACGTCCTCCTCCTTATTGCGTTCTAAGCGTGATAAGTGATCGGCCACTTAATTTTCTGTTCCTTTCCTGTCCTTAATTTCAATTTCAAACTCTTGTAAAAGCAATATCCAACGAATCAAATGAGGTTTGGCATCCTTTTTAGCAAATAGATACTTAATTCTCGAATGGTCCGTATGAACAATGACCTTTGCACCAATCAAATAGGATCGAAACTTGTCAAATACGAAAACTACGGCTAGTAACTCTTTCTCCGTTGTTCTGTAATTCACTTGAGCACTATTAAAAGTTTTACTAGCGTAGTATATCACATGAAAGGTCTTACCTGTGTGTTGGCCTAGGACTGCTCCTACCGCGAAATCACTTGCATCACACATGAGCTCAAAAGGTAGCATCCAATCTGGTGGAACGACAATGGGTACCGAGGCAAGCTTCTCTTTTATGGTTTCGAATGCTTGGGTGTAAGAATCATCAAAATTGAAGACTTTATCATGTTCAAGCAAATTGCACAAGGGTTTAGTAATTTTAGAAAAATTATGAATGAACCTCCTGTAAAAACCTGCATGTCCAAGAAAGCTTCAAATTCCTTTAACCGAACTTGGTGGGGGTAATCTCTATATCACGTCCACCTTGGTTTTTTCTACTTCAATTCCCTTGGATGAAATCTTGTGGCCGAGCACTATTCCTTCATCTACCATAAAATGACACTTCTCCCAATTAAGGACTAAATCAGTTTCTTCACATCTTGCCAACACCTTCTCTAAATTGTCAAAGCAACTGTCGAAGTCATTACCAAAAATGGAAAAATCATCCATGAAGATCTAAAGGAAGTCTTCGACCATGTCTGAAAAGAGTGCCATCATGCATCTTTGGAAGGTTACCGGGGTATTACACAATCCAAACGGCATCCTTCAGAAAGCATAAGTACCATATGGGCATGTAAAGGTTGTCTTTTCTTGATCTTTTGGTGCTATGGCAATTTGATTTTAACTTCAATAACCATCAAGAAAACAATAAAAGGGTTTACCTGCAAGACGGTCAAGCATTTGATCAATAAAGAGTAATGGGAAGCGATCTTTCCTAGTGGCTTTGTTTAGCTTTCGATAATCCATACAAACCCTCCAACCGGTCACAGTCCTGGTTGGAATGAGTTCATTGTTTTCATTACTTACCATCGTTATACCTCCCTTTTTTGGTACACATTGTACCGGACTTACCCATGTACTATTAGAGATAGGGTATATGATGCCAGCGTCAAGCCACTTGATGATTTCTTTCATTACAGCCCTTTTCATGGCATGATTCAGTCTATTATGGGCCTCAATTGAAGGTTTGTGATCATCTTCCAACAAAATCTTGTGCATGCACACTGCCGGGCTAATTCCCTTCAAGTCGGCAATTGTCCACCCTATTGCCTTCTTGTGTAGCATCAACATTTTGATCAGCTTTTTTTCCTGCTCAGGTTGTAACTTAGAGGAAATAATTACAGTCAATGTATTGTCGGCTCCTAAGTAAGCATATTTTAGTTGCCCTGGCAACTGTTTCAACTCAAGAATCAGTGGTTGTTCAATGGAGGGCCTTTCAATTTTACCTTCCTTACCTGAGTAATCCAGTGGTTCAAAGTATGTACCTGGTCGATTAACTAACCAATTTGCCTCTTCTTGTTGTTCCTCATCGATCGGATCTTCATACTTCTCAGGTTCCTCTTGATCGGCAATGTAGTTGCCGAGGCGACTAAATTCCTCGTCGAAGTCAAACTCTGCCATGGCATGAAGAAGTTGGCATTCTTCCGGATCATCGGCATACCTTAGGGTTTCAAACACATTTAGTTTAACTTGCTGGTCATTCACCCTCATTGTGAGTTCTCATTTTTCAACATTGATCAAGGTTCTCCCTATTGCTAGGAAGGGTCTCCCGAGAATGATAGGTGCATGTTCATCTGCTTCACAATCCAAAACAATAAAGTCCGCGGGAAAAATAAATTTATCAACTTTTACCAGTATGTCTTCGATTTTCCCTCTAGATGCACATAGGTGTACATGTCTTTCTTCAAATGAATATATGATGATCAAACCATGCTTTCTTGTCTTCTATTCGATTGCCTTAGGAAATATATGATCTCTTGTGTGTTTGATTGGTAAGGCCGAATGGTCTAGTATGAGTTTGTGATGATGGCAGAATGGTTAGGTGTAGAGAATTGCTTGAATGAACCTAGTTACATGTAAATAGAAATGGCCAAATGATCTTGTTTAGAAATCTAACTATGAAATGTTAAAAGGTATACAAATTATGGTTCAAGGAAATGAGTGGAAGCATGTTACACCTAGTTCATTCGATTAGGATAGGATGACAAAGATTGAATGTTGTAATATGAATCATGTAAGTAATAACTTGTAATGAAAGCATGAAATGAATTAATAGTAGTAATCTATAATGTATGAATAAAAGGAAATAAATCTAAGGTCTTGTTCGAATGCCTGGGATGTATTGAAGTCAAATGTGAATTGCTTGTATGAGAAGTAAGTAAGTATGTTTGCTTGTTCTTGTATTGTTTGTATTGTATTGCTTGTCCTTGTCCTTGATTATTGTCATTGCTTGCTTGTTAAGTAACGCTCTTCAGCCGGGTTGCTACTAGCCCGAGTAGGGGGTGTTACATTTAATTGGTATCAGAGCTTTAGTTTTAGTCGATTCTAGGACTAAACCAGGCTATCATGCATCACATAGGATACTTGTGCCTCCTAGGAGATTTGTATTGAATAGCTTGTGTCTTGCTTATTAATATGAACCCTAATTGTTCTATTTGAACGTAGAATGTCTGAAACAAGACTTGACCGGGATAATGAAAGTCCTAAAGGCTCCTTGAATGAAGGAGACAATGTGAGTATGGAGCAAAATCCTCCGCAACAACAAGCTAAAACCCGAGCCCAAGCTGCTGCTCAACAGGAAGTTCCTGCTATAAATCTTGTGCAGCAAGAATGTCTCCTAAGTATGAAGGAGATGTTCAATCATCTTGTAACTGCTTTAAAACAAGATCATCCTATTGCTCTTTTTGTTGTTGTGCCAAGCAGAGCCTCGATTGACAAGCTGGCTCAACATCAGGCCTATACTTTCACTGGCACCGATGAAGCTAATCCTGAAGTAGCTGAGTACTAGTTAGAGGCCACTACTCGAATCTTGACTAAGCAATTACCTTGTCCCGATGAACACAAGCTAGAATGTGCCATAGCTTAGTTTGCAGATGAAGCTTTAAGCTGGTGGAAAATCACCACCCTAACTGCTCATGCTGAAGCCGTAACTTGGAAATTCTTCCTCGAGGAATTTAGGAAGAAATACATCAATGAACAGTACCTGGCCGAGCTCCAGAAATGTTTCTTGTATCTCAAGCAAGGTGTTCAACCCATTGAACAATACGTGAGTGACTTCTGCAAGTATAGCAAGTACGGGTCGGAATATATCAAAACTAAAGCTGATAAATGTTGGATGTTCATTGATGGACTGAATGATGAACTAAGTCCTATTTTCACTGCCTTGGGTATCACTGACTTCCAAAATTTAGTGAACTAGTTATTGCAACCGAGGCAAAGATGAAGGCCTCTGAGAAACACAAGAGTGGTAACTCCTAGAAAGACAAACGATCCAAGAATGACGACAAGCCTCATTGGCATTCAAAGAAAGCTAACCACTCCAAAGATCACTCCTCAAATTATACTCATGTTTAGAAAAGTAATTACATACCAAAACCTCAAACGGTAATCAAGTCTTCAGCCCCGATCATCTCTGTTGATAGAACGAGGAATTTCGACAAAGTTGTTTAATATCCTACTTGCAAGTTCGGTCAGAAGCACCACACTGGGCAATGCAAAACTCAACAAAATTTGTGGTTCTTATGTGGAGCCTCCAATCATTATATCCGGGATTGTCCTTAGAATCCTAACAAGGTTCCAACTCGAACACCTGCAAATGCTAGCTCAGCTCCATCTAATCGACACAAGAGCCTAAGACAAGCTCATTCCGGGAATCAAAGCAAAAGTATAGGCCAACATTCGGCACCTACACACCAAGAATCTCGAGCCCCTACTCGAATCTACCACATTCGTGGGAATGAGGAAGAAGAAGCACCCGATGTTATCACAGGTACAGTTGAATTAAATTCAAGTCCTGCATATGCTTTGATTGATTCAGGATCTACCCACTCTTTTATATGTTCTTCCTTGATTGCTAAGTTAAACTTAAAACCTGGACTTGTTAAAACCAGCCTTGTAGTTTCGAACCCTATAGGAGGAAATATGCCTATTAACTTTTTTTGCAAGTAATGTCCTATAAGTATTCGAAATGTACCTTTTCCCATGGACCTTTATGCATTGCCTTCTTGTGAGTTCGATCTAGTGTTAGGACTAGATTGGCTAAGCAAACATGAAGTCTGGATAGATTTCCAAAATAGGAGACTATATCTCCAGGGTTTAGGAAAAGAATCAATTCTCCTAATTGATAGAAAACCAACCTCAATCTTTGTTGCCATGACTATGCAAGATGAATTTGAATTCGGCTTACCTAGTATGCCAATTGTGTCTGAATTCATTAATGTTTTTCCCGAGGAACTCCTTGGTCTCCCTCCAACCAAAGAAGTAGAGTTCGGGATTGAAGTTCAACCTGGAACAACTCTAGTGTCCATCACACCCTATCGAATGGCACCTATTTAATTGAAAGAACTCAAGAAGCAACTCCAAAAGCTACAAGATAAAGGCTTTATTCGGCCTAGCTCATCTCCTTGGGGTGCTCCAGTCTTGTTTGTGAAGAAGAAAGATGGGACTATGAGACTCTATATTGACTACAGACAATTGAACAAACTTACTATCAAGAATCGGTATCCTCTCCCAAGGATAGAAGATCTCTTTGATCAACTCAAGGATTCTTCAGTGTTCTCAAAGATCGATCTCCGATTGGGATACTATCAAATAAGGGTAAAAGAAGAAGATGTACCCAAGACAGCCTTACGTACTCGATATGGCCACTTCGAATTTCTTGTAATGCCATTCGGGTTAACGAATGCCCCAACTACTTTCATGGATCTCATGAACCGTATATTCAAGCCCTATCTTGACAAGTTTGTGGTTGTCTTCATCGATGACATCTTGGTGTATTATCGAAATAAGGAAGAACACTCTAAACACCTTCAAATTGTATTGCAAACTCTCAGAGAATGTCAATTGTTTGCAAAGTTATCTAAGTGTGAATTTTGGCTATCGGAAGTCTCGTTCCTTGGCCATGTCATCTCAGTAGAAGGAATTAAAGTAGACCCGAGCAAAATTTGATCCATCATGGATTGGAAACTTCCGAGGAATGTTGGTGAGGTCAGAAGCTTTCTCAGTTTAGTTGGGTATTATTGGCGTTTAGTCAAGGTATTTTCATCCATTGCTGTAAGCTTGACTAACCTAACTCATAAAGATATGCCCATTGTTTGGTCGGAGAACCAACAACGAAGCTCTAACTCATGCACCGATTCTTATCCAACCAGAATCGGGTAAAGAATTCACTGTTTATAGTGATGCATCTCATTTAGGACTAGGTTGTGTCCTAATGCATGATGGAAAAGTGGTAGCTTGCGCTTCAAGGCAACTAAAACCACACGAGTCAAACTACCCTATACACGATCTAGAATTGGCAGCTATCGTGTTTGCTCTCAAGATATGGAGACATTACTTGTACGGGGAGAAATGTAACTTGTTCACAGATCACAAGAGTCTCAAATACCTCCTGACTTAGAAAGATTTGAATTTAAGACAAAGAGGATGGCTAGAACTGCTTAAAGACTACGATTTGGTTATCGACTACCATCCGAGGAAAGCAAACGTGGTTGTTGATGCCCTTAGTCGCAAACCATACTCGGTTAAACCTCTAAATCTAAATTCTATAATATTTTCATTCAAAATTTAGACTTTCTTGGATTACAAGTAATCCATTCAAACACATTTCTTGTTTTGCAAGTAACTATTTGAAAATTTCTCTTAGTAATCTTGTGTATTCTTTGTAGCTTCCTTGGCTATAAATGCTTATTTCTGTTTATCCAAAGGAAGAAAATTCTTGTCTAAACTTCAAGTTCAATCTAACTTGATCTCTAGAATCAAAGAACTCCAGCAAACTGATCCAGATCTTTAGAAGATCATATCCAAGCTAGACTCTGAGTCTAATTCTGACTTTTCTCTCAAGTCAAATAGACTCCTCTATTTCAAGGATAGAGTATGTGTTCCTAACAATGAGGAACTAAGACAAGAAATGTAACAAGAAGCTCACCGAAGCTCTTTCTCAATTCACCCAGCATCAGTTAAGATGTTCAAGGATCTAAAGCCACTATACTGGTGGTCAGGTATGAAATCAGCTATCACAAACTTCATATCGAAGTGCCTAACTTGTCAAAGAGTTAAAGCCGAGCATCAAGTCCCTACTGGACTGCTCCAACCTATCGAACTCCTTCAGTGGAAATGGGATCAGATTATAATATATTTCGTTACTGGTCTTCCTTCCACTCCAAGAAAGAATGATGTTGTATGGGTGATTGTTGATAGATTCACAAAGTCTACTCACTTCATCCCTGTTCGAATGAACATGAGCTTGGAAACCTTAGCCGAGCTATACATCCGTGAAGTGATTCGATTACATGGTGTACCTACAGCTATAATCTCTGATCATGATCCCAAATTTGCTTCTCGATTCTGAAATTCCTTGCGAAGGGGTTGGACAATCTGAAAGAATCATTCAAGTGCTCGAAGATGTAACACCCCTTACCCGGGTTAGGAGCAAGGAGTGTTATTGCAAGAAAACAAACAAGAAACATGAAAATTCAAGTCATTTTAAACCATCTTTTAAAATGCATCACTAATCAATGAGTTTCTTAGCCATCAAGTTACCATTATGCTCAACAAGATCATACTAAAGTTCCTTATAAGTTACAAATGCTCAAGTTTAATTCAATTTAATCAATGTAACCCTATTCGATTACCATTATAAAAGTCTAAGACAAGCTTTTACTCAAGAACTTTAATCACATATAAAAATCGATTACCTATCATTAGGATCATTTTAAATTTCTACTTAATCAAGTAATCCATCAAGCTAATGTAGACAACCTAAATTACTCTAGGTCATTCGATTATTACAAGAATACTAGGACCCAATTCATTTTCGAATTAAACAAGATATTCATCTAACATATTTACTTAATTTCAACTAATCTAAACTTCTAAGATATACAAGTGAATCAGACAAGCAATCTAGACTCCCTAAATTCCATCCGAATAGGGTCAATTTTAAACTAGGCTTACTCAGCTCAATCTAACAAGTTCAATACTCAAGTTTATATAACTATACACAATCAAAGCAACTTATGAACACCATTCTAATACATTCATTCATTAAACAAGATCAATTGGTTCACAATGATCATTACTTAAATACACTTATATACATCCCAAAAGTACCATTACTATATACATCAAGTGCCATTACAAACATGATCAAGTTTTACATACATACTATATACAACCCAAAATACATGTAATAACAAATCTAGACACAAGTCTAATGCCACCATCTAGGAGTATCACGAAAAGTACCAAGTCATACATTAGGCTTTGCTTGTGTTCTGCTCTGAGCTCAAAGAAAGGTAACTATCGATCAATCTAGACCTATGATTTGGGAAGAAGGGAAACGATAATGATAAGTACATAGTGTACTTAGTGAGGTAGTACCTAGAACTAGCAAGTTATCAAGTTTATTAGCTTTAGAGGTTTTTTTAATCAAGTTTAACCTAACTAGGCATTATTCAAGCAAAATCAAGACCTAAGCTAGTCTCAATAACATTATTCGAACAAGCAAGCTCAAGGTTTCATTTCAAGAGATTACATTATACACCCAAGCAAGTAGCCATTTACAAATACCAATTAATCAGGCAAGTAATGTTAGGCAAGTATCAAGCAAATCAAGCAAAGAGATCACCAAGTCCAATTCGAAAAAAAGGTTCTTTTTACCTTATGATTGTCTTTCAAATAATGAGCAATTCAAGATAGCATGTACATAGATTTATTCATGTAATTTCATTATATTACAAGTTCATTAGCAATTGTCGAGTTTGCTCATTCTACATTCATGTTCACAAGTCTTTGTTTCAAGTTTAATTAATCTTGTTTGCCTTGGTAGATAGTTAGGACTAGGTAATCAAGTCACAAGACGGTACAAAAAGCACCTAACAAGGTGATACACAAAGTATCTAGCAAGAAGGTCCCTAAAACACCACACAATAGGGTACACAAAGTACCTATCAAGACGATACTCAAGGTATCTACTAAGAAAGTGCCCAAAACACCAAACAAAATGGTACACAAAGTACCTAACAAGACAAGCTCTAGACTCTAAGGCATGTCGTTCTACCTAAGACCAACTAGCAACCAATGACTTGTTAAATTTTTATTTATCAAGCAATCACACATCAAGTTGTTTAAACATTAAGCAATATTGATCAAGATTATGTTAAGCCTTTAAGCCATGTGAACCATAGTTCACTTCACAAGTAATCAATGATTTCCAACATCAAATAAGGTCACCTAGACCATCCAGTAACTCAAATGAATCATCCAAAGCATAGCAAACAATCATTTCATTCAATTTCAATATCCAGCCACAATACAAACAAGTTGGTTTACCAAGTGATTATTATTAACTCTATTCTTCCCATGTATTTACTTTACCAAATGTAGATTAGTTTCATTTCATAGTATCATCTATCAAGTAAGAATTTAGACATGCATTTTGGTTAGGACCTAAGTCCTAATCCTAAGTAAGAACTACACTCACAAAACTCCAAGCAAGATCAAGCTATTGTTGCTCCTTGATATATATCCCTTTATCCTTTCTAGTAGCTTGGTCAATCCTTTCTTCTTCAACAAGATCCTCTATCCCTTGTTCTAACAAACCATATTCATACATATAAAAAAATCATATTATCACTCAATTTTATCAAACAAGCTTATACAATCAAGTACAATTTGATCTTCAATACTAAACTATTTTCTGCCTCTGGCAGTTTGTACACCCTTCACTAATTTGCTTATATCTTTTAATCTATATGTCGGAATTTCAAATAGTTTACACCATGAGAAATCTAATTCAATTATATTTTCAACCATATATGGCTAATAATTTTAGCCCTTATACATCAATACAGTTTTTAAGTTAAAGTCAGGTCAAATTTCCAGTCTAGAATCTGCCAGTTTACAATTAGACCCACTTTAATAAACTAATTAACCTATGACCCTTAAAATTTAAAATCATTAATTTTTACTTTAGTTTCCCCTGTTTTCACCCTGTTTTTAAAAGTTAAGATTGGTCCCTAAACAATTCATTTTAGTCCTCAATTTAACAGTTTTTCCAGAACATCCCATATTTCACTAATTCTACCATCTAACACTTTAAGCAATCCATTTAGCTACAAATCATGCAATTCAAGTTATCCAGCATTCATTTTAAACCTTCCCCTATTTTTAATTAACATTTCAGCCCTTAATCTTATTCAATATCAGGCCCGAACTCACTAATTTATTCAAAACAGTCCAAATTAGTAAATTAAGCTAGCTAGGTGACTAGTTTCACTATTAACTCAATTTCTTCAATTATACTATCAATCTAACTCATTCAAGATTTCAATTATCCATTTTACATGATTTCTATTAGGTGATTTCATGTTAACATCATTCCCTATTCAATTGATACATCAATTACACCAATTCAATTCGCTAAGCTACTAGGTGTACTAATTCAATAGTCAATGTATCTAACATGATCATCTAGTTAAGTACTACTCAAATTCACATAATCCTATCATCATTCAATATTCTAACAAGAATATACAATGAATAATTCCATCACAAGCATCAAACAAATCCAATTCAATTAATTTTATCTTCTATTCGAAAATCAAGAGCAAAAGTACATTTACTTTGCTTTCTAACTTGATAATTAAGTGGAATTCCTAGAATGCAAGCTCCATTTTACCAACAATGGTGTGTATGCTCAAGAACTCTCTCTCTCCCTCTTTGTTTCTATCTAATTCGGCTAATGAGGGAGGAGATGAAAATGATAGTTTTTAGTGGATTATGGAAATGTCCAATCTATCCTTTAATTAACCATTAATCAAGGGCTTAAGCAAGGGCAGCTAAGAATTAGGAAATTTTGCATGCATTCCTTATCATTCTAATGTAATTCGATTCAGCCATCTAAAACTGGTCATCCATTTCACGTTTTCTTTCATTTAGGTCTCTAGCTATCTTAATTAGCTTAAGTTCAAGTTTAATTTAGCTATCAATTTAGGTAATTAGTTTCAATGCTACTAGGCTAGGATTTAGGGCATTACATAAGATATGCTACGTGCTTGTGTTATAGACTTCAGAAAGAATTGGGAGAAATCTCTGCCCCTAGTAGAGGTTGCTTATAACAATAGCTGCCAGACATCTATTCAGATGGCTCCCTTTGAATCTCTATACGAAAGAAGATGTAGAACTCCCTTGTGCTGGTCTGAATTGGGAGAAAGCAAGGTTTTAGGACCACAATTGCTTAGAGAAACCGAAGAACAAGTGAAGATCATTCACGGTCGATTGAAAGCAGCTTTCGATAGGCATAAAGCTTATGCTGACTGGAAATGGAGAGACATCCAATACAATGTTGGTTGAAGAGGCAAATTGGGAATCTGAAAAAAATCATGAAGAAGCAATATCCTCACCTATTTGATTTAGGTACATTCGAGGATGAATTTATTTTAAGGGGAGGAGAATTGTAATACCCTAAAATTGGCCTAGTAATGTTACCACTATCTAAACTATAGGCTAATTGAATTCATAAGCTAATCAATTTAAAAGAATAATGAACATTGGTCATCCTTAAGATCAAATAAGTGAAATTGAACCAAATTGAATTGAAATTAAAACTAAAAGGCACAAATAGATGGATGGAATTGTGATCATGCAAAACTCTATGGTTTGCATGCAAATAGAATAAAATTTAGGGCCTTGACACATGTTCTCAATTGAAGAGAACATGTGCGAAAGTGAAGCATGACTCACGGCTAGGTGGAGGAAAGATGAACAAAAATAGAATCATCTCCTTTCTCCCAAAACACTCATGGCCGAAACACTAGAGAGAGAAAGGGGAGAGAAAATTTGCATGCAAACACCTTCAATTCAAGCTTCTTGATTCATCCATTGATCAAATTTAGCTTGGAGAAGGTATAATACTTGATTCTAACTTGTTATTGACTGTTTGAATATGCAAATGATGATGTTCTTGTTGCCTTGATGAAATTGGATGATTGCCATGTATGTTAGGGTCAAGCTAGCTTCAATTAGAGCTTGGAAATTGAATGCTAGAAACTAAATTGCTAATGAGATATATGTATAGTTGCTGGAAATTTGAGAATGAGTATATAGTTGAAAACAGTCTTGATTAGGGACTGTTTTGATGGAGAAATTGTGTAAACATGCCAAATGAACATAGAACCCTATTTGATCATGTTGTTAGATAAAATGAAGATTGAACTGAATAGATATGTTGCTGGAAAAATGACTACACCTAATTGGATTAGTTAAATTAGGTAATGGACTGCCTAGTTGATGAAATGGATGTGCAATGTTGATCAAATAGATCAAACTAGGTTCAACATGATTATGCCCTGTTTTAAGCTCATTTCTAGGTGAACTATAATGACCTAGATATGTAAGAACATTAACATGAATTGAATTTCCATGTTAGAAAATTGCTTAGGTGAATTAAGAAGCTAGAAATTCAACCGAGTGTAATCTTCCCAGAATGCTCTGTTTTGGGCAGTAAGTTTAAAAAAGCACTGTAAATTGTATATAATGAATTTAAGGCTGAAATTTTTATGGACAACACCTTGGTATGTCTAAATTCATTATGAGAAAACATAACGGAACTCTGGGTTGTATACTGAAATGTAGAGAAGAAACACTAGGGACACTGCAAACTGTCCAGTGTAGTAAAATACCTTGTCTTTAGGTTAAAAACTGTATTAATTTGGTAAAGAATTAAAATGCAAGTCTTATGCGGTCATAAAGAAAATTTTGTTAGCTTTCCAACGGTGTAAACCAATTGAAATTCCAAAGTACGGAATGAAAGTTATGCATGATTTAGTGACTAGAGTGCAAGCTGCCTGGCAGCAGCAGTATAGGCCACTGTACACTGTTTTAGGACATATTTATAAATTGTTTTATAAACTGTTTTGGATATTGATTATGCCTTGTTTTACATGAACTAGAATATAGATAAGTGTAGTTAAGTGTAAAGGAAAATGTATATGAGCATGCTGCCAAATTTGTGAATGTTATATGCTTGTAATATTGCTTAATTGAATGAACTTGTTTTGACATATTTGTACTTGTAATGTGATAGAACCAGGAGTAAACTTGGTGGAAGAGGATAGAGTGGATCATCCTAAATTCAAGAACAAGGGAGTGTTGATCCAAGACTAGCTAGCTTGGAGTATTGTGAGTGCAGTTACCTCTAGCGTTATGACTAGGTCCTAACCAATGTATTCTTGTTACATTCTTGAAATGTTAAATGAATCTAATCATGAACTTGACCTAATAAGGGAAGGATGACTAAAGTAGTACATGAAACTTGATCCTAGCCTTGTATACATTATCAATTTGAATGCTTAAGTATGATTATGTGATAACATGGATGCTTGTATGTGCTATGATGCAATGTGATTGAATGTTAAAGACTTGCTTGAGACATATTCTCATCTTGATGAAATGAAACATGAAACTACATGACATGTGAGCTATGGCTCAATGGCCTACGGGCCTAATATGAAATGAACTTGCTTGATATGATCTTGATCTTGAAACACGTGATTAAATGGTAAATCAAACAACCTTGGTAGCTAGTTGGACTAGGTAGAAGGGCATGCCCTAGAGTCTAGAGCTCATTGTGTAAGGGTGGACTACAGTCCAGGGCTAAGGCCCCTAATTGGCGACAGACGAAGGGTACGTATGTGGTATTTGGCGACAGTAGGAGGGTTGACCAGCACTAGGTGCATCTTGTGGCGACAGTTGGTTGGAGACTCGATTATCTACACAAACTAAGTACCAAGGGGGTTGTTTAATGAATAACAATTGAAATAACAATCCTACATCATATGTTATTTGTCTTGAATGCCATGAATTTGTATGTTACTTAACTCGAAAGCATGACTTCTTGATTTCTTATTTTGCAAGCATGATGTGCTTGATTCATGATATGAATTTCTTGATTCTTGTTCCTTGAATGGCTGAATGCTTGAACCCTTAATTAGGATTATCTTGATGCTTGATATCCTTAGCTAGGATCCTTCAAATGCTTGAAGCCTTAGTTAAGATCACTCTATACTTGAAAGCCTTAGCCAGGTCTATACTTGATTAAATGACACATGAAACTTGACATAACAAATGGTTAGACTTAGTACTACCTCACTAAGTACATTCTTGTACTTATCACTCTCATTTTCATTCTTCACAACTACAGGATAAAGGATACGAGTATTGCTTGATCTTGAAGCTTGTTACCTTGAGCTAGAAGCAACTCACACAAGATTTGCCTAAGTATGGTTTCATACTTGTTTTGTATATCTCCTAGAATGGTGGCACTAGAATGTATATAGTTGATTAATCATGCATTTTGGTACTTGTATATAATGATCTTGATGGACCTACTATGTCTTGGTCATGGATGACATTATGAAGTATATAATGAACCTAAAGTACTTGAAATGTAAATGATGTTGCTGCACATATGATGATGGAATGAAATGATCAAATGCTTGATCTAGTTTACCTTGATAGCATTCGAATGCTTTCTTTGTGTACATGTATTGCTTCAAATGAATATGTGATGATCAAACCATGCTTGCTTGTCTTCTATTCGATTGCCTTGGGAAATATATGATCTCTTGTGTGTTTGATTGGTAAGGCCGAATGGTCTAATATGAATTTCTGATGATGGCTGAATGGTTAGGTATAGAGAATTGCTTGAATGAACCTAGTTACATGTAAATAGAAATGACCAAATGATCTTGTTTATAAATCTAACTATGAAATGTTAAAAGGTATACAAATTATGGTTCAAGGAAACGAGTGGAAGCATGTTACACCTAGTTCATTTGATTAGGATAGGATGACAAAGATTGAATGTTGTAATATGAATCATGTAAGTAATAACTTGTAATGAAAGCATGAAATGAATTAAGAGTAGTAATCTATAATGTATGAATAAAAGTAAATAAATCTATGGTCTTGTTCGAATGCCTAGGGTGTATTGAAGTCAAATGTGAATTGCTTGTATGATAAGTAAGTAAGTATGTTTTCTTGTTCTTGTATTTTTGTATTGTATTGCTTGTCCTTGATCATTGCCATTGCTTGCTTGTTAAGTAACGCTCCCGAGTCGGGTTGCTACTAGCCCGGGTAGGGGTGTTACAAACCGGACCAAAACCCTCATCACCCAATTTACCTGATCCAATCTCATGAATCCCTTCCATGATTTTCTCCATCACCTCACTTTTCTTCATAACTAGTAAGATGAAATTAGAGTTAGTGTCTTTCTTTCTCTTATAGTCTTTCGAAATGTTCATCATGGACATGTTATCTCTAATGACTTCCCTCATAAGGGTACACTGTCCCTCGAAAAAACCTCTCTCGATACGTCCATCCAAATTATTCTACCCAAAATAGCAAAAGTCAACCTCGTAATACTTTTTGTCTTTTTCTTTTCCTTTGCCAACTATATCAATCTCACAAAAGATAATATCTTTCGATGGGAACAGGGTAGCAAACTCCAAGGTTGGCTTAAGAGCCTGTGAAATCCCATGAAATTGGGATGGAGCAGCAAGAGTCAAATAATCAAAATCTTCTTTTATGCTGACATGTGTAGATTTGGTACAAACAAGCTCAAGATGTATTAATTCTTTTTGTACAGTACCTTCCTCTCAGACTTTAGTCTGGATCATCTTTTTGGCTTGGTGGCCTTCCCATAACTTCTAATTGAAATTGTTGGTATGCACAACTGGAATTGTTTTCTTGGATGGAATGATATTTCTCCTCTCCTGGTATTTTTCCTTGAACCGTTTCCAGATCAGTGAAGCCCTTAACCAAGGATCATACTTTCCAGCTCTTTTGTAGATCTTTGGATCAAACCAACACTCCTTTTCAGCATTACCCGGTCTCCCATAACCATAGTAGAATTTAGGGATATTTTCGTCTTTGAAGGAGATTTTCATAGGCTCATAGTTCCTACGGTTGAGCAAAAACCGTGTTTTCAAAGGGTCTTCAACTCTAAGAGCCACTTTGATTCAGATATTGTCGTTCCATTTCACCCCATGTTCATCATCCACATTTGATTTGATGAAGGCGTGGAAAAGATTACCAATCTTTGCAGCATTGGCCTTGTTTATAAGTGTAAAGGGTATGTCATGCAAATCTACCCAAAACTCCGCTAAGGAGAAGTCTAACTCCTCAAGTGTAGCTTCACCAGGCCACTCTTTAAGGACTAAGAGTGTAATGACCTGAATGCTTGAGTCAATGAGTGGGCATTGACCAGGGTTATAGAGCTTCGTGTTAGCTTGGATAATGGGACCATTAGGCCATGTATGGGCTTAATTGGATGAGTTTTGGGTTGTGGGGTTATAAGGGGGAAACACCCATTTGATGAGATCACCCCTCACTCACATTTTCTTCTTTTTGTCCCCTATCATTTTCTCCATGAAAGCCATGACCACAAGGTTAAAGATCAAATCTTTACCTCCCAAAGTTTCATTTCGTGATTCATGGCTGAAGAAGAAGTTGATCACTATTCAAAGAGCTTCAAGAAAAGCTTAACATCTCTTGAAAAGGTAAGATATTGATTTATGGGTTTTTGAGAAAGTTAAACTTTCAGAGTTTTCCCTTTGAGTTAAAGGTTGTAATTTCGGGGTTAAGCCCTCATATATGATTAGTCTAAGCTTTGGTTTGATTTCCATGTTTTATGGGCAAGTGAGAGTGGTTAAAGAATATTTATAAGCTTGGAGCAAGGAGGAAGCTTAAGGAAAGTTGTGTGGAAGCTTGATTTCGAGAATATTGCTGAAGGTTAGTACACTACTAACTCCTTTGCCTTCATGAGTATCATAAATTTGATGGCTTTGTTGCTTGATTTGATGTTTTGGGTGTTTGGGTGTTTAGAGACCCTTTAATGGTAAAACTTGAATTTGATGTTAATAACTCTAGAATTCAAATTCTGGGCTCAAGTATTGGTACGGGATAAACCCATATCGGTACCTAGTGTTCTAAATGACGAACACAAGCAATTGTTGAAGGGCGTATCGGTCTGAGCTTGAGCTGTACTAGTGATGAGATTCCAATAGCAAAGTTTTGTACCAGTATGCTTAGTGGCATATCGGTACTAAAAGAGTATCAGTACGCATGGACTGTGTACCGGTACAGGGTTATTAGTTAACCCTTTCTCCTATGAAGCACGAGTACTAGTACACGTGGGGTAGGTACAGGTACACGAAGGGTAAATGGAATTCTAGTATCCATTTTAGGTATCGGTACGCGTGTAGGCGTATCAGTAACCTAGTTGATTTGATAGTTGTATCGATATACATGATAGGGTATCGGTACCACCTAGGCAATCTACCCGAAAAAGTTAAGTTTGAGTTCGAGGGGCTAATAATTTGAGAGATATGGTCTGATGGCTCCTAAAGTTGTAAAATTAATTGTAAAACAGAGAAATTGAGATAACACACTCTTAAGTGAGCATAATGCATAATAACTTGGTAAAACATTTGGTGACTTGTTGTAATAGCTACCATAGGGGATCCTTGGTGGATCGAGTGAGACTGTGTGTTGTATGGTTGATCTGGATAACTAGTAAGAGTGTTACAACACCAAGAGATGAGACACCAACTGTGTGCTCCTGAGGTTGTGTGACACCGAGCCTCATTTGAAGACACTCAAGGAAAGATGTCGAGTATAGGTGTATGTTCTCGAAGCTGTGTGACATCGGACCTCACCTAGATACAGAGTGTATGCTCCCAAGGTTGTGTGACATCGATCCTCACTCAGAGTGTATGTTACCGAGGTTGTGTGACACGGGCCCCACTCTAGGTTTTTGGTATGAGGCCTATGTAACACCCCCTCCCCGGGTTAGCTGTAATTCGGTTCGAGAGCATTACCAAAGCGAGAACAAAGCAATAGATAGGATACTTGTCAAACAAGTAAACTCGATATAGATAACTTGTGATGCACGTAACCCAAACACAATAATACAAGACATAAAACAAACATACTTAGCATACTTTTAAACATTAGGCATGCCGAATAGGGTACAAATTTATTCCTTTTCAATTTATTTCAAGTATGCATTTAGGTTACTACTTTTCATGCTTAATTAACAAACTTTATTACATATCAAATATGCATTCCATATTCTTTCAATTAGCTTACTTGCGTCTCAAGATACTACTTATTTAACCAATCAACATGATCAATACAAGGCATCCTTATCATTCGAATAGCCATAGCATATACAAGAATGGTTCATTTCATTTCATTTTCAAGTTAATCAATCAAGTAGCTTTCCTAGGCATCTTCAATTTCATGTAACTACATATGCATGTTCAATACATACCTTAGCTTCAATTAAAGCATTGCTGAATCATACCAATGGCCATAAGAACAAATGCATGATCATAGAATATTGGTCTAGTATTCGATTGATAGAAGGTTTCAACAATATTGAATTACTTTCACAATTTGCACAGCATCTTACTTATTTATATACATATCAACATAGTTATATACATAGTTCAAGTCACCCATGCTGGTTACAAGATAGGCTCATACAAGTTATACATAATTTCAAGTCTTAAACACACAACAAAATGCATGATCATGGCTAAATATTACAAGTTCTGGTGCCACCAAACTAGGAGTATACAAAGAGTATGAAATCATACTTTCAAGCTTGCTTCAAAACGTTGCTTCAAGATCAAGATATACTCTTGAAAGTGTCCTGAATCTGATATGGGAAGAATAAAGAGTAGAGTAGTAAGTACAAGTTATATACTTAGTGAGGTAACACTAAATCTAGTCAATTTCAAAGCATATATATCCAAGTTTTCATGTATTTCAAAGAATCAAGATCATTTCTACATGACATATACCATTCGAATGAATAGGGTGAACATAAGCAAGCTTCACTTATCACACATTCAACATCGCAACATCCATCATGTATCCATAACATACTATTTGAATTATTGCTTAAGAGACAAGCAATCCAAAACACCAAGTACCAAGTAGGCATTCTTGTACAATAACATCATCTATGCATTTCTTACGTGTGAAGTAACTAGTTCTACAATCATTCATGTGTTATCTTTCAAGGCAAGGATTTTCATTCAATAATATTACAAAACAAGTAATGTTCACATCACACAATCAAGGCAACAATATTCATTTCAAGTTATTAGTTCACCTTATAACACCCATGGTATTTAGTTCACTAGATAATCAAATCTTCAACAATATGTACCGAAGTGCCAATATGCATCGTAGTGCCAATATGCACCGTAGTGCCAATATGCACCGTAATGCCAATATGAGCTCAAGATTCTAAGGCATGCCATCCTATCTATACAAACTAGCTACCAAGGTTGTTTGATTATCAATTTCATTCAAGCTTTATACAATTCATTCGTCAAGACATGATTATGCCATTCAAAGGCCAAGCCCTTAGGCTTATGGAGTCTTAACTCCCAAGACAAGTCTATCCATGCCATTCGAATGGCATGAATACAAGGTGGTACCATTGTTCATTTCATTTCAAACCAGCCATGTATATCAATCACAAACACATTCATATGTATGCAATGTGAGTACCTTATTCTCCAAGCAAGCATGCCATTTCTTACCTTTGGCATAAGCAATGCAACATGACAAGCATTTCATTTCATTTGCTTAACAAACAAGTAAACAAGTAGAACATGGCATCAAACAACTTGTCATTCATATCATTCTTCCCTTAATTAGCCAAATATATATTAGGTCATGTTACATGGCAATATAATTGAATTATTACAATAGCAAGGTTGGTTAGGACCTAAGTCCTAACCCTAAGGATAGTTACACTCACAATACTCCTAGCTAATCACTTGTCTTGTATCCAAATCTCTTTGCCTCTTGCTTTGGGATGTTCACTCTTTTCTTCCTCTTCCACAACTTGCTACCCTTGGTCTAGCAAGCATAACACATACAATTCATCAAAACATGCACATAATGTCACACATATAGTAATAATGTTACCATATTTGTACCTAACATTTAGCTATTGTTTTTATGCTTTCTTTTAAGCATTTCTTACTTGTTCATCTCTATATTGTTATTACCCCATTTTAGGACATAATTGGACAGATTACAACGTCCCAAAACTTTTTTGGAAACAGTTTGCTTCTAGGTGCAAAAATAGTCCCAAACTGCCCAGGACACTGCTGCCTGGCAGTTTGCACACTGTCCCTTTAAATAGTCATATCTTTTAATTCGTACGTCAGAATTTCAATTAGTTTATACCTTTGGAAAGATAAAAAATTGTCTTTATGACCATATAAGGCTTGCATATTATTTCTTATCCAATTAATACAGTTTATTGTTCAAAGATAGGGCATTTACACTGTCTGGACAGTTTGTACTGTCCAACAATTTCTAATTACAGTTTCCAGCATAGGACCCAGTTTCCAGTTCTGTTTTCACCTAATTAAAGTAGACATACTAAAGATCATGTCACTAAAATTTCATCCCTGAATGTGATCTATACAAATTTTGGTGAATTTTCAAAGTTACTGCCCAGAACAGAGCAATTCTGGGCAGATTGCACCTATTCACATTTTAATTCCTTAAATTCATTTTAACCAATGTTTTGGCCCTAAAATTCATTCAAAATCATGTTTATACATGTCTTGGTTATCATAATTCACCTAACAATGTTCTCAAAACAGGGCATAGTTATGTTATTCCTTGTTTAATCCATTTGATCTCAATTACACATCAGTTCATCAACTAGGCAGTCCATTACCTAATTTAACTAGTTCAATTAGGTGTAGTCACATTTTCCAGCAAGTTACCTATTCAATTCAATCTTCTCTTTACCTAGTAACATGATCAAATAGAGTTCTAAGTTCATTTAGCATGCTTACACAATTTCTCAATCAAAACAGTCCCTAACAAGACTGTTTTCTATCATGTTCATGTTTCCCAAATTTTCCAGCATTGGTTACTAACAATTTAGCTTGTTTAAAACCTTAATTACATTACCTAATCATGATCATGTTCAATTCATTAGTTCTATAGCTCAATTACATGTTCTAACAATTCAACTCTTACAACAACATCTAATTTCAAATTTCCAGCAACCTAATTTTGTTACATTATCACTTACACATAATTTCCAGCATAATACCTAGTGTTCATTCTCCAAATTTTCATAATTCTACAACAATTCAATCATCTAACAACATATTCAATAGTTAATTTCATCTACAATCATCAAAATAGCCCAAATCAATAAGTATAGTTGCCTATTCGATTGAACAAGAATTGAATCATACTTACTTTGCTTCTAGCTTTAATTTCCTTACAAAATCCTATACATGCAAGCTTAATTTTCCTTCATCAATGGATGATCTCTCAAACTTTCTTTCACCCTATTTTCCTCTTCAAATTCGGCAATAAGATAATGAAGAAGATGATGACTATGTTTAATCCAAGTTAATGGATTTATGAAATGTCAAAAATGTCTCTTATTTAATCCTTATTATTAATTTAATCAAGGGAATTAGAGGAATCAAGGAGTTTAGCATGCACTCATCATTTTTCTCATTTAATTCAATTTGGTCATTCTAAATTGGTCACAATTTTCTTTTAATCTTTCATTTTGGCAACTCACTTTGTTAATTATTCAATTCAACCCTTAATTGACTTTACTTAATTCAAGATGATTTAACTATTTAGGAATTATAAATAGTGGTAACATTCTAAGCCCTATTTAGGGTTGTTACAATTCTCCCCCCCTTAAATTAAATTCGTCCTCGAATTTACCTGAATCGAATAGGTGAGGATATTGCTTCCTCATGACTTCTTCAGATTCCCAGGTAGCTTCTTCCACCTTATGGTTTCTCCATAATATCTTAACAAGAGGAACAATTTTATTCCAAAGCTTCCTTACTTCCCGGTCAAGAATCTGAATAAGTTCTTCTTCGTAGGACAAATCGGGATTCAATTCTACTTCTTCAGGCTCAAGGATGTGTGAAGGATCAGATTGATACCTTCTGAGCATTGAAACGTGGAAGAAATTGTGTATTCTATCGAACTCTCTAGGAAGAGCTAGTCGATAGGCCATTAGACCAATTCTTTCAATAACTTCAAATGGTCCGATGTATCGGGGACTGAGCTTCCCTTTTCTTCTAAATCTGAGCACTTTCTTCCAAGGTGAGACCTTTACGAAGACTTTGTCTCCAATAGCATACTGGATGTCTCTCCATTTCAAGTTAGCATACGCTTTTTGTCTATCCAAAGCTGCCTTCAATCGATCGTGAATGATCTTGATTTGTTCTTCGGTTTCCTGAAGCAATTGAGGTCCTAGAATCTTGTTCTCTCCTAATTCGGACCAGCATAGAGGAGTTCTACATCTTCTACCATACAGAGCTCAAATGGTGCCATTTGAATAGAAGATTGATAGCTATTGTTGTAGGCATACACTACAAGAGGTAAGGATTTCTCCCAATTCTTCCTGAAGTCGATAACACAAGCTCATAGCATATCTTCTAGCACTTGAATGATTCTCTCAAATTGGCCATCCGATTGAGGATGAAAGGTCGTACTAAGATGTACTTTAGCTCCTAGAGATTTCTACAGAGAATTCTAGAATCGAGAAGCGAATCGAGGGTCACGATCGGAGATGATTGTTGTAGGTACACAGTATAACCGAATCACTTCACGGATGTATAGCTCGGCAAGGGTTTCCAAGCTCATGTTCATATGAACAGGGATGAAGTGAGTAGATTTAGTGAATCTATCAATAATAACCCATACAACATCATTCTTTCTTGGAGTAGAAGGAAGACCGGTGACAAAGTCTATAGTAATTCGATCCCACTTCCACTAGGGAAGTTCAATAGGTTGGAGCAGTCCAGTAGAGACTTGATGCTCAGCTTTGACTCTTTGATAAGTTAAGCACTTGGATACAAAGTTCGTGATTGCAAATTTCATGCCTGGCCACCAGTATAGTGGCTTTAGGTCCTTATACATCTTAACCGATCCAGTGTGGATCGAGAAAGAACTTTAATGTGCTTCTTGCAACATTTCCCGCTTCAATTGTTCGTTGCTAGGAACATAGACTCTATCTTTGAAATAGAAGAGTCCATTTGACTTGAGGGAGAAGTCAGAGTTAGATTCAGAAGTAAGCTTAGACATGATCTTCTAAAGATCTGGATCAACTTGTTGGAGTTCTTTAATTCTCGAGATTAAATTGGATTGAACTTGAAGTTTAGACAAGAATTTTCGGCCCTTGGATAGTCAGAAATGAGCATTGATAGCCGTAGTAGCTACGAAAGAATTAACAAGGTCATTAGAATAATTTTCAATAGATATCTTGCAATGCAAGGCACTGTTCAAATTGTTTTTTGAAGAATAAGGCATTATTCGAATGCTTTCTTGCAAGCTAAGGAAGACTCAATTTCAATGGTTACATGTATTTTAGGTACAATTCTTACTTGAATGGTAGTTTACTTTTCAAATAGTGTTCGAATGGTAACTTGTAGCTTAAGGAAGCTCTAGATTCATTGTTTTCAAAACAAGAGAAGGCACGATTCAAATGAATTTAATCAGTATTCTAGATTTAGGAGTTACCCGAGTATGGTCTGCGACTAAGGGCGTCAACAACTACGTTTGCTTTCCCTGGATGGTAGTCGATAACCAAGTCGTAATCCTTAAGTAATTCGAGCCATCTCCTTTGCCTCATATTCAAGTCCTTCTGAGTTAGGAGGTATTTGAGACTTTTTTGATCGGTAAATAGATTGCATTTCTCTCCGTATAGATAGTGTCTCCATATCTTGAGACCAAATACGATAGCTGCTAGTTCTAGATCGTGCGTTGGATAATTAGACTCATGTGGCTTCAGTTGCCTTAAAGCGTAAGCAATTACGTTCCCACCTTGCATCAGAACACAACTGATTCCTAGATGAGAAGCATCACTGTAAACAGTGAATTCTTTGCCCCGATTCTGGTTGGATGAGTACCGGGGTATGAGTCAGAGCTTGCTTAAGTTGATCAAAGCTTCGTTGTTGGTTCTCCGACCAAACGAAAGGTGTATCTTTGCGGGTAAGCTTAGTAAGGCTTGCGGCAATGGAGGAAAAGCCCTTAACAAACCTTCTGTAATACCCGGCTAAACCGAGAAAGCTTCGGACCTCGCTTACATTCTTCGGAGGTCTCCAATCTAGAATAGATTGAATCTTGCTTGGATCGACTTTGATTCCTTCAGCCGAGATAACGTGGCCAAGGAAAGAAACTTCTGGTAACCATAATTCACATTTGGAGAACTTGGCATACAATTGATGTTCTCGGAGTGTTTACAAGACAATTCGAAGGTGTTTAGCATGTTCCTCCTTATTTTGAGAGTACACCAAGATGTCTTCGATGAAGACAACTACGAATTTGTCGAGATAGGCTTGAATACCCGATTCATGAGATCCATGAAAGTAGCCAGAGCATTCGTTAACCCGAATGGCATTACGAGAAATTCGAAGTAGACAAATCAAGTATGAAAGGCTGTCTTGGGTACGTCTTGTTCTTTCACTTTTATTTGATAGTACCTCGATCGAAGGTCGATCTTAGAGAATACGGAAGCATCCTTGAGTTGATCAAAAAGATCTTCAATTCTGGGCAGGGGATACCGATTCTTGATAGTGAGCTTGCTTAGCTGACGATAGTCAATACAAAGCCGCATAGTCCCGTCTTTCTTCTTTACAAACAGGACTGGAGCACCCCAGTGAGAAGTGCTAGGCTGTATGAAACATTTATCTTGCAACTCCTAAAGTTGCTTCTTTAATTCTTTCAACTCGACATGTGTCATTCTATAGGGTGTAATGGATACTGGAGCTGTTCCAGGCTGAACTTCAATTCCGAACTCCACTTCTCTGGTTGGAGGAACACCAGGGAGTTCCTCGAGAAAAACATCAACGAATTCAGAAACAACAAGCATGCTAGGCAAACCAAATTCAATTTCATCTTGAAGAATTATATTAGCAAAGATTGAGGTTGGTTTCTTGTCTATTAAGAGAATGGATTCTTTCCCTAAACCCCAGAGATACAGTCTCCTATTTTGTCAATCTACCCATGCCTCGTGTTTACTTAACCAATCTAAGCCCAATATCAAGTCAAATTCACAAAATGACAAGACATAAAGATCAATAGGAAAGGGGACATTTCGAATGGTTAAGGGAGCTTGCTTGTGGCGCAAGTTAATGGGTGTTTTCCCCCTAATGGATTCGAAACTACAAGATTTGATTCAATAGTTTCGGGTTTTAATTTTAACTTGTTGATCAAGGCAAAATAAACAAATGAATGGGTAGACCCCAAATCAATTAAAGCATATGTAGGACTGGAATTTAACTCAACGGCACATGCGGTAACATCAGGAGCTTCTTCTTCATCTTTACCACGAATATGGTACATACGAGCAGGGGATCGAGATTTCTGTTAAGTCTGATCATTTGAATAGGGGCCTTTCTGTTTCCCCTGATTCCCAGACTGAGCTTGTCTGGGTGCTTTGTTTCAGTTAGGAGGAGCTGAGCTAGCAATTGCAGAAGCTCCATTTGAAGCCTTGTTGGGATTCTGGGGATAATCCCAGATATAATGATCAGAGGCTCCACATGAGTAGCATAGATTCTGTTGAGCTCTGCACTGACTGGTATGATGTTTCTGGCAGAACTTGCAAAGAGGATTGATTAGCTTTAGTCTGATTCCCTGTGCTATCAACGAAAATAACAGGGGCTGAAGTCTTTACAACCGTTTGAGGTTTTAGTATATAACTACTCTTATGATTAGGGGTATAGTTCGAAGAGTGTCCCTTGGAGTGTTTAGACTTCTTTGACTGTCAGTGTGGCTTGTCATCATTCCTGGGTCGTTTGTCCTTTCAGGAGTGTCCGCTCTTGCGTCTTTCCGAGGCTTTCATCTTTGCCTTAGTAGCAATGGCCCAGTTTACCAAATTTTGAAAGTCGGTGATGCCCAGAGTAGTGAATATAGGGCTTAATTCATCATTTAACCCGTCGATGAACATTCGGCACTTGTCGGCCTCAGTTTTGATATATTCAAACACATACTTGCAATACTTGCAAAAATCGCTCACGTATTGCTCGATAGGTCGGCCAGGTTATTTAAGATACAAGAATCGCTTTCGGCGCTCGGCTAGATATTGCTCGCTGATATATTTCTTCCTTAACTCATCGAGAAAGAACATCCAAGTGATAGACTATGCAGGAGCAGTTAGGGTAGTGATTTCCCACCATCTCAGTGCTTCGTCTGCCAACAGAGCAATGGCACACTCGAGTTTATGCTCGTCAGGATATGGCAATTGTTTAGTCAAAATACGAGTAGTGGCATCTAACCAGTACTCAGCTACTTCAGGATTAGCCTCATCGGTGTCAGTGAAGGTATAGACCCGATGCTGAGCCAACTTGTCAATAGGGGCTCGACTTACTACATGAGCAGGAGGTGGAATCAGATATTCTCTCTTTAGGGTGGATACGATATGATCAAACATCTCTTTCATGCTTAACAAGCACTCTTGTTGTACAGAATTTATAGCCGAGGCTTCTTGTTGAGCTGCGGGCTGAGCTCAAGGTTGAGCTTGCTGTTGAGAAGGATTTTGTTCCATCCTCACGCTGTCTCCTTCATTCAAGGAGCCTACGGGACTTTTGATATCCCGACCAAGTATCGTCTCTAACATTCTAGTTCAATCAGAACAATAAGAGTTTTAGTTTAGACATTTACACATTTAAGCAACAATACAAGCTTATATCAAGTCTCCTAGGTGGCACAATATCCTATATGATGCAAGTGAGCTTATAGAACCGACTAAAAAGCTCTGATTACCAATAAATTTAACACCCTATCGGGTTAGTCGTAATCCGGTTCGGGAGCGTTACCAAAGCGAGAACAAAGCAAGAGATAGGTTACTTGTCAAACAAGTAACATCGATATAGATAACTTGTGACGCAAGTAACCCAAACACAACATTACATGACATATAAAACATACTTAGCATACTTTTAAACATTAGGCATGCCGAATAGGGTACAAATTTATTCCTTTTCATTTTATTTCAAGTATGCATTTAGGTTACTACTTTTCATGCTTAATTAACAAACTTTATTACATATCAAATATGCATTCCATATTCTTTCAATTAGCTTACTTGCATCTCAAGATACTACTTATTTAACCAATCAACATGATCAATACAAGGCATCATCTATCATTCGAATAGCCATAGCATATACAAGAATGGTTCATTTCATTTTCAAGTTAATCAATCAAGTAGCTTTCCTAGGCATCTTCAATTTCATGTAACTACATATGCATGTTCAATACATACTTAGCTTCAATTCAAGCATTATCGAATCATACCAATGGCCATAAGAACAAATGCATGATCATACAATATTGGTCTAGTATTCGATTGATACAAGGTTTCAACAATATTGAATTACTTTCACAATTTGCACAGCATCTTACTTATTTATATACATAGTTCAAGTCACCCATGTTGGTTACAAGATAGGCCCATACAAGTTATACATAATTTCAAGTCTTAAACACACAACAAAATGCATGATCATGGCTAAATATTACAAGTTCCGGTGCCACCAAACTAGGAGTATACAAAGAGTATGAAACCATACTTTCAAGCTTGCTTCAAAACATTGCTTCGAGATCAAGATATCCTCTTGAAAGTATCCTGAATTTGATATGGGAAGAATGAAGAGTAAAGTGGTAAGTACAAGTTATGTACTCAAAGAATGAAGAGTAAAGTATCCTCTTCGTTATTTTATTTCTAACACGTTATCAACACGAGTTTGCTCAAAGAATTTTGGTTAAAAATCAAATTTTCATCTTTCATTTGATTTGAAGCATAAGCGTTGTTGTGATAAGAGTGATTGATGTTTTTTTTTGTAGAAACGCTCCAAAATCAAGGTTAGTATTTTACTGATCTCTATCGGTGATATTGAATATTGTTCCAAAAACAAGGTTAGTGTATTATGAATCTCTATTAATATTTTTAAAATTAAAATTTTATTTTATGATATGATATGATGATATCAATTGTTTGATTGCTTATTTACTTTATTTATATTTGATACTTCTCGATTTTGATTACATAAGTTATTCAGTATTATTAATATTAGTTAAAAGAAAATAAAAAATAAAAAGAACTCCTTTGTCATGCACTGCACCTAGCGTGCACCCAATTACAGAAAACTGGATAATGGCGCTCTTAAACTTTCCAGGGTTTCACTTTATTCACTTTAGTACCCCGCGTACTTTCATTAATCTTATTTTGACTCTAAATAGTTTTTGCACGAAACTACTTGTTTTATTCATGAATTATTTACCTCGGTGAACAAAGCTACTTGTGTAGTATTGCACAAAGGATGTGATTAATTATTATATTTTTAAATGATTTGAAAAGAAACATGACATAATGAGATTACGAGAATATGTCTTGGTCATTTGTTATGTCTCTACTATCTTCGAGAGGAAAATCTATATAGGTAAACTTTATTTTTATTTTTATTATTTAAAGTACAATTTTAAAGTGTGATAAATTATGGTGATTTTGAATCTACAAAAACTGTTATAAAGTCTATATTTGCTCGAAAACAATAATTCTTTTACGTCGACAAACTTGACTATAGACTTCTCCCAAAGTTCAGGTTGCAAAAATTCATCTTGATAAGAATTTTTATAAGAGACTTTTTCTGAAGTGAATGCAAGCATCATGTTTATTTCATGAGATTGTTAGATCTGTTTCATTCCCGGAAGTGAATGCAAACATGGTAAATCACTATTCAGTTAGTGAATATAACTAAGACATGATTCAAATTACTTCACAATTAAAGTTATGTAGTCAGAGTATCGCTGATAAAGATATAAAAACATACTCCACTTTTCACGCAAATAATGTTGTCCTATTAGCTCTATTGTCCTATTAGCTCCGCTATATTCCCTGAAGTGAATGCGACATTTTATAACGGAAAGAATAAATGTCACATTAACAATTGTGGTCGCGATTGAGGTCATGAACATAGACATTGACAAGATGATCATTTTAAGAGTGCTTTGTTGGATAACGCCGATACACCCCATGGCACAGCAGAAAAATTATCCAGCGTAATCCACCAGTGATCCATGTACAAGGGACGAATTCAGGGTGATAAAGGATGAAACGTTACCTTAATAAATCTGGAATCTGGAAATCCGTAGGGAATTCAGAATAACCAAATTGAATCCGAGTCGTCACAATAGCTTTCCGACCTCTACGCAGCCCACCCAAATGAAAAGAACAATATTTTTTCTTCTCTAACTATTAGAGAGGCTTTTCAAAAACCATGAATAAATGGCTGCTAGACCTTATGCCTTTATATAGCATTTAAAAACCTAATTCTAATTAAATTTGGATTCTTAAATATACAATATATTTAACTGAATATAATTAAATATGTAGAATCTGATTATACTTTAATTAGGTTTCTTTTAGAGATATATATATATACTTTAATAATATTTGATAATTACAATAACATATCAAATATTAACATATATATATATAAACAAAATATCCATAATTACAATAATTATAACAATTTCGGTTTCTCACTAATTACGTGTACAACAAATTTGTACACATGCTATCTAATTGATATGTGTTCGTTTCAATCATAGGGTGTGACCATTGTAGGTTCATGTAACATTAGTAGTAATATCCATAACAATTCTAATATTACAAGCAATGAGTGGCATCTAGCAATACATCATTGCTACATAAGTTACACGAAATCATGGTTCGATTTAACCTCTTTTCCGTGATTAACTTCTTTTATGTATTGCATCATTTTGTCCTTATATCTAGATCAGACACAAGTCATGGATTAGTCACACTTGTATAGTCCATCTATTGTTTCTTAATATCTTGAGTAGACTATTATAAACAAATAATTATGATATCCCATATCAATTTATTCGAGCATGGCCATGCATTTTCTAGTCTCACTCAATCAAGTGGCCTATGATATTACTCCTATTATGTCGGAGGGACAAATCCTATCTTGATCAACCATATTTCGCTACATGGATTATGACATATCCAATATCAATCTTTATAGTATAGTTAGTTACGATACACGTTTAACCGTATCAAAATATGTCACTTACGATGTTGAAATAATGATGATCTCAAGTCTGAGGATCATACATGTAGTTATCACCATAAGCAATGTTGCGACTATCACATAATAATCCAAGAAACATGCTCATAACGGGTCAGTCCAGTATGTTGTTCCCTAATACATACTTATGTATTGATTTTGACATCTCCATGTCAATGACAACACTTTGTCATCAATCAACTACATATTAGTCTTAATACATTATTGTTGTCTAAGCCCACAATAATTCTTGACTAAGGACATTCAAGAATAACTATATTATTCTAAGAACTTTAGTATAATTCAGTTTATTTATAGATACACAGAATAAGACTGAAATAATAATAATGACTTTATATTAATAAACAAGATAAAATATGTATGTCATTTACAACCATCTCATGATTGGTATTTGGGCATACTCCAACAATCTCCCACTAGCACTAAGACCAATCACTCATGTATCTAATACCAAGAGACTTAGTGTGACGTTCATGCTTCTGCTGTGTCAGAGGCTTTGTCAGTAGATTAGCGATATTGTCATCTGTTGGTACTCTGCATAGTCTTACATCTCCTCGATCAATGATTTCACGAATGAGATGATAACGCCTAAGTATGTGTTTGGATCGCTGGTGAGATTTGGGTTCTTTTGCTTGTGTGATGGTTCTGTTGTTGTCACAACGTAGATCTATGGCATTCAATATGCTAGGCACGACCCCTAGTTCATATATGAACTTTTTGATCCAAACAACCTCTTTTGTAGCATCGCTTGCTGCAATATACTCAGCTTCTGTTGTAGAATCTGCTACTGTATCTTGCTTTGAACTTTTCCAGCTTACAACACCTCCATTAAGGCAAAACACAAAACTTGATTGTGATCAAGAATTATCCTTATCAGTTTGGAAGCTTGCGTCAGTATAACCTTTTATACTTAGCTCTTCCTCACCTCCATACATAAGGATATTTTTTACTGCAACCCAATGACCTTCACCGGGATCTACTTGGTATCGACTTGTCATACTTAGTGCATATGATACATCCGGACGTGTACATAGCATGGCATGCATGATAGATCCAATGGCCGAAGCATATGGAATCTTACTCATGCGCTCTCTCTCTTGAGGTGTTGAAGGACACATTTCCTTCGAGAGCAAAATACCATGTCTCATAGGTAAGAATCCTCTTTTAGATTCTTCCATACTGAATCTTTTCAGTACTTTATCTATGTATGTATTTTGACTTAGTCCTAGAAGTCGTCTTGATCTATCTCTATAGATCTTGACTCCTATTATGTAGGTTGCTTTACCCAAGTCTTTCATACAAAAACATTTTCCTAACCAAGTCTTTACAGACTGTAAGGTCGGTATGTCATTTCCTATTATTAGTATGTCATCCACATACAATACCAAGAATGTAACATTGCTCCCACTAATTTTCTTGAAAACACATGGCTCATCTTCATTTTTAATGAAACCAAACTCTTTGATTGCCTCATTAAAACGAAGATTCCAACTTCGAGAAGCTTGCTTCAACCCATAAATGGATCTTTGTAGCTTGCATACTTTTAGGGCATCTTTTGGATTGAAAAAACCCTCAGGTTGTGTCATGTACACATCCTCATCTAATTTTCTATTGAGGAAGGCGGTTTTGGCATCTATTTGCCAGATTTCATAATCATAATATGTAACTATTGTAAGCAATATTCGGATAGATTTAAACATAGCAACATGGGAAAAGGTTTCATCATAGTCTATACCATGAATTTGACGAAATCCCTTAGCGACCAATTGCCCTTTGTATATTTGTATATTGCCATCCATGTCAGTTTTCTTTTTGAAAACCCATTTGCACCCTCTCGGCTTAATTCCTTCGGGTGGGTCAACCAAAGTCCATACTTGGTTTTCTGATATGGAATCCATCTCAGATTTCATGGCTTCTAGCCATTTCTTAGAGTCTGGGCTCTCCACTGCTTCCCGATAAGTCCTAGGCTCATATTGGTCCATGAGAAGAACATCTCCATACAATGTGACAAGAAATCCATATCTCTCAAGCGCATTGCGTTCTCTCATAGACTTTCGTAGTGGTTGTGTTTCAAGAACGATTGGATGTTCCTCAACTATTTATGGAACTTGTTGTTGTTCAATCTCTGGTTCAGTGATCTGTGATTGATCTTGAATTTCTTCAAGTTCAATATTTCTCACTTCCTTTTCTAAAACTAAATTCTCTTTCGAGGAAGACTCTATTCGAGCAACAAATACTTTATTCTCAAATGGATTGAAGAAATAGTATCCTTTTGTTTCTTTAGGATACCCTACAAAATTACACTTATGAGATTTAGGTTCGAGTTCTATAGACATCTGATGTTTAACATAAACTTCACATCCCTAAATTTTCATAAAAGACATACTAGGATGTTTCTCAGTCCACATACTCTATTTCTAGCGCATGTCCCCAAAAAGAAGTTGGAAGATCAGCATGACTCATCATTGACCGAACCATGTCTAACAATGTTCGATTTCTCCTTTTAGAGACTCCATTGTGTTGTGGAGTACCTGGAGGTGTAAGTTGTGAGACAATCTCACATTCTTTAAGAAGTTCATCAAACTCTAGGCTTAAGTATTCTCCTCCTTGATCTGATCGAAGAGCTTTGATACTCTTTCCTAATTGGTTTTGTACTTCATTATTAAATTCCTTGAACTTTTCAAAGGCTTCAGATTTATGATGCATTAGGTAAACATACCCATATCTACTGAAGTTGTCAGTAAAAGTAATGAAGTATTGAAACCCTCTTCTGGCTTGTGTATTCATCGGTCCACATACATCACTATGTATTAGACCTAATAAATCACTTGCTCGTTCATTTTTGATTTGGTCATTTTTCCCATTCAGAAAGGTTCACAAATATCTAATTGTTCAAAAACAAAAGAATCCAAAAATCCATCTTTATGAAGTTTTGATATGTGTTTCTCACTTATATGACCCAAGCGACAATGCCAGAGATAAGTTTGATTAGAGTCATTTGTTTTTGATCTTTTCGTATTTATGTTATATATGGAATTGTCTTGATCTAAGATATAGAGGTCATTGATTAATTGAGTCGTACCATAAAAAACATTATTGAAGGAAAAAGAACAACTATTATTCTTATTAATAATCTCAAAATCAATCTTGTCCAAACAAGAAATTGAAATAATGTTTTTAGTCAAACTAGGTACGAAATAACAATTGTCTAAATCTAAAACAAGTCCACTAGGTAATGACAAAGTATATGTTCCTATGGCTAATGCAACAAATCTTGCTCCATTTCCAACTCGTAGGTCTACATCTCATTTTGCCAATTTTCTACTCATTTTTAGTCCCTGTACAGAAGTACAAATGTGAGAACCATAACCGGTTTCTAATACCCAAGAAGTAGATGTTGATATATTAATATCAATAACATAAATACCTGATCCGGACTGTCCATTTTCTCTTGCCTTCTTGATGTCCTCAAGATAGTCAAGGCAGTTTCTCTTCCAATGTCCAGCATTGTTGCAATGGAACACTTTCTTTCCTTTGCAACTCCTCCTTTGGGTTTCAATGCAGCCTTTCCTTTGTTGGGCTTTGGCTTTGCCTTGGTGCTGGGCTTTCCTTTTCTGTTATCTTTTCAGACCATCAAAATAGGTTTGCAGCCAACCTTTTTCAAGTTGTTCTCTGTTGTTCTTAACAGACCAAGCAATTGGGGCAACGATTTGTTAATTTCATTCATATTGAAATTAAGAACAAACTGATTAAAACTATCCGACAAAGATTGCAGGATAACATTAGTAGCCAATTTAACACTTAGAGGGAAGCCCAACTTTTCCAGGGTCTGAATATACCCTATTATTTTGAGAACATGAGTTCCCACTAGAGTTCCCTCAACCATCTTGCACCGAAACAAAGCCTTAGAGGTCTCATACCTCTCTTGACGAGCTTGCCCCTCATATAATTCCTTGAGATTTTTAACCATCTCATAGGGAACCATGTCCTCATGTTGCTTTTGAAGCTCAGGGGTCATGGTCGCAAGCATCAAATAACTGACATCTACCATGTCACTTGAGTATTTTTCAAAGGCTTCCAATTCATCTTTAGAGGCATCGTCTGCTGGCTTTTTAGGGACAGTTTCTTTGATGACTGTTAGTTTTCGTTCTTGTTTGAGGATAATCTTCAAATTGCAGAACCAGTCACGGAAGTTCAAGCCATTTAATTTGTCCTTCTCAAGGAAGGATCGCAATGATAATGTGTTTGCCATAAATCTACAACGATAAAATATGTTTTATAAGTACCTATTTATCATGTTTATAAAGTAATAACATTCCCACTATTAAAAACCTTCAAAATCGAAAAACTTGCTAAAAGTATTTCTAGTGGGTAAGGATCCATATTTCATTTTATTCTGAGTCAACTTTGACTTTACTCCTAGAATTCAATTATTTAGGTAAGCAACACTTGCTAATTACATCTCATGTAATTCCTATATTTGATGAACAACTATTTGTCCAAAACAAAGTTCATATGGTCTAATAGAAAGAACAATAATGAACAGTGCACCAGGTAGGTAACTTATGTAAGAGAGGTGGTGTACTGGGCACACTTAAATACCAAGTCTTCCAAAGAACCAATCCTATACATGCAATTTCGTATTGTTTTTCAATCACCAAAGTTCTTAAACAATCATTAGTCTTTAGGTTTCTAATCTAATTAGAACAACCTAGTTTAACCAATATTACTACCAGTGAATATCACTTGCTTATTCTTCGCGTTTAACCAGGATAGATCTAAATATTTTGCTTTGGCAAAACCTACATAGTACCGATCGAGGTTTTAACGAGGGCTAATATTGGATGACTAATTTTAATTAAATATGGAGGGTTTTTTGTTATATTAATCTCACCATTCTATTATGATCTAATCAGTTACCATCATGCTAAAAAAACATACATTGTATCACATACATGTAAAGCAGTAAATATAAATGCAATGGTTATAGCCCTTAAAACTAAGCTGGCCCATCCCAAGCCAATGGGAGAACCAAAATTACTAAAGATATAACTTGCTTCTCATGCACCTAATCCATCTTTGATCGGCTCATCAGTCTGCTCCTTTGGTCCACGCTTTCTCCGTAAATATTACAATTTTCAGAAACTCGTTTTACATATGAGGGAGTAAGATGAGAAGATAATTACAATAGAAGAAAGAAAGGCACGGCACGGCACGCAGGCCGTATTTATATAAAACCAAAGTAAATAGGCTATTTGGGTTATAACCAGACATTTTTAAACACCGTGCATATCATCCAAAACATACACATGTTTTATCTTGTTAATTAAGATTACCTAAATAGTTCATACGACCTTTGTTGCCTACACAGTCTGGTAGATCTGGGGCCGCCAGGTCCACACCGGGGTCGTCTGGTCCACGCGTAGAGTGTGGACCTGGCGGCCCCGGTATGCCAGGAAGATTTTTAATTTTGGAACTTCAATTACTATGGAAAAACCTCACGAATTGATAACTTTTATCAACGGATTCGTGTTTTTGGATTTTTCAACCCCTAAGGTTTTTCACTCTGGAACAACCATTATTCCTCTGCCAAAAACGATCTGTTATCTTAACCGCATGTTCATCATGTCAACTATTAACATACGATTATCAAAAGCTTACCACAACAAATACATGATTAACACTTAACCATCGATCATAAAAACTTGTTAAAATAGATTAATATATTAATCGTGACTGGATTCAATTTCTACGTTTCGCACAAACATCATATACTCGTCAAAACAGAAAAAGTAAAACATGCATCTTATACAAAAACATCATCAAAGTATTTAAGTCTGAATTCGTATCGTACAAGTGGCTCTAATACCACTGTGGGATAACGCCATACACCCCATGGCACAGCAGAAAATTATCCGCATAATCCACCAGTGATCCATGTACAAGGGACGAATTCGGGGTGATAAAAGATGAAACGTTACCTTAATAAATCTGGAACCTGGAAATCCATAGGGAATTCAGAATAACCAAATCGAATCCGAGTCGTCACAATAGCGTTCCGACCTCTATGTAGTCCACCCGAATGAAACGAACAATATTTTATCTTCTCTAACTATTAGAGAGGCTTTTCAAAAACCAGGAATAAATGGCTGGTAGACCTTATGCCTTTATATAGCATTTAAAAACTTAATTCTAATTAAATTCGGATTCTTAAATATACAATATATTTAATCGAATATAATTAAATATGTAGAATCTGATTCTACTTTAATTAGGTTTCTTTTAGATATATATATATATATATATATACTTTAATAATATTTGATAATTATAATAACTTATCAAATATTAACATATATATATATATGAAATTATCCATAATTACAATAATTATAACAATTTCGATTTCTCACTAATTACGTGTACAACAAATTTGTACACATGCTATCTAATCGATATTTGTTCATTTCAATCATAGGGTGTGACCCTTGTAGGTTCATGTAACGTTAGCAGTAATATCCAGAACAATTCTAATATTACAAGTAATGAGTGACATCTAGCAATACATCATTGCTACCTAAGTTACATGAAATCGTGGTTCGATTTAACCTCTTTTCCATGATTAACTTCTTCTATGTATTTCATCCTTTTGTTCTCATATCTTGATCGGACATAAGTCATGGATTAGTCACACTTGTATAGTCTATCTAATGTTTCTTGATATATTGAGTAGACTATTATAAACGAATAATTATGATATCCCATATCAATTTATTCGAGCATGGCCATGCATTTTCTAGTTTCACTCAATCAAGTGGCCAATATTATTACTCCTATTATGTAGGAGGGACAAATCCTATCTTGATCAACCATATTTCGCTACATGGATTATGACATATCCAATATCAGTCTTTATAGTGTAGTCAGTTACAACACACGTTTGACCGTATCAAAATGTCACTCACGATGTTGAAATAATGATGATCTCAAGTCTGAGAATCATACATGTAGTTATCACCATAAGCAATATTGTGGCTGTCACATAATAATCCAAGAAACATGCTCATAGCGGGTCAGTCCAGTATGTTGTTCCCTAACACATACTTATGTATTGATTTTGACATCTCCATGTCAATGACAGCACTTTGTCATCAATCAACTATATATTAGTCTTAGTACATTATTTTTGTCCAAGCCCACAATAATTCTTGACTAAGGACATTCAAGAATAACTATATTATTCTAAGGACTTTATTATAATTCAGTTTATTTATAGATACACATAATAAGACTGAAATAATAATAATGGCTTTATATTAATAAACAAGATAAAATAAGTATGTCTTTTACAACCATCTCATGATTGGTCTTTGGGCATACTCCAACATGCTTATACCCACTAGAAGTGGGATTATAAAGATGGCAATAGTATATTAAGATAGTGAAATCTTTATGTTATTAATGCGATGGTACAAACTATTAATCTCGTACTTGTCATACGCTGAAGCATTATGGACTTTTATCCACAATCATGAATGATAAAGTAAAGAAAATATAAACAAATGTTGTTTATGAAAATGGCGAAAATAATTATGGTGTTGTTAGTCCAACTCATAATCCCTGAAGGGAATAGTTCGCCTTTTTATTTTTTTTCTTATAACCTCTGAGGAGAATAATTCGTCTTTTGATTTATTTTCTTATAACCCCTGAATGGAGTACTTGATCTTTTAATTTATTGTTATTTTATGTCAATTTACTTTACATAATTGATGTTATGTTTATATTTTTTTCTTGAATGTTTATATGTTTTGAATATTTTGCTTGACATTTATTTCTTTGATTTACATATATATTAAAGTTGAATCATAAGTTACGGTAAACCAGAACTTTACACGTTCAAGATTTTTATTAGTTGGCAAGATCGGTTAGACCATTCTGATCAATGATAATTCGAAAGACTTATTGAGATTCACATGAATATTTATTAAAAGAACATGAAGTTCTTGTGTTGCTTGTTCTCAAAGAAATTAATTATTAGAACTCCACTAATTGAAGCTGAGACTGAATGTCTTGCATATCTGAATGAAATATGGGTCAATTTATCCATAATATAGAAAGTTTTGATATAATCTTAATAGATGCATCTACTCACAACTTGTAGTTTGTGAAATTATTTATTTGAATAAATGAAAAATAAGAAATTTCATATTATGCAATTAAGACTATGTCTTGCTAAAATTAGTGAGTTCATGAGCAAATGGTTAGCAAAATTATTGATTGAATGTCTCCCATTAATAGCTAATCCATAAGAACAAAACATCTAATACCTATGTGGTATTTCAAATGTAGCAACACATATACGCATCAAGCCAATAAATTATAAATACTCCCCATTATTATTGGCTTTTGGTCAGAAGTCATATATTTCTCATTTTTGGATATATGATATATGTTTGAATTGCTCCACCACAACGCACAAAATAGATATATGTAAAGAGTTAAGAATATATATCGAGTATGAGTATCTTTTTTATGTTTAAATTCGTAAACATTAATTGGAGAATCATTTATAACATGATTTTTCTCAATGTTAGGGGAGATATTACTTAGCTGGATAAAGGAAAATGAATTATCATTATTTAGATCCTCGTATATGAACCAAAAGTTTATAAGATAATTCATGTTCTTACATGTCAACTGCCGAACATATTTACTGACCTAATGAGAGTAATAAAGTCTCATATACCAGCTGAAAATGCTCTAAATTTGAATTACATGTTAGAGCAAATGGATGTAAATCAAGCCTAAAGCATGATAGTTGAAACTGGTTCCAATGAAAAGTAATATGAATGGTCATATGTTGGAGGCGGTGCTCCTGAAAAGACTCAAGACATAACTAATAATAAAACTCTATAAGAGTTTCAGGTACCTAAAACAAAGATTGAAAAGAGATCTCGAAAAGTTATGTCACTACGAGAAAAGAATGGAACCAAAATAGAAAAAAGTTATCGACAACAATTTTATATAGAATACTTCTATATAAGTAAAGAAAGAAAACAAGGATCTTGTATAGAAATCTATAGATATTGAAATGATTGACCAATATAGAAAGATGCTTTGATTTCGAAAGTGAAGTTTTTGGACCAGTAGTCCAAACACCTAAAGGTGTAATGTAAGTGGGGGTACAAATAAGTAGTCGTAAGATATAACACGACTTGAATTATGAAGAATTTCTAATTACTTCAAGGTGGATGCAATTAATTTGGAAGTTATGAAATACTTTATATGCATCTAATTATTTTGTGGATCTATATTTATCCTTGAAGGATTTAAAATGCTAGAAGCATTTGGAAATTTCTGGGGAAATTTATTTAGATATGTCCCCTTGAATATTTATATTTTGGTGCATTTGGTATAATCGCCTTAGTGAGTTCTTATTGAGGAAATATTGTAAGAATGATCATATTTTCTTATGCATTTTATAAAGGAGTTTGGATCAAGATTCATTATGATAATTTGAATATAATTAAAACTTCTAAAGAGCTTCAAATTATAAACTCCTGAAGAGCTTTCAAAGCATTTGATTATTTAATGAAAGTATTCGAGAAAAAAGAATCTTGATATCAAGTTCTGTCTTAACCTAAAGATCAAGCACTTAAATATATGTTTTTGTCTATGAACGGACATATTACTCCAAAGTTTCATCCCTCACAATCTTCAAAAAAATAGTATTCAAGATTGAATTATGAAGATACAAAGATCTTATGTGATGTTTTCATGAGGGGGAGTAAATACGCGTTGGACTCTTTTTCCCTTAACCGAGGTTTTGTCCCAATGGGTTTTCTTGGTAAGGTTTTTAATGAGGCAACATGTTATGTGTATCAAAGATGTGTGTACTCTTTTCCTTCACTGAAGAATTTTTTCCCACTAGGTTTTTATCTTAGTAAGGTTTTTACGAGGCACATTATCTTTATAGACATTCAAGTAGGAGTGAAATGAATATTTATCTATATGGATGTCTATCATGATAATAATTTTATCAAGGAGATTTGATTTACTTTATTATTAAGAATATTATCTTATTTAATTAGAGTTTAATGTATTATGTACTTCTTATGCCTATAAATAGATGATTTGATAAAGATATTGTACACAAGTTTATATTGAGAATAATATAAATCTCCCTCTTTCTTTGGTTTCTTGTTCTTGTTATTGTTCTTCCATTGCAACAAAACAAGTTTTTTGCGGCATATTTTTGCTCTATAGCCGCACTTTAAGCGCTGCTGAAAATCCTCCAGACGCTAGGAAAAGCGCAACAAAAAGTGCTGCTATATCCTGCGCCGCAATAGTTAGCAGTGTTTTCGAACAAAAAATGCCGCAAAAGGTCGAGTTCTATAGTGGCGTTTGAATTTCAAAACGCATCTAATACCATATCTTTAGTGGCATTTGTATTTCAAAACGCTGCTAATACTCTGTTTGTAGTGGCGTTTGAATTCCAAAACGCCGCTAAAAGTACACTATCTGTAGTGGCATTTGTAATTCAAAATGTCATTGATACCATATCTTTAGTGACGTTTTTATTTCAAAACGACACTAATGTTAAGCTATAGTGGCACTTTTCACCAAAACGTGGCTAAATGTGATTGGATATTGCAATATTTAGTGGCATTTGAAGACACATGCAATTAATTTGCCTTTTTGATTTTTTTTTTTGTACAAATTACTATTTCTTATTTCAAAATGGCATAGTTGAACAATTTTAACACCATTGACAATTAAAATTGAATTCTTAAATCTGAAATGTAAAAGGATTAAAATTTAAATGTACACAAAGAATACAAACTTGGAATATATTTTAACCGATTGCCAAATATTAAAACAATCATCAGTCACCATATTGTTTTATTCTAAGATTTGAGTTCCAGGGATACCAAACAGACAGAATTGGAGTATGGCAACAAGAAGCAATGCAATGGCAACAACGAAAATTTTTTGCTAACAATTTTCATGTGTCTTCATTGGAACCGCATGAGCAGTTGGATGCGGCAACCCGACCGAGACCTCAATCCATAGTCATCAACCACTTGTTTTTAAAGCAAATGCATCAAGTGTATGCAAATGCAAATGTATCAAGTGCATCAACGCATCAAGCTGTATGCAAATGCAGCTGAAGAAACTGCAGAGTTCGAAAGCAGCAAGTGTATTAACATCACTTGTTTTTAAAGGACATGTATGCAAAGATCTACATAATAAGATTTACCATCTTCAATGATTATTTTAAGCAACATATCACAGTTAAATTTGTGAAACTAATGACACCTAGATTTTAGGAACCCTACAAACAAGGCTCACAAATGGCCATCTTGAGGGATAAATCCACATAAATCCATGATAAATAAAAGTAACAGTGAAAACTTATGATAAAAAATCCACCTCTGACGGATGACACTAAAACAAAAATATAAATCTCTCTATGTAAGTATAGCAAGCTCACAAATGGCCATCTTGAGGCATTTAGACTGTAATTCAACATTTGTTGTCTTACTCTGACAAATGAAATAATTTAGAAAGATATTATTTAACAAGAGATAACCCAACATCGGGAAATTAAAGCAACTACTCCACTTTTAAGGCTATTAGCACTGCTAATTTATCAGTTTAGATGAACAAAAAAAGAAGCAAGGTATAATAAAACAAAAAAGCTTGTCCCAAAAATCAGATGAAGCAAATGAAAAAAAAACTCAGGTCTACGCAAAGGTAGCAATATTAAAGGATTCACTAAATACCTTAAACATTTAAAAAAGAAACATATATTAGGAATTGATATATCTCTAGGAACTTACATTGAAGTTCCCCAGTGCCACTAGTACTGCCAGCATATTCCAATTCCTCATCACTATCTTGCTAGGTTGGCTGTTGAAGTAAAGAAACCTTTGAGTATGCAAGAACAACAAACTGTTGTCCGACGACTACCTGGAGAAAAGAAATGTTCAGATCTCTTGTAAAGAAATGTCCAACGTGGTAACTCATATAGTGCACTTCCAAAAGTTACATTTACAGAGTATTTTGTGTCATAGTTTGCAAGGAATGCAACACATGCACCGGACTTTGAACAAAATACATGAGCCTGTGAATCGAAACAGTAATAAAAAATAATGAGAACAAATTCCAAATTGTAATCGGTTAAACTTCCTTAATTTCCTTTGAACAGTAAATTTTTTTACCTCCTGCTTACTTCCAAGTGATGTAAATGTAGGATCTGCAGAAACTAAAGCTGGTTCACATAATTTGATGGCTCTATGTAAGTCTCTCAAATGTCCTCATTTTGGTTCCCTTAGTAATCCTTGTAAAAGATAAAAAAAAAAAAAAAACAAATTTAGAACCCTAAATTGTTCACCATGAAACAGGTAAGTAAAATCGGTTCAGCCTTAGCTCGGACTACGGTTCATATGTGCATATCCTATTCATCAATAGGAGCATCATAATCATAGATCATAATATTAAATACTTTAGGTATTTAATTTGATTGCTAATTTCCAAGTTCCAAAGATTTATACGCAGATCATCAGCTGATATGGAAGTTTCACTATCACTAGGTAATATAAGAGAAGCAATATCACTATAAATTGGCAAATCAAGCTAATTATGAAAAGCAAATCACAAAAACAGGATGTGTTTTCAAACATACACACTTCAAGTATAGACATATTATAACCAAATAAAATAAGCTGCATACAAGCCTAATATAAAAAAGGCTTAGATATCGCCATATTGATTCCCAAACAATATTCTATTAAAAATAAGAGGCCTCAACATAAAGTATAAGATGCATTGTCAAATCAAATTAAATTATTTTTTTGAGAGATCCAATCAAATATATAACATGCAGGCTCAACATTAAGTGTAAGATGCAACCAAGAAATTTTATTAGTAAAACATATACTAGATTCCCATAATATTGCAAACCATAAACTTATACTTGCACTATAAAAGGGATATATTTGCTCTAGGTATAAATATAATATACTTGCACTATTTTAGAGAAGGAAATATGAGCTTGTATCAAGCCAAGTAACCAGTTAGAAGTACAAAGATAAACTGATATTTGACATCCATTAATATCCAACAAAAATATGGTTAACAAAACAAGGGAGTTGATAAGGGGCATGGAGAGAGACTAATGTAAATCACAACCACACTACATCTACTAAAAAGCATGACAATGCACCAAAGCAGACAAAATGGGCATCAAAGTCTTAATGACTATATGTCAAAATGCTGAATTTTGAATATTTTAGACTCTAAGTAAGTAGAATCAGCATGAGATAATAATATATTGGTTTTCAATTTGGGACTATGTTCAACTACTTCTTGTTTTTCCCTCACAATTCAACCTCAGCCAAAGAAGCAATATTGCATTATCATAGATCATACTCTTCCTCTTGTTTAGATATCAAAACCCTAAATTCAAAAGACAGATTCAATAGAAATTCAACATAGAGAAAGGCAGAGCTTTAGGTTGAAGAATCAAACCAATAATACATAGACACATGTAATATTTATTCATCAAATAAGGCTGAAGAAGAAAGAGCAATATACCTGGTGCTGGAGTACCCGTCTTTTGAAAACACTAAAAAGCAATCTCGGCGTCGCAAAGGGTGGAGAGCTCGTGAGCTTTCTTGGAGAAAGTCAGCTACCTCGACGGCAAGGAGCGAGGAGGAGGAGCAGAAGCAATACTTAGGGATTTTATCACGATGGATTTGAGGATATTGGTGTATTTGAAATTGAGAATATAATCGAGGGTCAAAACGATGTGTTTTACTATTGCGGCGTTTGTAGACACAAACACCGATAAAACTTACCTACGACGTTGTTACAAAACGCCACTAATAAACGACATCTATTGCAACGTTTATTTTAAAAATGCCGCTAAGTGTGATATTTTGTGGCGTTTGAACTGGAGCTCATGGTGCTCTCCAATGAGTTGGGCCTTCATGTGTTGTGGTTTTACAAAGGAATTGTGAATTTTATATTGGTTGTGTATTAAAATAGGTCTTAAAACCAACTACTAGCTAGTCTAGTGGAATAAAATACTAGATCTTCTTTCACCAAAAAAAATACTAGATCTTCTATAACAAGTTTTTCAATATCCAATCTAAATTAGTAGATCAATAAGTCAAATATCAATGTTTATAAAAAAGGCATAAAGACAAAAAAATGTCTCTAACGTCTGGCTGAATAGTCATTTTGGCCCCTATTCTTTTTTGAACCAATTTAACCTCCAACGTTTCATTTTGGGTCAAAATGACCCCTCTTCGGATGAAAACTGTTAGTTAACTAATGGTAAATGACTTGAAATGACGTGGTAAACTTACATGACAATGTACGCTGATATGGCAATGTCATATAAACAAGAGTGTTGACTTGAAAGAATGTCACATCATTTAAAAATAACCATCCAATTAACTAATGATAAAATCTATATTATTTTAAATTAATGCAATGATAAAAATTAAAAAAATAAATAAATTTTGACCCTAAAATGATAATATGAAACTTTGTAAAATCCATTGACGGCAACAATCACTAACCAATACATGCTGGGGAAGAAGCTTAATTGGCTTCATGGATGCGTTGCTCCTCAAATAACTGCCATAATACAAACAAGCCCAATACGTCAACCTAATATAAGACACTAAAGCCTTGTCTCATAAGTTAGGCCTAGACCAAAAATAAGTTCCCATGACAACCCTAGTCTATAATCATATTAACAACAAATCCATATTACACTAAAATCCACTAAATCCAAATAATCCAATGTCAAATTACAGATCGAAATGTTATAGTTTAAACATAATTATTTCTGTTTAGAGATTTAAAATATGGTGGATAATTTAGATATTATAAAAATGATAATTATTTGATGTATTGTCCGTAATTTTTTTCCCATAAGCATACGTCTAAAGTTGTCACGTATTAATTTTAGGGGCCCTAAATCTTAACTCTTAAATTATAATCTTTAAATTATAAAATTTATTCTAAAACTTTAAAATCTAACCACAAACTTACCCTAACCGCTTCCCCTTCAAACCCTAACCACTTCAAACCAGCCATACTTTTTCTTTTTCTTGCTTAATCGACAACGACATTAGTCTTGATGTTGGTTGTCGAGCGCAAGTGATTTATATATATTTTGTTTTTTTATTTTCTTTTTTTTTGCACATTTTGTTGCGCTTTCCTTTGCCGGTGTGACACGTTTTCTCTGCCTTTATGAAACGTCTCTACCTTATGGCACATTTTTATAATTTTTTGTGAGTTTTTGGTGTTCGTACGGTGATCCTTGCGATGCTTTTTTTTTATTCGTGTTGTCGGTGGTCAGATAAAGTTTCATCTCTTTTAGATTGTTTGCCGATGTAATCTATAGGTTGCTTTTGAGAATAAATGTTGAAAGGTGGTTTTCGATTTTGGGGATTTCATCTAATTCGTGTTTTGACAACTCTCCACAGACCCTTCCTACAATAGACCGTAGAGATTTTTCTTTTATACAAAGATGAAGTGTCTAATATGACTGGTGGTTCACTTTTTCCTATTAGTTAGACGGATTGAATTTAAATTAGGTTAATATTTTTTTGATAATATGCATGTTGGTCTTACAGTCTATGTTCGAGGTGCGAGGATGTCCCTCCCAACAATATTGTCTCCAAGTTTTGAACACGTGTTTTCTCCTTAAGAGTGCAACATGTCTTACCAGTTACCAATGCACTCAACCTGTAATATCCTCAAAACTAGTATAAAGAAGTTACTACAATGCTTTCATTTGACCCCTAATTGATTGAAAACAAGATACTAGATCTAGTTAATAAGGACTAGAATGTTATAAATGAAAAAGTATTAACCTATTGTATAAGTGACCAAACCAAAATAAACAACAAAATGCAAGAATGCATGGTAAATTTTTAAATTCCTGCAATGCCCTTACACATGTCATTAGTTAAAGGATAATTAAGGGTAAATTAGTCTTTTGGGAGGAGATAATGGATGATCCATTATCATCTTCTTCTCCCATTTGTCGTGTAGATGAATAAGGAAGAGAAAAAAAAAAGGAAATTGCGTGAGAAAAACTCTTTAACCATACATTCAAGCTTGAAATTGGAGAAATTTGAGTTGCTAACATTCATATAATCTTGATAGGAAGGTAAAATCTCTTCCTTAATGTGTTATAGATACAAATGATGCATGTAGATTTAGGGTTCTTAATTGAATTACATGGATTCGATGAATAGATAGGGAATTGATGCTATGAACTAGTTAAGAAGTTCAATTGATTGATTAATACATGAAATTGACATGCCATTCGAATGAGTAGGAGAAATTGATGATGTCAATAGCCAAATTGATGGTGAAATGCTATGCTAGATGCTAGAAAATTTGGATGATGATTAGAATGGATGATTGAGATGTAAATTGAAATTGTAGATGTTGTATATTCTAATGGATTGATGTCCTTATGAATCAAATTGAAAATGTTGCTCAATTTCCCTGTGTTTATAGGTTGGACACATAATTGGACTGACCTAGGCATGTATGAATGAGTATATATACTGAACAAATATGCTAGAATCTTGTTTAGATGAATTATGAAGCTAGAAGCTTAACCTAGTGTAATCTGCCCAGAAAACTCTGTTCTGTGTAGTAACTTTGAAAAATCACCATAAATTGTATAAATGGAATTTGAGGATGAAATTTTTATGGACAATGCCTTAACATGTCTAAATTCATTAGGAGAAAACAAAACTAAATTCTGGATTGTATAATGAATTGTAGAGAAGAAACACTAGGGACAGTGCAAATTGTCCAGTGTTGTAAATTGCCCTGTCTTTAAGCTAAAAACTGTATTAATTGGAAAAGGATTAAAATGTAAGGCTTATATGGTTAGAAGGACAATTAATTTAGCTTTCTAACGGTGTAAACAGTTTGAAATTCTAACGTACGAAATAAAAGATATGAACATTTAAGCAAGCAGTGCACATGCTGCCAGACAGCAACAGTCTAGATGTTTATATTGAATTGTATGCTTGAGTATGGAGTCACATAATGACTCAATTGGTTTTTGGATTGTGTCTAATACACTATGTATTGTATGAATGTTAGATCAAGTGGAAATTGAGGATAAAGGGGCTCACTTAGATCAACAAGCTAGTAGAGGAAAATGGATTACAATCTGGGATCGACAATAGCTCGAAAAATTCTTGTGAGTGTAGTTTAAAGTTTGGAGAGGGCGATAACCTCTTCAAGTCTATTTTTGATTTGTAATTCTTATTGAATCTTAAGTATAAATTGTATACTAAGCTTGTTATGGAGCATTAGCAAGGTAAGTACTCTTTTGAGTGGTTACTTGATTGTGAAGCATGCTTGAATTGCCATTGATTGTAATGATGTGCTTATTGCCTAATTGAACTATGTTGAAATGAAGCATGATGTTATAGATAGAAATAACTCAATTCATTATTGAATGACATATTGATTGATACTCCTTCATTGACTATGGAAACATTGATATTGGATTGGATTGAGCCCTATTCGACTAAAAGGGAATATTGACACAAATTGTGCACATTGAATTGAATCGTGCTCCTAATTGATTGAAAGTGATAACTATTGCAAGCCTTGGTCTCGAGTCGGTCTTAGATATAGTTGGCATGCCATAGAGTCTATAGAGCTCATTATCGGGGTGGACTACGGTCCGGGACATTGGTCCCTATTTGGCGACAGTAGGAGGGAAACATTGTTATTGGTCATTGGAGACAGTAGAAAGGATTTGATCAGGTACTTGGTACCATATTGACTATTGTTATTGACGATAGTTTGGTTAGAGACTCGAGTATCTAGACCGAGTAATCGATTCTTAAGGCTATACCTAAAATGAACTAATAAATCATGTACAGTGAACCTATTGCTACATTGAATTGCATTGATTGATAGTAAAGGTAAAATTGAATGCCATGAACTATGGATATTGAAACATTGATTGAACATTGCTTATATGAGATTGCTTGAATGTAAAGGAAAATCAAATGCCATGATCTATTGCTATTGAAACATTGATTGAACATTGCTTATATGAGATTGCTTGAGTTGAAACATTGATTGTGTTTAAATGACATGATGAGTCTAATTGTTAATCGAATTGGATGATTGAGTATGTCTAAACTTCAAGCCTTGTATTGGTATTGGATTGAAAATTAGGCAATGCATCTAGAAGTGTATGCCTTGTTCAAATGGTTCCCTATTGATAGGGGAACCATACCATCCATTTGATGGTTCGTAGTTGAGACTTATTGTATTGTTGCCTTGTAACTTTAACTTACTCACTAAGCTTTGCTTATTCAAGTCTCATTTCTACGATACAGGTTGATATCAGATGCTATCTTGAAGTCTAAGCTCGTACAAGTCACTTTTTGCTCAAAAGAGTGTGTTTCCATATTGTTATAGTTCTCCTAGGATGGTGGCACCTAAGGCATGCATATTCATGGTCACTTAGTTATGTTTTGTATAAGTTAATTCTATCTATGATCTATAAGGAGTTTGGTATGTATAAATGAGCATGTATGCACTTTAATGAACTTGTATGCTTGATAGCCTAATGTTTAATTTCCATGGATGAATTATGCATGAAATGGTTGAATAGATCTCTTGAAAATGGTTAGTTAACATCAAGTAAATATAGTAAACCACATGTTTAGACATGAACCACAATGATCACCTAAGGAACTAGCCATATTGTGTAGATAATATTGGAAGCATGTATGATTGATTATGGTAACTTAAGTAAATGATGTGAACACCTATTGGTATGCATAATAGCTATATAGGAAACTTGGAATTTCTCTTTCATATTATACATCTAGTCGAATGCTTGCTTGAAGGACAAGTAAGTCCTAATTGGTGTTGGGGCATAATATCTAATTATTTTATGGGTCCTAATATATCTAGTAAATGCTTCATACATTGTCTAATATATCCTCACCTATTCGAATGGTAACTTGAAATGCAAGAAAGACCTTAAACGAAATGTACTCACTACCTACAATTGATTGAATTGTTGATTGTTATTGTAGTAACTTACCTAATCCTACTAGGGTGGTTAGAATATGTTACATAACCCTTGTTGATAAATTATGTTAATATTTTGAGTAGATTTCAATTTTCGATTTATTTTCGTTTAATCATTTTGGATTCTTATTATGAGGTTCGACTATTTGTGTGTGTCAATCGGATGTTTATGTTATTTTGGATCGTTTATTTAAGTCATTTCGTGATTAAATCACTTTGGATTAAAGTCACTTTTTATATTCAGATTATACAAATTTAAATTATTTTTCTAATAAATAAGTGATTAAAAAAACTTACACAAACATCAGTTACCATTGATATAGTTTACCTGCTCAAACTAAGTTAATCACATTTTAATCTAAATAATGTTGGAATCAGAAAGAAAAAAAAAAGGTTGACTGATGAGTGGGATAAGAGAGGGAATTGATATTTGGCTATTGGCATCTGTGGTGTCTATCTGGACTTGAGCAGCCAGACCATAGAGGATAAAACCAGAAAGTATTCGTAACCAAGACACAGAAAACCAAAAGATATGCTTACTCACAACGTGGCTGCGCCGTCTTCTCCGTAAGAACTCTGTTCAACCACTTCCCAATTTTCAATTTTCTCCCTTTTTGTTTGATGTGGGGGGGGGGGGGGGGGGTTCATTTGTGCTCTTGCAGATGCCCAATTCTTTCCCATGTCTGGCATTTCCAGGCATCTGATCAGCTTTCGTTTCCCCACAACATAAACCCAAATCTTAATCATGGTATTTGCTTCTGCCCCATGTCTGGTTTTTCCCTTCTCTACTGGTTCCACAGTTCTAAAAGCTGCTTGTTTCGTTTATATTAAGAGGTTCACAGTCTTGGTTACAAAACAAGGTTGAATTAGAACATGTTTAGGATTTGAACACTTTGTGTTTTGTTTTTGCAGCAACCAGAAAGATTAAGGGATTCCGACTCAAGGCTAACTTTTGGGACTCCATCAGATCTGGGTATTTTGATTTATTTGTTGTTTTTGAACCATGGACTTCAATATGCATGTTATGCTGAGATTGGTAATTTTAGATTGCTTTGTTTCTCCCTGTTTTTGTGAACCTTCTGTTAGTGTTATGTGTTTCCAAAATATAATTTAGGTTTTAGTGTTATTTAAATTTCCTTCTAGTCATTGTGGCCTTAGGCCATGGAACACCCTAGATTCGTTTTTTGTTCATGTTCGTGCACGAATGCTCTGTTTCTTTTTTTTGATTAAGTAGAGAGTAATTACATTCTCAAGCAAATGTCAGGATTCGAACCCATGGGGCAACATGAGCATCCTTGACCACCTGGGCAATCAATGAAGCTCGTGAATGCTCTTTTCAATTGTCTAATTTTGATGCAATTTACCAGATGACACGGTTTTAGGCCATAGTACATATAGAACCAACACCGTTTGCCTTATTTCTCTTGAGCAAATCATCTATGATAATTGCATTACGATCAACGAATCATAACTTGAAAGTGTGTAGGGTTCAATATGAAGATTACACTTAATATGTAGTGGTCCTTAGCATAATTCTTTGTTGTGCTTGGACTCTTTTTATTTGTCTAGTTTTTCCTCAACTTACCAAGCTGACACGGTTTTAAGCCATAGTACCAGTAGAACCAACAAGAATTGCCTCATTTCTTAGTAGCAAACCTCCTATAATTATTGCACTACAATTAGCGAATCATAAATGTGTAGGGTTCAGTATGAAGGTTACACTTATAAGTAGTGAACCTTAACGTAGTTCTTTGTAGTGATTGGACGAGTGCTCCCCCATTTTTCTCTTGTCTCATTGGAGCACCCTTTCTTCCTTGCTTATTGTTCTAGAATTTTGAAGAACAACACAACACAGATTGTGGAACCACCCTCTACGCTTGAAGAAGAGGAAGAACCTCTGCCTGAAGAATTTGTGCTTGTTGAAAAGTCTCAACCAGATGGAGAAGTTGAACAAATAATATTCTCTTCTGGAGGAGATGTGGATGTCTATGAGCTTCAAGCCCTATGTGACAAGGTAAGGATTTTTTGTTCCATGCATCTAGATAATGCCTGATGGCGTATGTATGCCGTCACAGTGATTGCAAGTTTGTTGCTCTTGGGTTATGCTGTACCCTGCACCTGCTTTTTAGGATTCGGATTTATTAGCATGTTTTTAATAGGTTGGCTGGCCAAGGAGACCGTTGTCAAAACTAGCAATGGCATTACAAAATAGTTATATGGTAGCCGCATTGCATTCCGTTAGGAAATTGCCTGGTCAAGGTATGCGAATAATGTTGAAAGGGCTGGTTTTTTAATTGCAATAGTTCAAAGATATTTGTATTCCTAAAACTATTAATAAACGTCTTAGTGTACTTGGGGAAGTTATTTGACAGAAGGGAATGAGGAAAAGAAGCTAATTGGAATGGCTCGTGCTACATCCGATCATGCATTCAATGCTACAATCTGGGATGTTCTTGTTGATCCTAGCTATCAGGTACTTGAGTAGGCATAGACAATTGTAACAGCGATGAAGGAGGGGCCGGGTGTGTGCGTGAAGTTACGTAATTATCTCACGCAATCTTCAATATTGTTTTCTAATAGTGTGCATGCAATGCAGAGCAAAGGCCTTGGTAAGGCCATGGTTGAAAAGATGATCAGGACTCTTCTACAGAGGGATATTAGTAATATAACACTTTTTGCCGACAGTAAAGGTATGAGGCCCTTTAAACGTAACTTGATCACCGTGAAACCGAACTCCGATAAAGTTGTTGAACTGCCTCAAATAATACCATCGTACTTCGTTGCAGTTGTGGAGTTCTATCAGAACTTGGGTTTTGAACCGGATCCGGAGGGCATCAAGGGTATGTTCTGGTATCCAAGGTATTGATTGCTATTTCGATTACGAGAAGAAACACACCGGTGGGGCTTGGGTTGAGACATTAGATGAGGGAAATTAATCATACATTCGTCATCAGAACTCCAAGTGATCCGGTTACGTTAGGGGATGGCATCTTATATAGTATTTTATGATTCACTCACTGTTAGACAACTCAATGCATGCGAGGATTATTGTTATTTGAAGTCTGCTAATGCATGAGTTTGAATTCAAAATGAAACAAGTGCATATATATATATATATATATATATATATATATATATATATAATTTACAAATTCTGGTTTGAATGTCTGACATTTACAACTCACCGTATATATTTCTTATTGGCCTACTAATTATTGCCAATATAATATATTTATTGTAAAATATTAGTTTTGACTTGCTAATTATTATTATGGATCTTACAAAGAATTAGAAATCATTTTTACTAATTAAAATAAAATGATATCATGTGTGCAAAAGCTCGAATAGATTTATAAATCAATGATTAGGATGTTTGAATTTCACACATTGAATTCAATTCAACAATTATAGAATCAAACTTTAAAGTTTACTCAACTTAGCCTAGATTTAATTCGATAGATTCATTCAACCTCATTTTACAATCCACCTTTGAAATTTTATATGAAAATAAAATAAAATTTGAAACTGAAAGTTTTGATGTTTTTACTCATAGTCTTGGATTTCGAGTATTGTGAACGAAGAAGAATAATTCTAAGAGTGTTTTGTTCACTATTTGAAGATTTGATTTAACTCGACTCGAAATATAATCTAACGTGATCATGGAACATTAGAATCAAGCTTATATTACAAATAAGTACATAAAGTATCATTTTTTTTATTTAAGTACATAAAGTATATTTTTTTAGTCAAAATTAGTAATGAGTTATACTTTTTTGTCAAAATGAGTACCTAAAGTATTTTTTTAGTCAATGTCACGTGTCTACTTTTAGGAACACATTTTGATAAAAAAAATGTGATTTGAGTACCTATTTTGACTAAAAGTATACTTTTAAGTGCCTATTTTAATCAAAAATACTTAAATGAAAAAGGTGATATACTTTAGGGACTTATTTGGATAAAATCTTGGAATTAAAATAAAGAGGTTTCAAAGGTTGACAAATTCCCACCAAACTCAACATACAATTGTGTCGGAGGAGCATAGTAGGTGAAGAAAGAGCTGAGTTGTTAGACTTTGATATTTTCTTGTAATATTGAATAAATAAATAAATATGTATCCTAATCTGCAGCCGTTGATGTATGATTAAATGTAATTTTCAGAAATGTGGATGAACAAACCATAAGCAGTCATGATCTTCCAGTAATATGCAGCCGTTGGTTGACAAAAAGTGAACAGCAGCCATCTCCATCTCCATCTCCATCTCCCCTTCTTTGTCCCTTTTCCCCTCATCTTCAAACTTTGCTGCCACAATTCCTTTTGAATTTCGTTTTGTTTTTTGTCAACTCGGAAATGATTTGCGGGGTGAGATTAGGCGGATCATGCATATTCGCCCTCTGCCTCTGCCTTGCTGCGGCTGCTCCTCCTATTACCCATCCTTCTGAAGGTTTGTCCTTCTCAGCTCCAGTTTCTGATTAAAACTGCAATAATTATAGAGATGACTGGATCAGCAATATGAACTTTATTTCTTAATTACAAACTGGGGATCGTACTGTAGGTGTACGGGTGAAAAAACATGTTTTCGCTTTTGACTATTGCTAATCTTTAATCTGTTGGCGGCTGCACCCTGGAATTTTATTACTATTTATTAAGATTTCTCCCAATTGCAGTTAGTGCATTGCGAGCTGTGAAGAAGCAATTGGTTGATCCAAAGAAGAATCTCAGAAATTGGGGCAAAGGGGATCCTTGCACAGCCAACTGGACTGGAATTCTATGTTCTAATGATCTTGGGGATGATGGATATTTGCATGTTCAGGAACTGTACGTTTTCTCTTGCATTCTCCACACCTACTTGTGACTTGTGGTTGAGTCTCTGCTTGGCTTTTCGATTGTTTTTTTTTTCTTTCCATTTTGTAGCTTATTGAAAAAGTTTGTGCTCGTCGCCGTTGATGCTAACTGCTTTCTGTAATTGGTGCAGTCAGCTACTGAATATGAACCTCTATGGAAGTTTAGCTCCTGAACTTCGCCAACTTTCTCGTCTCAGAATACTGTGAGTTGGGATATGAAATTGAAATGCATCATAAACATTCCCCACACATAATTTCCAGTGGAGCTAACACCTTTTCTCTTTTGTTTGTTGAAGAGATTTCATGTGGAATGAGTTGACTGGCACTATACCAAAGGAGATAGGACAGATCTCTCCCTTAACACTCCTGTAAGTTGGATCTTTCTTCTTCATTAGAGAAATTTAAAAAAATAATAAGTTTCTTTATTGAAGACTGATTGGAGGGCATACTTAACGACAAAAAGTTCATATTTTTCTTAATAGTATATTTTTATGTCAATCTAAGTCCATGTTTAAATTTTATGGTGTGGAGATTAAAATGTCTACATAAGAGGTTCTTTGAGTTTGGCTGTTACATGGTTGTTATCCAAAAATTAGAAGAAGAAAAAAAGCATGATATTTTGTTAGTTTTTAACTGTGTGGTATTCTGTATGCAGACTCTTGAATGGCAACAAATTATTTGGTTCTTTGCCAGATGAACTTGGCTATCTCTCAAATCTGAATAGACTTCAACTCGACCAGAACAACATTTCTGGTCCGATACCAAAATCGTTTGCCAACATGAGCTGCATGAGACATCTGTAAGTGAAACTACAAGCTAAATGCTATTTCAACTCTACATAGAGATGAACACTTACTTTAACATAACAAAGAGAAAACAATTTTCTACTAGTTTGACATGCTTGTTTGTAATGCGCAGCCACCTCAACAACAACACCCTTAGTGGCCTAATTCCTCCAGAATTATCTCAGATACCCACTTTGATTCACTTGTAAGTTCATATAAAATATGCTTTCATTTAAATATACATTTTTCTTTTCCTTTTGCATTGTTATCAGTATTTTACTTATTTTTATATTCTCCTATGTCATTGGTGATATATAATTTTTATTGTTTGCAGGCTTTTGGATAACAATAACTTATCTGGATATCTTCCTCCAGAATTCTCAAACTTGCCAGAATTGCGCATACTGTATTTTTCTTCTCTTCAATCATGGTCCTCATGATGTGATTTAGTTATTGACATTATCCTCCAGCTTTAACTTGCTTCTTTATCGGCGTTGTGCCTTTTTTCTTATCAAGCAAAACGTTTGTCTCTAAAATCTAGAATCTTTAAGTAACCAACTTTAATAAGGCACACATGTCATTTTTCTTTTTTATCTATTAGTTATTTTGGCATTAACTGTTTTCTACATTTCTGCAGTCAGCTTGATAACAACGAATTCGGTGGATCTGTTATTCCAGCTTCGTATGGGAACTTTTCTAGATTAGTGAAATTGTGAGTGTTAGTAAAACATTTATTTAGTCTTAGAGTTTATTTAGTGAGTTAAAGAAAACGTTTAAGCTTACAAAGTTAGTGATTTGTTATATCACTAATGAATTAAAAGAATCATAAAAAACATGGACATGCCCTTGATATAGAAATACATCAATTCAGTTATAACATATACCTCATTCTCTCTTCAAAGTTTAACCCTGTCTGGAATTTGTATTTAATATTATGGACTAAAACGTACACACAATTTGTTTTTGCACAAATCTGCTGAAGACTACTAATGCTAGTTATTTCACTTGGTGCCTTTCAGGAGTCTCAGAAATTGCAGCTTGCGGGGAGCGGTTCCTGATCTTAGCAAGATATCAAATCTTACCTATCTGTATGTCTGGTTTACTCTTTTAATTTATTGTGTGATATTTAATATTTACCTTCTTAGGATGCATTTATTTTATGCAATACTGCAAATTTCCATCTTATTTTAGCCATCGAACTTAACTCATGTTCTTGAATCTGCATTCATGTGGCAGGGATCTCAGCCAGAATCATCTTATTGGACCCATACCAACAAATAAGCTTTCGAATAATATGACAACCATGTAAGTGAAATGCTAATTTCAACTTATCAAGTGTCTTGTTTCAATAAATAAGTAAACTCGTATTTTTAACTGCTCCAATCTGGATATCCCAATTGTGTAAATATTTAACTAAATGATAAGTTAATCTTTTGAAGTTTGTACTATTACCTTCTTTTGATTATTTAATAAAAATGCAATCTATACAAATTCCCAATAAGAGATGACTTCTCTTCTTTATTGCAGTGATCTTTCGGATAACCAGCTAAACGGAACTATACCTGCAAGTTTTTCAGACCTTCCTTCACTTCAGACTCTGTGAGAACCTAAATGCATATAAAACTGTTCTATATTTCCTGTTGTTAAATGATGCTTAATGTTACATTTTGCAGAGTTTAGAATCTAAATGATGGTTTATTGCAGATGTCTCGAGAATAATTTTCTGACCGGTCCTGTTCCTACTGACATTTGGCAGAACATGACCTTCAGTACTAGTGCTAGACTTAAGCTGTAAGATCCACAAGTAGTGAACTCAGTTTTTATAAACCATTATACATATTTGATGAGCTTTGTTTTGGTGCACATTGAGAAGCACTGCTCTTATGAAATAGAATGCATTGGTAATCGTTTCCCTTTGCGCGTCCAAAATGCAGAGATCTTAGAAACAATTCATTCTCAAGCATTCAAGGACATCTAAATCCTCCAGTGAATGTTACCTTGAGGTAAACTTCTTGCTTTGTTGAATAGCTGCAGCATGTGCGCAGTTACTAGTAAAATGAAAATTTAAGTTAACTATACCAGAAAATTAACACTTGTTGACACATTAATAGAGAAAGACTCATTTTTGGTCATGCATACTTTTTTCTTTTAATTTTATTATCAAAAGCCTTACAAGTTTAGCAGTTTTTCTTTAGGCTTGAAGGCAATCCTGTCTGTGAAAACGCGAACTTATTGAATGTAAGCCTGTTCTGTGGATCTGAATCCGGAGACGACAAGACGCTTACAAACTTAAATAACTCAACAGCGAATTGTCCAATTCAAGCATGCCCCAGAGACCATTACTATGAATATGTCCCAGCATCCCCTCTTCCATGTTTCTGTGCAGCACCTCTCAGAATCGGATATCGTCTGAAGAGCCCTAGTTTTTCTTATTTCCCTCTTTCATCCAGCCTTTCGAGGTTTACTTGACTAGTTCATTGAACTTAAGCCGATATCAACTGTCAATTGATACATATTCTTGGGAGAAAGGACCACGTCTAAGGATGTACTTGAAGCTTTTTCCTAGCATCAATGAAAACCACTCCAGTTCATTTAATGTTAGCGAAGTTGAGAGAATCAGATGCAAATATCTGTCATGGACTTTTCCTGGTAACAGCTTGTTTGGACCGTATGAGTTGCTCAATTTCACTCTACTTGGACCGTATGCAGATAGTACGTACTTCATCTTTCAATTCTTATGGAATAATGTCTTCTTATTTATAGTGACATGGCTGTAGTAATTTGGAAGCTGATTTTCATTCCTAACCTGAGATTATTAAATAAATACCGCCTAAATTTATACATTCTTATTCTTGAACTTTTAGGACAGAACTTTCTATTTATATAGAAATTAAATTAGCATAAATATTGTTAGAATATCCATATGCATAAAACAAGACAACCAATCTGAGCTAAATCAAGCTGCCTTGGCATGTAGATGGTACACATTTGAGAAAAGCAAGACTGTGTTTTTCCTACAATGGACTAGAAAGCAAGCCATTTGATAGTTTAACTATCTGCATAATATTTCTTTGTTCTTAACTTTATTATTAATAATGCTTTGATTGTTTGCTCCAGTTAGGTTTGAGGAGAAAACTAAGGGTATTAGAAAGGGCGGTTTGGTAGCCGTTGTGGTTGGAGGTGCTGCCTTTGCAGTTGCAGTGTCTGTTATAGTAACAATTCTGATAACAAGAAAACATGCCGGAAAACTCCGAGCAATGTCAAGAAAACGTTTGTGTAAGATCCTTAATATAACTACTTGATTTCTTTTCCCCAATAATATGGTCTCCAACTATCACCAGAAGAGGATTCTAGTCTGAGTCTGATTGTGCTTTGCAGCTGAAAAGGTTTCTATGAAACTTGATGGAGTGAAAGACTTTACATTTAAAGAAATGACACTTGCCACCGACAACTTTAACAACTCAAGTCAAGTTGGACAAGGAGGATACGGAAAAGTGTACGAAGGCACTTTACCTGACAAAACGGTCGTTGCCATAAAACGTGCAGAAGAAGGATCTCTGCAGGGACAAAGAGAATTTCTTACAGAGATAAAGCTTTTGTCAAGGCTGCATCACCGAAACCTAGTTTCATTGGTTGGATATTGTGATGAAGAAGGGGAAGAGGTACATTTTTGGGTTCCTGATTCATTCTGTACCTGTATTAAGTCAATTACATGAGTGGGTTGGGCTGTGCATGTGCAATTCTTTGTGTCCTTATGGTGCGGATTTTAAACCTGTAAGCAGTGTATTAGTTAGTTTTAGCTACATATGGTGTGACTCAATTAAATATAAAATTTATATCCTTGTATTGTTGGTCCATTTGCAGATGTTGGTATATGAGTTCATGCCCAAAGGCACCTTGAAGGACTGGCTTTCGGGTACGTAATTTTTCTGTATTCATTGTTTTTCAAGTTTTATTATGTAGCAAATCTTATCATCAGCCTTTAAATCCTAAAGTGTTTAGATACTCGGTATGTTTTTAAAATGTCTTCTCAGCTCATAAAATCATTCTAAAACATGATATGCCAGCTAAATCTAAAGAAAGCCTAAATTTTGGAATGAGATTACGAATTGCACTGGGTTCGGCCAAAGGAATTCTTTATCTCCATACTGAAGCAAATCCTCCAGTATTCCACCGAGATATCAAAGCTAGCAACATTCTTCTCGACTCCAAGCTTAATGCAAAAGTTGCCGATTTTGGTCTTTCGCGGTTAGCTCCAGCCCTGGAAGACGAGGGAACTGTACCAGATCATGTTTCCACTGTTGTGAGAGGAACACCGGTGAGTTTGACTCCATTATAGGAGCTAGCCATGACTAAAAGGCATCTCATTGTGCTTTACTTTATACTTGGAGTCTTGGACTCATTGTAGTATGGAACTTAACTAAAATTTTTCAGATTAATCGGGTATGAGAAAGTTATTGGATATATGGTGCCGTAAACGTATTCTAGGAGAGTTTTCAGCATTTCAGTTGCACTATTGGTTGAGAATTTGATCCCTTTTAAACATAAACGTGTAGATGTTAGTCACTACATGGCATACTATTTACTGCTCTCTTGTTGTGTGTAGGGGTACCTTGATCCCGAATACTTTTTGACGCATAAAGTGACCGACAAAAGTGATGTTTATAGCCTTGGAGTTGTGTTCCTGGAGATGTTGACGGGAAAGCGACCGATATCGCATGGCAAAAACATTGTCCGTGAGGTACTCTCTATGTTCCTGGCAAAATCCTGTATGAAAGCTGCAACATTTGTGTTGCTAATTTTCAAACTCTTGAATGTAAATGTTGTTCTGGATCTAAAGGCTACTTATTAAAGTTAACCAAATATCTTGTGTGAAGGTGAATACCGCGCATCAGTCTGGCATGATGTTCTCGGTGATAGACAGTAGAATGGGTTGCTATCCATCCGAATGTATCGAGAGATTCGTGGGGCTAGCTCTGAGTTGTTGCCAAGACAAGACTGAAAACCGTCCGTCGATATCGGATGTGGTGAGGGAACTAGAATACATACTGAAAATGATGCCAGAAACTGAATCGGTTTCATCAGATTCCGGTTCCTCGTATTCTAACTCAGGCAAATTGTTACCGTTGTCTTCGGCGTCGTGTGTTTCGCCATCGAATGTTTTGGGTAGTGATCTTATCAGTGGCGTTGTTCCATCCATCACACCTCGCTGAGCTGCAGGCGGGCAAGACAAACTGAACCCATACATGATACATACATGATACATACAACATACATACATGCATGATCATCATCTGGTAGTGTTCAATCATTCTTGCCTACTGTTTGTTTGTTTTTGGTACGAGCGAGCGGGTGAGATTGAGGGCACTGAATGAAACATTGTTGTGTAATTATTAACATTGAAAGTAAAAGTATCTGAAAAACCATACTCATAACAGTAACTTCACCATTTCAATTCTTTTCAGCTTTTCTTCTTTCTCAACTAAATCATAACTTTTTCAATGTACAATAATCTACATCATTACCTTTGTTATTATATTCGGCTCACAAAATATAAGATTACTTTAAAAATAAAATTATCAAAATGAGAGATTATTTGACATATTATTGTGACAAAACAGGTTTTGAGTGCTAAATTCCATGACAGTAAAAACTTGATATAATGAGTAATTTTGACAATAATTGGTATGTGTAGCGAATTAAAATATACAAAGTATCTCACTTTTTATTAAAATTTGATTTTTAAGATTTTCTTTAAAAATCGGATCTTTGGAAATGACTGGAGCCGCTGGTCACTTGGGTTAGGATTCTCACTTTTTTTTGAGTTCGAGAGTAGGTTACGTGTGGGGAAAGATTCGCACTTCTACCACGCCCAAACTTAGTACCAAATCAATTACCATTTTATTAATATCGAATTTTGCAAGTTAAAGTGACGATTAAATCTAAATTTGATTATACACACGAGTTCATTTAAAAGGTCTGATGTTCGAGGAATGAATGAAAGACCACCACCTACTTCTTAGATACTAGCCACATTTATCCTCGAAAAAAGGAGCGCCGCATTAACCGTTCATATCTCAAATGCAACAATATATAAAATGCATCAACAATTAAGTATGCTAAAATAAATACAAAGGATGCATTTTAGCTAAATATGACAATAAACATAGGGCATGAATAAGTACGTAATCTCAAATAGTAAGAACAATAAATATATAAAAAAAAACAATCAACAAGATCAAAGAAACCACCCAATAAACAAACTGCCATATGGAAAAAACAAGATTATACATGCAAGATATACCCAGCATGACCAACGCGTATACAATACGACAAAGATACAAACAGATACATATATACTACACCTAAAGCTATATATTATACTGCCAAGATATGTATTACATAAACTATATACTACATAAAACAAGATGCTAAATACATTCTAAATAGAATAAGAGGGGCAGGGTTCAAATAGACTATTATACCATCGGTCTTTGGACAAAAACTGAAAGAAAACAAATTGAAAGGAATAAGGGACGCAATTGAAAATATTTAAAAAAGAGCAAGGACTGCGGTGGGGATTAATTTATGGCGGAAGGTTTCAATATAATAATAAAACGAATTTTAATTACCATGACAGACCAAGTATAAAACTTAAACAAAAAAGAAACAATCTCATTTCTTTTCTTTCATTCAAGCAACATACCGAAAATACACCGACCCTAATATCTTGAAACACTCTGCTAGAGTTCTTTAGTTCTTCAAGAACTCAAAATAAACCCAAAATTCGGCGATCAACCACTGCCTAGGCCACCTTTAAACGTTGCGGCCGCCGCTCGCCAGCGCCAGTAAAACTCAAACTTGACTCAAAACAACCTCTTTTTCACCTAAACTCAGATTTGGCCTTAGGTTTTTAGGAAAAAGCTCCCTTTTTGCCCAGATTTGAAAAAAATCGAATCGAAATAACAAACCTTTTTCTTTTAAAAACTCTTTTGAAAACTTCAAATGTTTTTGACTCAAAACTAAAAGACGAGAAAGCGAAGAGACAAAAACACTAGGGGCCATTCATCGGTGGCCTCGTCCTCGGCCGTAAACGGCGTCGATTTGAGACCGAAACGATAAAACTCAAACCTTTTTTTCTTTTTTTTATATTTCGAAATGAAAAGTGAAGAACCAAAAAAATATCTCTAAAACAAGGATTCTTTTTTTTTTGTATCGATTAGAATTTGATTACAAATGGTTGTTTTTTACATTGCTTATATTCGGTTAAGTTGTTTACATTCGTAAGCAAAAATTAAATGATTATATTGTGGATGATTCCTTGATTGAAATTCTCTCTTTTTTTATTATATTCGACTTGCACGGTGGTTGGAGAGCTTATGGGAAGATGGCGTCAGCTCGATCTCCTTGATTTGTGGATGGTCGTCGATTGTGCCACATGGCGGCCATCGAACAAAGGGAAACAAAGAGTTTAGCACAATAGACTTAATCTAGGTCGTTGGATCAAATTTGATCCAACGAATGAGATCTCGCTTGAAGTGGATGGCTAGAATGGTTTCTGGGTGATGACGTGACGGCACCAGATGATGACACATGGCGCGTGGAAGATGAAAAGTCTTGGCGTGCATTGCATGCGCGGGTGTGAGGCCAACTGGCTAGCACGTGTATCCTATGCGGGATCTGAAGGGTCTCCGTGCTTTGATTGTGGCCGTTGGATCAAATCTGATCAAACGACTTTGATGTGGCTGTGCAAAAGGAAGAAGGGATTAATGTTGGATATTAGATTAGGGCCTAACAGGCCATGTAATATTATATGGGCTTTAATTTTTATATGGACCTAATTTTTTTAAATTTTAATTGGGTTTCTCTTTATTTATCGAATCAGTTTTAATAATAATATTTATTCTACTAATAATAAAAATTATAATAATACAACAACAACAACAACAAAATAAAGACCGAATGAAAATCATACCTAGTTCATTCAGGTACCTTTTTTGCCGGCCCGTGTCCAGGCCCTCTTTATTCGGGTACCCGAACCGAGTACCTCCTTTGCTGGCCCGTGTCCCGGCCCTCTTTATCTGAGTACCCGGTTCACATTATTATTTATTTTTTAATTTAAAAATTTTAAAATATCACATTGTAAACACATAAAATTTAAAAGTTTATAATACATAATTCACACACAAAAATTAGTGATTTGAAGTTAGTTTTAAGATAAAATATTTGGATATATATGTATATATATATATATATATATTAAAGTTTATCACCAAAAAGACATTAAAATATCAATCTCGTTTTTTTTCCCGAATCCCAGTATGAGAATGTAATACATCTCTATTTAATAAAAATATTTGAAAATTTTAAATAAGTACATAATACAAACATAGAAATAATTTAGAGATTTAAATTTAGTTTTAGGTAAAAATATTAAGGAACTTAAAATAAAAATAGGCTAAAGGGTCAAATTTGCCCCTGTAGTAATCCGAAATCAGCAATGTTGCCCTACTTTTTTTCTCTACAATTTTCCCCTCAAAGTCAGTCAATTGCAGCAATGTTGCCCTTTGACCGACGTTGACCGTTAAAGTGTTGACATGACAGTTAACAGTGAAGTCATTCATGCAATTTTGCCATCGAAATAATTCAATTGCAACAATTTTGCCCTCAGTTTATTTAGTTTTTGAATAAAATTGGATAGATAATTTAGTTGTTCGAGTTGAACTTTTATAAACAGAATATATGAAAAATCGATTAACAAATTGGTGTAAATATCCTTTGGGTCCCTGGTAATTTTAAAAATAACCAAAGTGAGAACTCTCACAAAAATCAAAATATTCTTCAATTCTTTTAAAAAATTCATAAACTTAATAAAAAATAAATAAGATATTCAAAAAATTATTGAAAATTAAAACTAATATAAAATTAAAATGTATTAGGAATTATAAAATGATAAAAATATAAATACAAAAATTTAAAAGTATTTATAAAGTATTAAAAACTAAACAATTGATGATAAAACATAAATATAAAATTATAAATATAAAAAATTAAAATTTTAAAATATTAAAAAAACCATTGAAAAAGTCTTCGACTGTTTCTAGTTATGCTAAGCCAACCGATATTCCTTGATCATATTTTTAATAGAATCGTCATTCTTTTAGAGTAGTAATAAAACTTATCAAATATTAATGAATATTAATTTGATGTAGAAAAACGAAAGAAAATTTGGTGAAATTGTTCAAAATTTTAATACTTTATAAATACTTTTTAATTTTTATATTTATATTTTATCATTTTTATAATTCCTAATACATTTTAATTTTTATATTAGTTTTTATTTTCAACAATTTTTTGAAAATATTATTTATTTTTATTAAGTTTATAGATTTTTTTAAAAAAATTAAAGAATATTTTGATTTTTTTGTGAGAGTTCTCACTTTGCTTATTTCTAAAATTACCAAAGACCCAAAGGATATTTACACAAATTTGTTAATCGATTTTTTATATATTATGTTTGTAAAAGTTCAACTCGAAAAAATAAATTATTTATCCAATTTTATTAAAAAACTAAATAATCCGAGGGCAAAATTACTGCAATTGAATGACTTCGAGGGAAAAATTGCATGAATGACTTCACCGTTAACTGCCACATCAACACTTTAACAGTCAACGTCGGTCAAAGGGCAACATTGCTATAATTGATTGACTTTGAGGACAAAATTACGAGAAAAAAGTAGGGGCAACATTGCTGATTTTGGATTATTACAGGGGCAAATTTGACCCTTTAGCCATAAAAATATAATTTAAAACTAAAAAATAAATATATTAAAATTATTGAGTCAGGTCGGGTACCCGGTTACAAAAAATCGACCCAGACTCGGCCCAACTACCTGGAAAAAATCTCGAGTCGGGTAATTTTTTTAAAGAATTACCCTATTTTTAGGTTCAGGTCGCTGGGTCGGGTATTTTGAACACCCCTAATTACAGTTGTCCCTCTTTGCTTATTCTTGTGAAGCAAGAATAAAACAAAGATCATAAGCACTGATTTTTATCTTATCTCCTTATCTGAAGCCTTGTAATCATGAGTTTTTTTTTGAAACTTTTCGCTTTTCCTCGGCGGATTCTTCGAGCTGCAAGTTCTTAAATCTTAATCTTCAGAAAACATCCTTATAGAAGGATTGAAAATTCGATTTAAGAAAAAAAATATCCTTAGGGAAGGATAAAATTAAGGAATTTGATTTTAAGAAAAATATCCCTTTGGAAGGATAAAGTTAAGGAATTGATTTTAAGAAAAATATCTTTATGGAATGACTAAATTAAGGAATTTGTTTTAAGCAAAAACATCCTTATGGAAGGATAAAATTAAGGAATTGATTTTAAAAAAATATTCTTAAGAAAGGATAAAATTAAGGAATTTAATTTTAAGAAAAATATCCCTATGGAATAATAAAATTAAGGAATTGGTTTTAAGAAAAATATCCTTATGGAAGGACTAAATTAAGGAATTTGTTTTAAGCAAAACATCCTCATGGAAAGATAAAATTAAGAAATTGATTTTAAGAAAAATATCCTTATGGAAGGACTAAATTAAGAAATTTATTTTAAGCAAAATATCCTTATGGAAGGATAAAATTAAAAAAAATTGATTTTAAGAAAAATATCCTTATGGAAGGACTAAATTAAGGAATTTGTTTTAAGCAAAACATCCTTATGGAAGGATAAAATTAAGGAATTTGAGTTTTAATAAAGGTGGTATCTCGCTTTGAGACTACTAAAAGGAGAAATCTTGAAGGGATCTAACTTGTTGCGTGAAATAAGTGCTACGCAAATGTGCAAGTATACACGCCGCAAGTAATAAAGTGATACGAGTATCGTCTCCACAAGGATTGGTTTGGGCCACTTTGCTTAAGTTACCGCACTGTGAAAATAAAAACACAATTGATAATAGAGGTTTTAATTAACGAGAAAAGTAAAAGCAATAAACTAAAAGAATAGATGAAAGAAAAAGAGAGAATAGGCCAGGTTATCGTGAGTTGAGGTGTGATAGCCGATTGGATCGTCTTGGTAAAAGAGTGCAAGGGCAACTTAGTTGCCGTGGCAACTTGCACAGCGGGGTTACCTTGGCAACTAATCGATGGTTGCCTGGGCGACTAGCTGGGCAACTACTTGGGCGTCTGGGCAGCAACTTCAAGGTTCGGCAGAGCATTCTTCAATGGTTTCTTCTTATCCCTTAGTCGAAACTCTAGCTACTTGTGCATGCCTTGATAATACATCCCTACGTGAATCAAGGGTGAACAACAACCAATCTTGCGCTCCTCTTAGCCGTTGAAATCCTTAACTTATTCCTAAGCCGGATTAACCTTCACCATCAATAGATTGAATAAAGATCATATTCATTCGTTTCCTGAATCTAACTCTCCCGACATTAGATAAATAGATGAAGTCACGAGATCCTCTCCCAATTCACTCGCAAACAAGAATAAGAACCAAGAATGAATAAACCTTGAATTGAAAGTGCAAACTCTTATTACCTAAACAAAAACCAATAGTTTCTCACAACCACAAAACACAATAACCATAGCCAAATAGATTTAGTTCATGGCTAGGTTCCAAAGAAACACAAGATAAATAATCCCTAGCATGAACCCAATCGAACAAGAAAGAAAAGGATGAAGAAGGAGGCTTGTCGAAATCCTCCTTGCCCTAGATGCTTGTCGAAAATTCTCTCCTCTTGCCCTCATTGGAGTTGTCGAAATTTCCCCTCTCTTGCTCTCTATGGATTATCGAAATCTCCCTCTTATTTATAGGGTTAGGTCAAAGTCCTTCTTTGAGGAGGAAGTTAAGTTGAAATTAAATTATCTTTAAAGAATATAATTCTTTATTATAATTATATTCCTAATTGAACTTCTCCTATCTTCTTGGAATTTAATTCTTCTTTAATCTCTTCATGGAAATCAAATTCCTTTGGGTTTGGGCTTTGCTCCACGTCATCTTGGGCTTGTCTAGTCATCAATTTCGACTACCATATCACCTTTGCTCTTGTCGACAATTGCCCTGGCAACTGGCTCGGCGTCTCCTTCATGTATTGCCCTGGCAACTGGCTCGGCGTCTCCTTCATGTATTGCCCTGGCAACTAGCTCGACATATCCTTCATGCATTACCCTGGCAACTAGCTCTAGCCTTGCTTTGGCAAGTGATCCTGCATATACACACAAAACACACCAAAGCAGCATCTTTTCCCACAAAAACTACCAAGTTATGTAATCAAGCTCAACGGTGGAAATAAACATGAATTAATGCATGAATGACTAATTATGAAACTAATATGAGCTTAAGTCTAACAATAATATGAGTAAAAAGGGTAATAAAAATAGTACTTTTGAACACTTATCATACCCCCAAACTCGAACTATTGCTTGTCCTCAAGCAATGCAAACTAACAATTACCTGCCAAGACTTTAATCATCAAAGACATGCTTCAAACTTGAATTCAAACCTCGGAACCGTGGCACAAAGTATGATCACCTTTTAATTTTTTGGATAGCACAAAAATTACCCGGGACAAAACTATAATGCTTGTGACAATGTGTGTGCGTAGTTGTGTACAAGTTGATTTTCAAGATTCTATGTGAACAATAGGCTTTTATCAATTTAATTACTGGGGCATTTATTTTTATTTTCACTAGAGCCAATTTCGGGAACCTCTAGTAAAGTAAGCAATTTCTCATTTTATTTTAGTCGACTAGAGCCAATTTCGGGCACCTCTAGCGATTCTTTAATGTGCATTAACTACTAGAGCCAGTTTCGGGCACCTCTAGCAAGAAAGAGCAATTACTACTAGAGCCAATTTTGGGCACCTCTAGCAAGAAATTAACTTTTAATTTTCAATTTTAAATTTACCCTAATTTTAAGCAACCTAAGTTCACTAAGTTTCTTTCAATCAACAAGCCACAACCGTGTAAAAAAAATCAGCATCATAGTAAAATTCTAAGTTCTTTTCATGCAATCCTAAAATTAAAGGTTTTTTCAATTAAGTGCAGTGGCAAAAATTCATCATTGGATATTCAATAAGTCTTAAGCAATTAAATCCAATTACATGCATGTCAAGTAACATATGCAACCTATATGTGATTGCTAACGATGAATGCAACTAAACATGAAACTAACTAGAAAGCAACACCCCCTAAACTCGAGAGAAGCATTGTCCTCAATGCATGTAAGAGTGACACAAAATTTAAAAGAAACTAAATGAAATGAGTTAGTCGGAGAGGTCGTCACCTCGAGTGATAAGTTTCTTTCGTGTCGTTTGCTTGATTTATTTTTCAGTCGGTGGTTGAATGCTGGTACCGCGTGAATAACATTGCTTTGATTTGATCCATGTTTGCCGATACAGGTTCACTTGCATGGGCATTAGTAGTTGCCGAAGCCATTGTTGTTGCCTGGGCATCGCCAGTTTCTGTTGTGGTTGTTGTGGCAAGTAGTCGGCAGTAAATTTCCTTAGCATGGTGGTTGTGAGTCTTATTGTGGAAAAGAAAACTTGGAAACTAAAGATAATGAAGAAAAATAAAATATCTCCTAAAAATTCCAAAAATAAATAAAGAGAAATAATAACCGAAAATAATAGAAAGAAAAAAAAGTTCAAAAGAAAGAAAAAAAATAAAAAAAAGAAAAAATCGAAAGGAGAGCATGCTCATGCATCTCCTAAGGTGTCAACTTCTTTGTTACGCTCCACATGGGCACCGTTGTAGTGCTTCAATCTTTGTCCGTTAACTTTGAATTCATGTTCGTCAGTGATGGACTTGATTATCACGACACCATGAGAGAATGGTTTGACAACTTTGAATGGTCCCGACCATCTTGATTTTAGCTTTCCCGGGAAAAGTATTAGCTGAGAATTGAATAAGAGAACTAGTTGCCCTGGCATGAATTGTCGTGGCAATAGTTTCTTGTCCTGCCATTCCTTTGTTTTCTCCTTGTAGATTCGTGCATTGTTATAGGCGAGTGCGCGAAATTCTTTTATCTTGTTGAGGTCCAACAAATGCTTTTGTTCGGCACTTTCCCAATCCATATTCACGGTCTTGATTGCCCAATATGCCTTGTGTTCGATTTCCATCGGTAGATGGCATGTTTTGCCATAGACAAGTCGGAAGAGGGAAATACCTAAGGGTGTTTTGAATGCAGTGCGATATGCCCAAAGTGCGTCATCTAGTCTTGCTAACCAATCATTCCTAGAGGGATTTACAACTTTCTCGAGTATACCCTTCAATTCCCGGTTGGAAATTTCTGCTTGCCCATTGGTTTGTGGGTGATATTGTCCGTCCTATGGCAACGATCACATTGTTTGTAAAACTCTTGGGCATCTTTGTACAGTGTTGGCCAATACAAACCGGATTACAAAACTTTGGACGCAGTACGAGTTCCTCCAAAATGTCTTCCATAGGGTGAAGAATGGCATTGTCGGAGTACATTCTATTGCTCCTCTTCAGGGACACATTAGCGTATAACCTGATCTGCACATTGTTTAAACAAAAGAGGCTCATCCCAAAAGTAATGCTTAGCATCATGGCGGAACCGCTTCTTCCCTTGGTGAGTAAGGCCATAAGGTAAAATACCACAAACAAGGAAATTAACTAAATCCGTGTACCAGGGTATTGCCGAGGCATGTGCTGCCGTGGTGACTACTCCCAAGGTTGTCGAGGCGTGTGCGTCTAGAGTTGCTGAGGCGTGCGTATCAGTGGTTGTCGTGGCGTCGAGGGTTGCCGAGGCATGTGTATCCATGGTTGCCGAGGCGTGCGTATTAGGAGTTACTGCGGTGTTGAAGGTTGCCGAGGCACGCGCATCCATGGTTGCCGAGGTGTGCGTATTAGGAGCTGCTGCGGTGTCGAGGGTTGCCGAGGCATGCACATCCATGGTTGCCGAGGCATCAAGGGTTGCTGCGGCATTGAGGGTTACCGAGGTAAGCTTTTCCTTTAGGGTTTCGAATGCTTGGGCGCAAGAATCATCAAAATTGAAGACTTTATCTTGGTGAGGATAGTCTCTCGATCACGTCCACCTTAGCTTTGTCTACTTTAATTCCCTTGGATGAAATCTTGTGGCCGAGCACTATTCTTTCATCTACCATAAGATGGCACTTCTCCCAATTAAGGACTAAATCGGTTTCTTCACATCTTGCCAACACATTCTCTAAATTGTCGAGGCAACTGTTGAAGTCACTACCAAGAACGGAAAAATCATCCATGAAGATCTCAAGGAAGTCTTCGACCTTGTCTGAAAAGAGTGCCATCATGCATCTTCTAATGTTAGTGCATATATGAGAAAACCTGAGGATGGTCGTTTTCGATACTTCTTATAGTCCATCTGTACCCTCAATCGGGTGACAATATTGCCCAAAAAGAGTTTGGCCAATGTGCTTGCCACTACTCCCTTTTGTGTTACCATGGTGGAGGTGTCTTTCTTCTTTGTTCGCTTGTAGTCCATGTATACTCTCCACCTTGCTACTATTCCTGAAGGCACAAATATATTAATAGGAAAAATTATATCCATTCTCAACCATTCAATTTCCCCATTCTTGTCGACTTCTATCATGGTTGGATGTAGCCTTTGTTGTCGTGGCAATTGCTGCTCAAGCCAATTGCTGTGGCAATCAGTTGCCAAAATTTGCTGTAAGTCAAGGGAAGAACCAATTTTTTGAAAAGCTTTACGAATCCAAACACCGTTTTCTTTTGGCCTTTCAAACATCTCCATCAGTAGAGATTTTGATGGCTTCAAATCTACCAACCTTGGTTCCTCAAGACATACCTGCAATGGACGAGGTGAGCTTTTAAAGAATTCAAAAGGTTCGACCATTACCTGCTCATATTCCATTGGCAAAGTATTATCATCTCGTTGATCTTGCATGTGGTCGTGTAATTGCTGTGGCAATTGTAGATGAGAGCAATCTACAGATTCCTGCTTCAACATCAACGTTGTAACCTTATGGGCATCAGGTTCCTCAGAATTTGCTGTAGTATTGTTGTTCTCAGCTTCACTGAGTGTTGTCGCGGCATTGCTCTCTTCAGGCTCCTCAATCATTGCCGAGGCAATTTGTTGTTCAAGCTCATCATGTGTTTGACAGTCTCTCTCATTGGCATCCTCTTGACTTTGAGGTTCTAGTTGTTCCTCACACATCAGAGAGATTTCTTTGCATTGTTCCTTATCCTCTTGCCTTGGGACGTCAGTGTCCCTAGGAATGAATTGTTGGTGCATGTTATCCATTACATACGTGGATCTCCTCGATTGATCTTCTAAATCCCCCAAGGTTGCATCCCACTGAGCTATCGTCGTATCCATAGACTTTGATAGCTCTCGAATCTCTTCAATTGATCCGTCAAGTCTAGCCAAGGAAGCTAGCAACGTTTCCTCCAAGGAATTGGAATGCTATTGAAAAGGACTACATTGGCATGACATATCTGTTGCTGCGGCAAAATTGTTATGGTAAAAAAAATTTTGAGCTTTTTGACCATACCATGAAGAATTTTGCTGCTGGTTCCCTCTATAGTCCTCCATGTAGCTATATGCACCGAAAATGTGAGGGCAATTTTCAAACACATGATGTTCTCCACACATAGCACAAGATTTTTCCACGGTATAAGTTCTTTGGGCTTTTCTCGGTTGGTATAGGTAATCATCAAAGGGTGCAAGAAACTCTTGATTGGATTAATTCATATCTTCCAACATCATCTCTCGAATAGATCGACTTTTATTTCCCGACATGTTGATGTCCCTTAACTTGTAGCGCACCTAAATTTTTTTTTGATAAAACAAACAAAAAGAAAAGTTAGTAAAACTAAGAGAAAAAATGCAATAACAAAAACAACTAACACCAATTGCCAATCTCCGGCAACAGCACCAAAAACTTGTTGCGTGAAATAAGTGCTACGCAAATGTGCAAGTATACACGTCGCAAGTAATAAAGTGATACGAGTATCGAGTATCGTCTCTACAGGGATTGGTTTGGGCCACTTTGCTTAAGTTACTGCACTGTGAAAATAAAAACACAATTGATAATAGAGGTTTTAATTAACGAGAAAAGTAAAAGCAATAAACTAAAAGAATAGATGAAAGAAAAAGAGAGAATAGGCCAGGTTATCGTGAGTTGAGGTGTGATAGCCGATTGGATCGTCTTGGTAAAAGAGTGCAAGGGCAACTCAGTTGCCGTGGCAACTTGCATAGCGGGGTTGCCTTGGCAACTAATCGATGGTTGCCTGGGCGACTAGCTGGGCAACTACTTGGGCGTCTGGGCAGCAACTTCAAGGTTCGGCAGAGCGTTCTTCAATGGTTTCTTCTTATCCCTAAGTCGAAACTCTAGCTACTTGTGCATGCCTTGATAATACATCCCTGCGAGAATCAAGGGTGAACAACAACCAATCTTGCGCTCCTCTTAGCCGTTGAAATCCTTAACTTATTCCTAAGCCGGATTAACCTTCACCATCAATAGATTGAATAAAGATCATATTCATTTGTTTCTTGAATCTAACTCTCCCGATATTAGATAAATAGATGAAGTCACGAGATCCTCTCCCAATTCACTCGCAAACAAGAATAAGAACCAAGAATGAATAAACCTTGAATTGAAAGTGCAAACTCTTATTACCTAAACAAAAACCAATAGTTTCTCACAACCACAATACACAATAACCATAGCCAAATAGATTTAGTTCATGGCTAGGTTCCAAAGAAACACAAGATAAATAATCCCTAGCATGAACCCAATCGAACAAGAAAGAAAAGGATGAAGAAGGAGGCTTGTCGAAATCCTCCTTGCCCTAGATGCTTGTCAAAAATTCTCTCCTCTTGCCCTCCTTGGAGTTGTCAAAATTCCCCTCTCTTGCTCTCTATGGATTGTCGAAATCTCCCTCTTATTTATAGGGCTAGGTCAAAGTCCATCTTTGAGGAGGAAGTTTAGTTGGAATTAAATTATCTTTAAAGAATATAATTCTTTATTATAATTATATTCCTACTAGAACTTCTCCTATCTTCTTGGAATTTAATTCTTCTTTAATCTCTTCATGGAAATCAAATTCCTTTGGGTTTGGGCTTTGCTCCACGTCATCTTGGGCTTGTCTAGTCATCAATTTCGACTACCATATCACCTTTGCTCTTGTCGACAATTGCCCTGGCAGCTGGCTCGACGTCTCCTTCATGTATTGCCTTGGCAACTGGCTCGACGTCTCCTTCATGTATTGCCCTGGTAACTAGCTCGGCATATCCTTCATGCATTGCCCTGGCAACTAGCTCTAGCCTTGCTTTGGCAAGTGATCCTGCATATACACACAAAACACACCAAAGCAGCATCTTTTCCCACAAAACTACCAAGTTATGTAATCAAGCTCAACGGTGGAAAGAAACATGAATTAATGCATGAATGACTAATTATGCAACTAATATGAGCTGAAGTCTAACAATCATGAGTAAAATGGGTAATAAAATAGTACTTTTGAACACTTATCATAACTCTTCAACATGAAACTGCAGATTCAAGTCTTTCCTATTCCTTGAATACCTGTTAAAATAAGCAAAATGCTTTTCAGTTAGCATGCTCCTAACATAGGGATGCCTAACTACATATGATGGATAAAATTTGTAGAATTGTTAAAACAAGCTTCTATCCCTTGAAAGGTTATTTTTATCTTTCTTTGCTTCGCTTCTTTGCAGTATGCTCTTAAATCTTTGTGTTGTCATTTGGATATTCATTTCAAATCTGATTTAACAATACTATTGTTATCTCTCATGTTTTGTATTACCCCATTACACCTAGGGCACAACTACTTTCTTGTCTTTGAGAATACCGAAGGGAGAAACCTTGAAGAGATCTAACTCTTCAACATGAAATTGTAGATCCAAGTCCTTGCTAGTCCTTGAATACCTTTTAAAATAAGTAAAATGCTTTTAAGTTAGCATGCCCCTAACATAGGGATGCCTAACTACATATGATGCATGAAATTTTAGAATTGTTAAAACAATCTTTTGTCCCCTGAAAGGTCATTTTTAGCTTTCTTTGCTTCGCTCTTTTGCAGTATGCTCTTAAATCATTGTTATCTCTCATATTTTGTATTACCCTATTCAATCTTGGGCACAACTACTTTCTTGTCTTTGACTCGACATGCCTAGTCTTCATTTGTCCCAACATTAGGCTGAGCATATGCCTCAACTCCCTAAATTCCTCTTTAAATTTAATCTTTATCTTTGAATTCAACAAAGCATCTAGTCAAAAAATGATTCTAGGTCCGTATGCTTGAAATCTCATTATAAAGCGGTGCAAAAAAGATTTTTTTTAAAAAAATGGCAGTCATTTTTAAAATCAAAATTTGGAGAAAATGGTAAACATTTTTAAAATCAAAATTTTGGAGAAAATGGCAAACAAATCAAAATTTTGGAGAAAATGGAAAAAAATCAAAATTTTGGAAAAAATGGAAAACAAATCAAAATTTTAGAGAAAAGGGCAAATATTTTTAAAATCAAAATTTGGCCCTAAAATATCAAGTGCAAGAGCAATACGAAAATAACTTACTGGTATTGCCCCAAGCATATCCTGTGTCTAGTAGACGTCGAAAACTAGTTGATGTTTGAAGATGTGAAGTATCTTCCGAGTTACCTTTATCTTTAACCAATTTAAAGCTATCTATTCAAGTTTCACCTTTAAATTATTTTTTCTTTGTCTCATTTCTTTCTTTTTGTTTTGGGAATTCAACTTATAACATTCTTTTGGCTCGAGATAAATGATGGAGCAAACGACAAAACCCTAAGCTACTCAACATTGTCATGATTTGAAAATATCACCATCACTCATGAAGTTAAGTTTTTTTACTTAGATGATGTATTGCTACCTTATTTGTCCTTTCGCTTCAGCGGAGTGCCCCAAAGTTTCTACACTCTTATCCGAAAATGCCTATTTATTAGGCTTCAAACATTGGGGGTGCATTTTTATATCTCAAGATTTCATCTCATTAGTTGCTTGACTTTGCCAGGATTTGAAAATCACTCATGAAGCCAAGATATAAAGTAGATGGAGCATAACTACCTTATTAGATACTCAATCTTTAAGGCTACAACGGAGTGTCCCCGAGATTTCTTTTTTTTTCCTTTATTTCTTTCTTTTCCTTTTTTTCTTTTTTTTATTTATGCGGAAGATTTTTGTTGCTCTTCCAATCGTATTAATTTTCTCACATGTGTGGTCCTTAATAATTAACCAAATTAAATCGAAGGTAAGTTACATATTCATCATCTTCGCAGCTTCCGATTTCCACTAGACAGATGCTGTTCGAAATTAATTTTTGGGTCAAAACCAATGTCCCTTATGCAACTGGTATACGGGGACCTAATAAAAAGATATATGCATGTGTATATCCTTTTTCAAAAAGTTGTATATATGTGTATGGGAGAACAAAAACTACCCCATAACAATGTATGAAATGTTTAAAGAATGTGAGAACAAAATAATAAGAGAACAAGTATGATTTGATTAGATTGAGGAAACATATGCCCTTAAAAAATGTCTTCACTACTTTTCGGGTAAAAAGTAGTAAAGCTAATTCCACACAGCACCTCAAAAGAAAAACCCAGAATGCATGAAATCAACGCCTACCCAAAACTCATTTTCATCATCATTCTTTCTCAAAACTTCAAAAGGCCTGTCTCGATCAGACTTTGAACCTTGTTTTTCAAAGCGCCAAAATTCTCTATAGTGTGGCCCGTACTCCCCAAACAATAATCACATACAACATTAACATCATATCTTTCGGGATAGTGAGCATCCTTTGTCTTGGACTATACATGGGGCCATCAGTTTCTTCTCAAAAAGTGTTGGGAGCAACTTAGTGTAAGTCGTAGGAATCAGATAAAACACCTTTGAAGGCTTTGCAGACCATGACGACTGATTACAAAGACGACTTTCAGGTTGACTGGTTGAGTGAGATCCCACCATATGAACATGAGAGTCTTATCCCTTCTGGGGGTAACGCTATAGGGATCTCTTATCTTTCCTTTCTTAAAGGCATCTTTGATGCGTTCTCTAGTCATGACCATGTCCGCAAAGCTAACGGTAGGGTGGCTTATCAAGCGATCGTACAATACTCCTTTTAGAGTATCCACAAACATGAGAGTAATCTTGTCTTCTCGAATCCAGGGTTGTACTTGAGCTGCCATATCTCTCCATTGTTGAGCGTATTCGCAGAAACTCTCGTTAGGATTTTGTTCCAAACTTTGCAGTAGGAACATGTTCGGAATCATATCTGTTACATGCTAGTACTGATCCACAAATGCCTTTGAGAGGTCTCTCCATGATTTAATGTTAGCCCGACTGAGCTGAGTATACTACTGAACTGCCAACCCTGTCAAGCTATCCTGAAAACAATGGATGAGTAGCTTTTCATCCATTATGAAAGCTTTTATTTTCTGGCAATACACGGTGATATGAGAAAAGGGACAAGTAGTCCTATCGTATTTTTTGAAGTCAAGTACTTTGAATTTTTATGGAAGGACTAGATTTTCCACGAGGCTCAAGTCACTAGCCTCTCTCCCCTGTCATTCATCCCTTTCATGGCCATAAACCTTTTTTTCCCCAAAGAACGAAGCTTCTTCTCATACACTTCACCCAAATCGACCTTGATCCTCTTCTCTACCTCATCCATCATACTTAGATCAGGAATTTCACCCTCATAATTTGCCCCTAAATCAATAGGCTGACTTGCATATGCCCCCACTGGGTCGGCTGCAAATGCCCTAGTGGTGTCGATATAGATTTTCGATTTAGGTTTCACCATTTCTGGTTGACCCTTAACGTGACTTGTGGTCCTATAGCGATGTTTTTTCCTTCTTCTTTTTTTAAAAAATATATTTAAGCGTGATTTTCTTTTAAAAATCCGTCGATACAAATTATCCTATAAATCACTTTTGAAGTCTTAGTTTAAAGGGATTTCTTTTGAAAAATCGTAATCTTTTGAGAACAATAAAAACTTAGAGTTGCCACTGGTCACTTAGATAAGGTAGGCCAGACACCACAAAACCAAAGATTCGTTTTGAAAGGGTTCGGGAGATGGTTAGTGTGGGGAAGGATTAGCACCCCATCACGCCCGAAAATCAGTACCAAAATATTTGTTGCTTTTAATCGAAGGAAATTGTCAAAATTTGAATTGAATTTAATTTGGTGATCTTAATTGAAAATTGACTTTAATTGAACGGGCTTTATCAAATTGGTGGGTTCAAATTAATTGGACATTTAATTAATAAGGTTGACGATACATCGGACCATAGACTAAACCAACATCATATAAGCCTGACTGCCGTGTTAGTTTATGGTTCGGATCCCGCACGTCACCTTTATGCATGGTGCAAGCAGTTAAAGAATGATGTAATGATTTGGTTAAGTTTTAATTTTACCTTGAGTCGGTAAGGATTAATTTAAATATTTGGTTAACATCCTTTAAGCTCGGATTGTTATGACACAGATATCAGAATTAATGAATACCTCTCTTTTTATGGTTTAAATTAATTAACATGTAAACTAAATGGGCCAAATGATGACAAATAAAATGAATGTCAAACAAATACTTGAAGATTAAATACCTCCCAAACCTAAAAGGCTCAAGTTATGGAAGATCCAATTAGTGATCTAGTTACTAATTAGGTGCTTCTAGTATTAACCCTAAATTAATTAATCCCCAAAAGGCTAGAGAACCCTAATAAATTATGAGTTATCTTGTGATATGATAATTAATTCGATTAATTTTAAACTAGTATTCTAATAAGCCAAGAAGACTATTTAAAATAAGCCAAATTAATCAATCATAGCTTGTCAATTTTATCTTAAAAGATAATTAAGAGGTGTTCAACCAATTTTAATGAATTTAACATTTACCCCAATAAGCCAAAGGCAAATTTAAATTCACTAAACTGATTCGAACCTTAAGACTAACTACGGCTCTAAAACTAATCCTAGAATTAACTTAATTAATTTAACGATCGTGCCCCTATTAGACGAGCACATGACCTAAATTAATTAAATTAATTCCTAAACTAATCTAAAACTAACTTAACAACCCAAAGCCCAAAAAACCAAGAGGCCAAAACTTCTAAACTAAACCCAAATGAAAAACCACATGTATACTTTTAAGAAAATATACTTTAATTATATATTATATACCATATAAAAGAAAATATATTATAAAAGGGATAATATGAAACCATGATAATAAAGTAAACATACAAGCTAATAGTAAATTAAACTACATTCAACAAGTGAAATAACATACATATCACAAGAAAAAAATAAAAAAATAAAACACATAAAAAAGAGACTAAAATAAACAACAAAGGTTACCAATAAAATCATCCACATTTTCATTGAACTATAAAAAAGATTATACATAAATAAAAAGAAAAGAGAAGAATGTACCCAAAACCCAAATATTTATGCTCGATCAACCAAATTTCACATGTTGTTGTTGGGGTTGAAAAGTTCGATTCAAGGGTTTAATAATGGTGGAAAATAATTTTGATTAGAGAAAATTATAGTGAATAAGGGAATGGAATGGTCTTAAAAAAGAAGAAAACGACAGTGGGTTTGGGTCTTTAAAGAAATGAAAAAAGGGCAAGGGGTTTTGTCGAATGATATAAAAAATAGGGTAGTGGTTCTTTCTTTAGGATATATATATATATAATGAAGGGTATTTTTGGTTTATCCCCTTAAAAATGAGAATCAATAAAAATCAAGATCTTGGGCACCAAGTATTTTTCAACCAACGGTAGTAAAGCCTTAATGAGGAAGAAGTTGAGATTTTTATTATTTCTCTGTATATTCTTTTCTACTATACAAAATCATATATAATGGGCCATGAAATTTTGGGCTTAGGGTATAAGGTAAGGTTTTGGGTATTAAAAAAAGGGGTAATATAGATTTATTTTATTTCGAGCATTTAATTTAAACTAGACAAAATTTAGTGTCTACAACTGCCCTCTTGTTCTTCGGCAGGACCATTGAAAACCTTTTCTTTGTCATCTTTTTTGCAAGTAGAGCAGTCATTTGAGCAATAATCGCAGCATGTGACTGTGCAATTTGATCTCTGATGCTTTGTTCAGCTCTATCGAAACAAATCTCGAGATCTTTCTGACCTTGCTCTAAGTTATCCACCCTATCTTCCATCACTTTAACTTGTAAACGAGTACTGTAACAGTGCGAGATGATTGCAGTCTAAAGTTAAAGCTTCTGCCATAACATTTCCCCCAATTAATTTCATTATTTTATTATTTAATGCATGATATGTGTCATAAGAATGCACAAACGAAGAACAATTATTAATAGTATGATAAAAATAAATTCTAATCAAGAGAGAAACAACAACCTTTCTTTAATGAAGCCACACACTTTAGGGTACTGAAGCCCTAGTTTCACCGCCTATATAAAGAAGACATGGATGCTAATCAAGAGAGCCAATCACTAGAGAGCACAATCCAGACGACAATCCTAGTCCGAGCTTGCAGAGAACCACCAGGGCGAAGCAAGACGATTCTCCTCATCGAACGAAGCCATCAAGAGAGGCTGACGGAGAGGAGGCTAGAACACAGTTGGACGACATTGAGGGAGCTTTATCGAGGACGCTCGACTTCTTTCTTTTCTTGCTTGATAAACTGCTATACTATACTTTTAATTATGGTTTTTTACGCTTAGACATGAGCTAAACCTTTTAGTTGGGGTTATTGCGCCCTGTGATTATATGTTTTGGCTATTTTAATTTAATGCTTTAGTTGTTTTCATCTTCATCTATTCTGTTCATGTGCTTAATGTGTAGTTAATTGTAAGAGATCCCTTTCCCAAATTTCATCACTGCCTTATGTTAGAAGGCAGAAGTTGTAGAATAGGGAATAGACGATATAGTCGAGCGCCATACTGGTTGGTTACCCTATCAGGTTTAGTAGATGAAAGGGCATAATTTACTGACGACTCTAGTTGCCACATCATCACAGGACCTCCGCCAAGCCATCCAGGATGCAGTAACTAGTGTAATAGAACCTTACATCTAGTCTGTCAATCAACTGGGTTCGATTGAGGAGACCTTGGTCAATAAGCTTCTCCTAGACGCTCAGGACAACCCTCTTATGCCAGCATCGGAGGACCCTACCATGAAAAAGCCACAGCCATATACTGATGTTGGCGCATATTCCTGCCCTGCCAAGAAACCAACGTCCTCCCGAGGAAAATGCAAGTGAATCATCTTCCTGGAAACACCACCCCAATAACTCATTGGGTTATGTTTTATTTTCTATTACTTTTCTTTCAGTTTTTCATATTCTGCATCAGATCTTTAACTTAATTTGTTTTTCATTGATTTGTTTTTCTTTCCTTTTTCTTTTCTTTTTGCATTGGGGACAATGCTCTTCTCAAGGTTTAGGGGAGTACGTATCCATATAGATTAGGTTAAATTTAGGTAAAATTTAAAAATTAAAAAAATTAAGGCTGTAATTAGTCTAATCTACCCAATAGGTTCCCTTTGCTATGATTCCTTTGATTTTAAAACTGCTGCCGCATTGATTATGACTTCCTATGATGATTCTATGTTGATACTTTGCAAGGTGATAAGAGCTTTCAAGTTTTTGAACTTAATGATAAATCTGTTGTAGCCCTTAAAAACCATAACTTGCATGCACTTTGACACTTAAGAAATCTTAGGGATGCTATAGGTCGACTTTTTGATGCTTAAGTACAAATCAAAATAAAAGAACTAAAATTCTCAATGTAGCAAATTAAAGGCTAAACAACTCCCTAAAAAATCAAGAAAACAAATTAAGACTTGATAATTTAAACAGAACTGTTGAGGGACACTCTTCTATGCATCTTGCTATCTTAGTACACTAGGTGAGTTGTGTTTGTTGCATTTAACTTTCCCTGGTAGGAATGATAGTACTAGCAAAGAGTGAATAAAAGTCTTCACAGGATAACACTTCTTGTAGGGCTTGGGGATAGGCTGTTTGCTCCACTCCATCTTCATGTACCGAAGGGTAGTGTGATAAGTTGAAGCCCCAAGGATGCAGTTTTCAAACTTAAAAGAACAGGGAGTAAAGATGTGCTTTAAAGGAAAATCAATGTGCCAATCTAGAAAAAGAAAGCAACCCTTAAGCCTTTTTAAGACTATTAAATGATGAATGCATGTAACCAAGCACACTCTGCACTTACAATAGATTTAATCTTTTGAATAAAACTGTAAGCTCTAATATTCTTGCTTATCACCGACATAGCCGAGGAATGAATTACTGGTGCAGCATAACTTGGAATCATTGTAATCATAGCTTAGTGAAACCTTAGGGCTTATGGGTTATTTATTGTTCTTACTTTTCTGGCTTCCATTTGCATTGTTTGAGGATAAGCAACAGTTCAAGTTTGAGGGTATTTGACGAGTGCTTAAATGTTCTACTTTATATGCCCTTAATCCTTGTATTTTGCATGTCTTTAAGCTCATTTAGGTTAGATTGTACATATTTGCATGTATATAGGAGTTACACCACCTGTGCTTAAATTGTCATATATATTGGTGCTTTTCACAGGAAGGTGGTGCTTTATGGTGTATGTGCAGGATGCTGGTGGATGCTGGAGGATAGCTGGAGAAGGAGAGGAGCAGATCGTATGGCTGGAGCTGACGAACCATGAAGAGTTGGAGATGAATCTTCTTTTGCTTACGTGGACTTTCACACAAATACGCAACATTTAATGAAGCGGGGAACAAATGGCCTTTCTTTAATGAAGCCACACACTTTAGGGTACTAAAGCCCTAGTTCCACCACATATATAAAGAAGACTTGGATGTTAATCAAAAGAGTCGATCACTAGAGAGCACAATCCTGATGACGATCCTATTTCGAGCTTGTAGAGAACCACCGGGGCGAAGCTAGATGATTCTCCTTATCAAACGAAGCCATCGAGAGAGGCTGATGGAGAGGAGGCCTGCAACACAATGGGACGACATTGAGGGAGCTTTGTCGAGGATGCTTGGCTTATTTTTTTCTTGCTTGATAAACTACTACACTATACTTTTAATTATGGTTTCTTTACGCTCAGACATGAGCGAAATCTTTTAGTTTGGGTTATTGCGACCTAGGATTATATGTTTTGATTATTTCAATTCAATGCTTTACTTGTTTTCATCTTCATCTATTATGTTCATCTTAATGCGTAGTTAATTGTAAGTGCTATTTGTGAGAAGCCTGTTAACTATTGATCTATGGCTTAATGTTCGAGAGAGTTAAGTTATACAAACATGAGCAGTGGGGATATGCTGTCAACTTAGTTCTAATCTGGCTTAGACATAAGTTTAGGGTTTCAATGACTAAAAAGGATTTTTTACACAAATAATAGAGTGGTTAGGGTTAACACATACATGTATCACCTTAAATACAATGTTATTAACTTCTAGGCATCAAGAGAGGCAGAAGTTCCTTAGAAAATCCTATCGAGTAGATGAAGTATCTTAGGGTTTACGCATACATGTATTGCTCGTTGCTATAGCATTGAGTTAGATCACCATACATATATCCTTAGCAATAATCCCAACCTTCATAATTAATCATTAAGTCGTTCTAGTTGTTTGTCTTTATTAGTGTTATATATAGATTGGTTTAATTAGTTTTCTCTTAAACTGACGTTTACCATACTTGCAACTCATCCCTATGTACGATAACCTTGTATTTGTCAAACCAATCTTCGTGGGTTCGATACTCTACTCTCACTTTATTATTTGATACGACGAGTATACCTTCTCTAAAGTGCATCACTATTCGACAAGCATTAGTTTGGTTTCCATATTGAACTTAGACAAACTAAGTTGGGTTTCCACCATGAATTCCTTAACCAATGGGCTTTAGGCCTACCCCCATCGACGAATCTAGAACCAATTTACAACTTAACCCTTTGGTAAGCAAATTAACTAGGTTTCTTTCCAACTTCACATACTCTAAAAAGAGCACTCTGTTCTCTATTAAACGCTCCATTGATTGATGCCTTATGCGAATATGTCTCTTCTTACCATTGTAAGCTTGGATATGAACCACACATATCGTAGCTTATGAATCACATAATAAAGATACTGGAGGAGTCGGTTTTCCCCATAATGGAATTTCTGCTAATAAATTCTTAAGCCACTCGACTTCTTACCCCGCTAGGTCTAGAGCAATAAACTCTGACTCCATAGTAGAGCGAGCAATACACGTCTTCTTAGTAGACTTCCATGAAATTGCCGCTCCACCTAGTGCGAAGACATACCCACTTGTAGATCTTACCTCATCATTATCGGTAACCTAGTTAGCATTACATTATCCCTCTAGGAAAATCGGATAACCAACAAACTCTAGTTTCCATTCCGTTGTACCTTTAAGGTACTTCAGTAAGCATCTGAGTGCAATCCAGTGCTCACTACTAGGATTATGAGTATATCTACTCAATCTACTAATAGCATAGGCAATATCTGGCCGAGTATAGTTCATTAAGAACATAAGGCTACCAATTATTTTAGCATACTCAACTTGGGAAATACTACTTACTTTATTCTTAAGGAGATGTGTGCTAGAGTCATAAGGAGTTCTCACAGGGATGATGTCATAACTGTTAAATTTCTTTAACACCTTCTCAATATAATGTGTTTGAATTAAAGAAAATCCCTTTTCAGACTTGGTAACTTTAACTCCTAAGATTACATCAACCTCTCCCAAATTAGTTATCTCAAACTTGGTAGACAAGAAATTTTTGGTTTTGTTAATAGCTGATAAGTGTTCAAAAGTACTATTTTCCTTACCCTTTTTACTCATATTATTGTTAGACTTAGGCTCATATTAGTCGCATAGTTAGCCATTCATGCATTAATCCATGTTTCCTTCAAACGTTGAGCTTGATTACATAACTTGGTGATTTTTGTGGAAATAGATGCTGCTTTGGTGTGTTTTTGTGTGTGTATGTGCAGGATCACTTGCCAAAGCAATGCCGAGCCAGTTGCCATGGCATTTGTCGACAAAGACCAAAAGCAATATGGATGTCGAAATTCATGACTTTACAAGCCCAAGATGACATGGAGCAAGGCCCAAGCCCAAAGGAATTTGATTGCCATGCAGAGATTAAAGAAGAATTAAATTCCAAGAGGATAGGAGAAGTTCTAATAGGAATAAAATTATAATAAAGAATTATATTCTTTAAAGATAATTTAATTCCAACTCAAACTCCTCCTCAAAGAAGGACTTTGGCCTAGCCCTATAAATACCAAGGAGATTTCGACAAGATCAAGGGGGAGAGCAAGAGGGAATTTCGACAACTCCAAGAGAGGAAGCAAGGGGAATTTTCGGCAAGCATCTAGGGCAAGGAATTTTCGACAAGCTTCATCTTTTCTTCCTTGTTCGATTGGGTTCATGCTAGGGATTGTTTATCTTGTGTTTCTTTGGAACCTAGCCATGAACTAAATTTACTTGGCTATGGTTATTGTGTTTTGTGGTTGTGAGAAACTATTGGTTTTTGTTTAGGTAATAAGAGTTTGCACTTTTCTATTTCAAGGTTTATTCATTCTTGATTCTTATTATTGTTTTGCAGTGAATTGGGAGAGGATCTCGTGATTTCATCCATTTATCTAATATCGGGAGAGTTAGATTCAAGAAACGAATGAATATGATCTTTATTCAATCCAATGATGGTGAAGATTAATCCGGCTTAGGAATAAGTTAAGGATTTCAACGGCTAAGAGGAGCGCAAGATTGGTTGTTGTTCACCCTTGATTCACGCAGGATGTATTATCAAGGCATGCACAAGTAGCTAGAGTTTCGACTTAGGGATAAGAAGAAACCATTGAAGAACGCTCCGCCGAACCTTGAAGTTGCTGCCCGATCGCCCAAGTAGTTGCCCAACTAGTCGCCCAAGCAACCATCAATTAGTTGCCAAGGCAACCCGTACAGCAAGTCGCCACGACAACCGAGTTGCCCGTGCACTCTTTTACCAAGACAATCCAATCGGCTATCACACCTCAACTCACGATAACCTAGCCTATCTCTCTCATTCGAATTCATCTTTTCTTTTACTTAATTGCTTTCTAGATTAGTTATTAGTTAAAACTTCTATAATCCTTCACTTGTGTTTTTACTTTTTACAGTGCAAAAGACTAGATTCTTGAAGTGGCACCAATCCCTGTGGAGACGATATCTTTTATACTATAACTTGCGACGTGTATACTTGCACAAGTTTTTGGCGCCGTTGCCGGGGATTGGCAATAGCGACTTTGTTTTTACTTTCTTGCACTTTCTTTTTATTTTTCTTGTTTAAAATTCAAAGGGCTAACAAACTTTGGTTTTGCATTGGTATATGACTGTATGAGACCGACTTCACCAGAATATCCCTTTGATCCGTAAATCGAACGAACCTTACAAAGACTTAGACGAAGGATAAGAGAAGCAATGGCAAATCAAGATGGCAATATTAATCAAGATGTTCGAGCAGGAGGAGGAGTGATTCTTGCACGAAACAGAACTATTCGAGACTATCTTGAAGAAGATCTTGATGGACTTAACCCAGAGTTGTCGCACCCAAATTGAAGCCGACCACTTTGAGTTGAAACCGTAATGTTTAATATGATCAACACAATAGGTCAATTTGGCGGCTCAAAGAATCGAAGATGCACGACAACATCTGAAATCTTTCCTCGAGATTTGCAACTCGTTCAAGATACACACGAGTCACCCCGATGTCTTACGATTAAGATTATTCCCTATTCACCGAGGGATAGGCGAAAGCATGGCTAAATAGTATTCCTGCAGGATCCATAGCATCTTGGACTGATCTTTGTCGTGATTTCCTTGCTAGATTTAATCCTACAAATTTAACTGATAAGCTTCGTAACGACATTACTTCTTTTCGGCAGGCAGATGATGAATCCATGTACGAGGCTTGGGAGCGATATAGAGAACTTCTACACAAATGCCCAATAACCCAAGCCAATTTAGTTTAGTTCATGGTTGGGTGCAAAAGAAATATAAAAGATAAAATCCCCAACATGAATCGCATACAAGGAGTAAGGAAGAAGATGAAGTTTGCGATCAGCCTTATCTCTCTCTCTCGTCAAGCATATCCTGGAGGCTACAATTTGGTATTCTATTTATAGGGGATTATTAGGTTAGATTTGTTGTTGATGAGGATGAGTTTAAGTTGGAATAAAAGAGATATTAAATCCCTTTTATTTTTATCCTGAAACTTCTTACAAATCTGACTTTTTATCCCCTTCAAACTCTGCGTGGATATCCAGATTTTATTTGGGTTTTATCCCTTGACTTTCGTGCTTATCTTGAATGAGGTGGACTTATCCAGTCATCATCGGTGATCAGCTCGACATAGTCTTCAGAAATCAGCTTTAATTGCCACGATAGACCCTTCGGCATTCTTCCTTAATTGCCACGGCAATCCAGTCCTGTAAAAAATAACACATACCAGCAGCAACTTTTCCACAAAACCAACCAAAATGTAGTATCAAGCTTGTCAATGAAGGAAACTCGGGAATAATGTATGAATGACTATGAATGCAACTAAAATGAGCCTAAGTCTAACAATAATTATAAGAAAATGATGGAAAATATAGTAGTTTTACACACTTAACACACCGCTAAACTCGAACTATTGCTTATCCTGAAGCAATGCAAAACACTAATAATTACCTGCCGAAATCCTTACCATCAAAAGCTTGCTTTTTACTTGACTTTAATCCTCAAAGTTCTGTCACAAGTTGATTAGTTTTCGATACTTCGGAAAATTATAGAGAAATACTCAAAAAATGAACTATAATGTTAGTGCCATGGTGTGTGTGGAGTTGTGTACAAGTCAACTAATGGGATTCTATGTGAACAATAGGTTTTATTAATTAATTTAAATGCCGGGGCAATTTAGTTTGCTAGAGCCGGTGATAGGCACCTCTAAAAAAACAGTTTTTCATTTTAAAGTATAGTCAACTAGAGCCAGTGTTAGGTACCTCTAGTGATTCTTAAATGTGTGACGACTAGAGCCAGTAGACACCTCTAGTGAGAAGTTATCTTAATTTCCAATTTTATTTTTTAAGGCTAGAGCCAGATAGGCACCTCTAGCGCAAATTACCCAATTTTAATAACCTAAGTTCACTATGCCTTCCTTAATCAACAAGTCACAACAGTGTCAATTAATAATTATCATCATAGCAAAATTCCAAGTATTCTCCATGCTAGTCGTAGGACCGAAAGTTCTATCATGTAAGTGCAGTGGAAAAAGTTCATCATCGGATATCACAGCAGGTCCAAAACAATTTAATCCAGTAAAAGACATGGAAAGTAATATATGCAACTATATGAGATAACTAGATGAATGCAACTATCTATAAAACAAAATAAAAACAGCCCCCCAAACTCGAGAGAAGCATTGTCCTCAATGCATGCAATTACAAAAACTAAAAATTAAATGGAATGCAAATGAGTTAGGCGGATAGGTCGTCACCTTGAATGACGAGTTTCCTTCGAGCCGTGTGCTTGATGAGGATGAGTTTAAGTTGGAATAAAAGAGATATTAAATCCCGTTTGTTTTTATCCTCAAACTCTTTACAAATCTGACTTCTTATCCCCTTCAAACTCTGCATGGATATCTAGATTTTTTTGGGTTATATCCTTTAACTTTCGTGCTTATCTTGAATGAGGTGGACTTATCCAGTCATCATCGGCAATTAGCTCGGCATGGCCTTCAAAAATCAGCTTCAATTGCCACGGCAGGCCCTTTAGTATTATTCCTTAATTGCCACGGCGATCTAGTCCTGCACAAAATAACACATACCAACAACATCTTTTCCACAAAGCCAACCAATATGTAGTATCAAGCTTATCAATGAAGGAATATAACACCCCCTTCTAGGTCTGGTAGAGAACTGAGTCAGAAAATGTTATTGGAAACTTATTCGGAGATTAGAAGACGGAATCGAAGATTGGAACTTGTTCGGAATATTTGATTAGTCATTCTCAAGACTTATTGAACCTATTCATTATTAGTCTTATTAGAATCAGGGACAATTTTAACTTTTTTTAACTTAGAGACTAAATCATAAAATTTACAAATTAGCGACCCTAATCCAGGTTCTTTATTACCAACCTGTAATTAAACTTACCAATTATTAATCTGTGAAGTTTCATTAATATCAGACAACGTTAACCTGATTAATTAGACCGTATAGTTATTAGTGACCAATTTGTAAACTGTCCAAATTTTATTTTTATGCCTTATAACAGATTTAACTAACACCGTATCGATACCCTAAGGGCCGTACCGATACAGCTAATCCCGTATCTATACCAGTTGACTTGCATTAACCCTATATCGATACGCTATACGACCGTAACGATACCATTTTCAAACCAAATTCAAGTGACCAAAATCCGTATCGATACGCCCAAACCGTATCGATACGTCCTGTTTGACCAATGTGGACCAGACCATTTATACAAGGTCCGTATCGATACGCCATCACCCGTACTGATACCCGCATACCTGTAATGACAAATTTTTACTGATTTTTATTCGAATTAACCTAACAAATGTTGTCCAAACATTACCAAATTTAACCAGCAAACTAATAAACAATAAATCTAATAGCATGCAAATTTTTAGAGGATTTTGAATTTGTATACCAAGATTTTACCAATTAGGGTTGTTAAGCTCATTTTAACCAATTTACTAAACTCAAAACATGCCATATTACACATACAACACCTAGGTACTATTATGCTTACACAACCACATAAAAATAAGCTATTATAACGTGTTTAAACCATATGCCACCCTACTAGGAGTTCTGAAACAAAAGTAGACATACATATAGTAGTGAGAGTGACTTGCAACTGCAAAATACATGATCGATATCCGAAAAGCTTTAGGATCCTGAAATGCATGAGACACACATAGGTTAGGCTTACATAGCCTAGTGAGGTAGTCATAACAAACGTAAAACAATTAAATGACATGAATGACCTACTATGGTTATAAATAACATAGCATCATACTCAAATATCATGATTACACTATTAATCACATAAGTCTCATGCTTAAGTCATTTAACGTACTCTCACATAATCATAGCAAAGCTTAACACATATTAATCCCCTTGGACAATGTAACAAATGGATATGCGGATTCCCTTTTACACCACACATATATCAGAAAATAGGTTGTAGCCACATATAATAGAAAATAGGCCATAGCCTTGAGCCGTAGCTCCGGATAGTATCCCTTACACAATCCATCCTTATCTCCCCCACATATAGCCCGTAGCCCCGAACCGTAGTCCAATCCCTTACTTATACGATCTCAAATAACCCTATGGCATGCCAATTGTATCCAAAACTCACAAATGTCCAAGGTTACACATTTTTCATTATATTCTTACCTTTATGCCTGTAGGCCATAACATATCGGAATTGGAATTGAGCCTTAGCTCCATATAACGGATCATATCATATACGTATCATATCATAACATATCAAAATCAGATTTGAGCCTTAGCTCGCATATAACATATCATAGCATTCTCATATCAAATTTCACATAGCATATTATAGTTTGATCGTATTATGCCATAACATATTCACAAGTTAGCCATGACAAATCATACCTTACGAATATCAACTTCGAGCTTACCATGCTCACCGTAAGCATCCACACAAGCATTGCTCTACTTGAGCCTATATCAAGATACATATTAACATGAAACTCACAAATCAAATGCAACGGGATGGCTCCGTGCCGATCCCTTGACACGACTACACTCACATTGATTACGAGATTCTTAGATTACAATTCCGTTGTGCCTAGCTTCATTTGGAGATGAAAATGGGTCCTTCTCCATTATTCAAGCTAGCAAAAAATTAGGAGTTGCATTAGAACTCGATTTACGGATTCAAAAATGTATTTCAAGCTTACCTAAACTTGTAGACAACATCAGAATATCGAAATTAACTCCCTAGTTCATGGGTTTCCCTTTGAACATAGAAAACATACTTTCAGAATCAATCCTCAATAAATGATGGAATCAACAAATCGATATAGGGATTTTACTCACCGAATTGTAGGCTTTCAAACAAAGTATCAAGGTTGAACAAAGGACAAAATGGAACCGAGGTGCTTCTAAAGCTTGAGCTTGAAGATGGAAATGGAGGTGCTAGCTTAAAAGTTAAAGATGAAGATGACAAGGGTGAATTTGCTTTCGAAGGATTCAAAGACAAAGGAGAAGGCTTTTGTTTCTGATTTAAAACTGCACCACCCTTAATCATTGTCCCACCAACATATAGACCAATAGGAAGCTTTCCTATCCTTGAGGGTTTGCTTAGCCCAATTCAATTACTTTTCTTCCTTTCATTCAATTGTCAATTGAATGACAAATAGTCATCTTTTCCGATGACTCTCACGTGGGGAAAAGCCAAGCAAGGAGATGAGTAAGCACTTTGCTTCAATTTCCTTTAATTTGGGCTTCAAATAGATTCGAAGCAGGGGACTCGTATCAATATGCTCGTGACTGTATTATTATAGTCATGCCAAAACAGGTAAGTTAGTTATTGGGAGTTGGGCCGTATCGATACTGGCTTGACCGTATCGATACATCTAGCTTAGAATTTGCATTTTTGGGTTTAAATTTCATACAAGAAAGTTCATTCACTCAAATAGGACCAAAATGTAACTTCATTATACAAAAGGGGTACAAAGGTCAATCATTACAAACTTTTAGCACATCGGATTCAAATTTCCGATCACCGGAACCTACTTTCGACTAGGCCAGTTTTTGGGATGTGACAACTCTCCCCTTAAGAAAATTTGTCCTCGAATTTTCATATCAAGCAAAAAGGTGAGGTTACTACTTTTGCATGGTTTCTTCAGGTTCCCATGTTGCCTCTTCAACCGAGTGCATTCTCCAGAGAACTTTCACTAAAGGCACAGACTTGTTACGAAGTCTCTTGATTTCACGTGGGAAGGATACGGCCAGTACTTGCGTAACATAGATACATAGAAGACATTATGAATTCGGCTTAACTCTTTAGGGAGAGCCAATCAGTATGCAACATGTCCAACTCTTTCGATCACTTCGAATAGGCCAATGAAACTAGGACTTAGTTTTCCCTTTTTGCCAAAATAAAGGATCTTCCACGGAGACACTTTGAGGAAGGCCTTCTCTTTAGGGAGAGCCAATCAGTATGCAACATGTCCTCATACTTTTGTTTCCAAACTCCTAGTAGGGTGGCAACCTTAAGCTGATCATGAATAATAGTTGTCCTTTCTTTGATTTTCCAATGTAAGTCAAGACCTAACATCTTGCCTTCCCCGAGTTCGGCCCAACAAAGAGGAGTTCTACATCTCCTTCCATATAGAGCTTCATACAGAGCCATTTGAATCAAAGTTTGATAACTGTTATTGTATGAGAACTTGACTAAGGGTATAGATTTCTCCCACGTATCCCCAAAGTTGATAACACAGGCTCGGAGCATATCTCTTCCAGGATCTACAAGGAAGGATCGAAATTGATACAAAACACTTATGCATATGGTTCAAAGGAAGATTTAGAGTTACCTATATAACTCTCTCGGATTGGCCATTGGTTTGAGGATGGAAAAAAATGCTAAGGTGTACTCGTATCCCCAAGGCTTCGTGTAAGGTCCTCCAAAACTTGCTACAAATTTAGGATCACGGTCATAAATAATAGATACTGGAACTCCGTGTAATTGGATGACTTCACGAATGTATAGTTCAGCGAGTTTAGGCAAATTGAAATCCATTCTCACAGGAAGAAAATGGGCAGAGTTAATGAATCGGTCCACAATGACCCAAATAACATTATTCTTTTTTGGTGTCATTGGTAGACCACTTACGAAGTCTATCATAATACGCTCCTATTTCCACTGTGGAAGCTCGATAGGCTGCCAAAGACCAATAGGCACCTTGTGCTCAGCCTTAACTCGTTGACAAGTCAAACACCTCACCACGAAGCCTGTGATCTCATTCTTCATACCAGACCACCAATAAAGCTCTTTTAGATCTTTGTACATCTTGATAGCTATTGGATAAACATAGAAAGGGCTAGAATGAGCTTCACTTAGGATCTGATTCCGAAGATCATCATCGTCAGGCATACAGATACGGTTGCAGAAACATAACAAGCCTTCAAAATTCATAGCAAAGTCAGGATCGGTGTTATCCTTGACCTTAGTAATGAGAGGTTGCAACTCCTCATTGGTTTCTTGGAGTGCTTTGATTCGAGATATAATGGTGGATTGAACTCTCAGCTCAACCAACAACTTGCCATGCTTCATGAGTCGAAAGTGAGCATTCAGACATCTCAGAGAAGGGATAGGCTTCCGACTAAGAGCTTCGGCCCCAAGATTGGCTTTACTAGGATGGTAATCTATGACCAAATCATAGTCTTTCAAAAGCTCCATCCACCGACATTGACGAAGGTTCAACTCTTTTAGAGTCAAAAGATATTTCAAACTTTTGTGATCAGTGTACAAATAACACTTCTCACCATAAAGGTAGTGCCTCCAGATCTTCAAGGAAAACACAACGGCGGCCAACTCCAAATCATGTGTCGGATAGTTTAGCTCGTGTGGTTTGAGTTGACGTGAGGCATAAGCTATGACTTTTCCTTCTTGCATCAGTACACAGCCTAATCCCAGGTGGGATGCATCACTGTACACAGTGAAATCTTTACCCGACTCGGGTTACACCAAAACAAGAGCATGAGTAAGGATTGCTTAAGTTGATCAAAACTCCTTTGCTGATTCACTATCCATACAAAGGGAGTTTCCTTGCGGATAAGCTTCGTCAAGGGTGCAGCGATCAGCGAGAACCCTTTAACGAATCTACAGTAGTAGCCTGCAAGGCCCAGAAAGCTACGAACTTCTCCAATATTCTTCGGAGGAATCCAATCAAGGATTGCTTGAATCTTCTTTGGGTCAACTTCAATTCATGCAGAAGAGATCACATGACCAAGAAAAGATACTTCGAATAGCCAAAATTTGCATTTGCTGAACTTGGCATAAAGTTGCTTCTCTTAGAGAGTCTAAAGCACAATCCGGAGATGTTCTTCATGAGAAGTAGCATCTCTCGAGTAGATTAGGATATCATCTATGAACACCACCATGAACTTATCTAGGTAAGGCTGGAACATACGGTTCATCAAATCCATGAAGATCGCAGGTGCATTCGTAAGCCCAAATGGCATTACTAAGAACTCATAGTGGTCGTATCTAGTACCAAAGGCAGTCTTTGGAACATCAGACTCATTCACTAGAATTTGATAGTACCCGGATCGAAGGTTTATCCTTGAGAAGATAGAAGCATCTTTCAACTAATCAAAAAGGTCATCAATCCTCGGTAACGGATACTTATTCTTGATTGTCACCTTGTTCAACTGATGGTAGTCAATGCATAAGTGCATCGATCCATCTTTCTTCTTAAAGAACAACATCGGTGCTCCAAGGGTAAGGAACTCGGTCGGATGAACCCCTTATCCAAAAGGTTTTGGATTTGGGCCTTTAGTTCTCTTAACTCCACCGGAGCCATCCTATATAAAGTAATAGAGACCGGAGTAGTCCCAGGTTGCCCTTTTATCCCGAATTCTAGTTCACAGGTGGGAGGGAGTTCTAGAAGCTTATCGGGGAACACATTGGAAAACTCTTTCACTATGGACACATTCTTGAGCTTTGGATCTTCTTTGGACTCCATAGAACATAAGCTAGCCTTACTAGGCTCGGATTGGATCTTCAAGAAGGTTATACTCTCTTTACTGAGTCTATAGAGATATAATTTCTTCTTCGAACAATCAACCCACGCTTGATGTTTGGCTAGCCAATCGAGGCCTAATATGAGATCAAACTCTAAAAAGGGCAAGGCCATCAAATTAGCCAGAAACGGGATCCATTGGATCCTTATAGGGAAAGCTTTGCAGATCAACCGAATGATCACACTATCACCTAGTGGGTTAGAAACAACAATCTCAGAAGCAACATGTTCGGAGTTTAAGGCATACTTTTCTGTCAAAGGTTTACTTATGAAAGAACGCACAGAGCCTGGATCTACTAATGTATAAACATGATCAGAACATAATTCCACCATACCTGCAATCACATTAGGATCATCCTCCTGCTCATGACCCCGAACATGGTATATCTGGCTAAAGTCTGAGGGTCACGACTAGATGGAGGGGCAATGGTGTTACAAGGTCTTCTTGCAGATCCAGATGGCACCTGTTTTGCTCCTCTTCATTTGCTAGGGTTGTTCTGGGAAGCCACGTACGCAAGAGAGTGAGGATTCTGCAGACACTGTCGGATAAAATGGCTAGACTCGCCACAGAGATAACAGGATCCAGATTGTCTACGGCACTGTCCCGGGTGCCTCTTCTAGCAGAAGTTACACAAAGAAATCTGAGAACCCTTTGCGGAATTGCCCGTACTATCTATGAAAGCTGTACGAGCAGCGAATGTTCATGCATACTAGAATTGTGGCACATAGCCAGATCGTGGCAACTACTAAAAAGTGGCAGACTTCTGGTCTCACTGCCTTCCCTTCTTCTGTGGCATTAGAGGCTTATAATCATCTCAGAATATTTTTTCAGATCAGGCTTGATTCCTCTTTCTTCTCTCGTAAGCCTTTTGAGAGGCTTTAGTAGCAATGGCTCGATTAACAAGAGTCTGAAAGTCCTTTATCTCCAAAGCAACGAAGCGAGGACATAATTCATCACATAGGCCATCTATGAACATTCAACACTTTTTCTTCTCTGTGCAGATGATCTCGGTACCATATCTTACATATTTGCAGAAGTCGTGGATGTACTATTCCACGGATCTTCCCATTTGCCTCAGATGGAGGAATCTCTTATGCCTTTCAGCGATATAATGGTCACTAATGTACTTCTTGCGGAACTCCTGAAGGAAGAAGTCCCACGTAACTCGATGTTCAGGCATAGTGAGTGTCACAGTATCCTACCAGATCTAGGACTCTTCAGCGATCAAGCCATGGCACATTCTAGCTTGTGTTCCTTAGGGCACTTCATCTGTTTATTCAGTACTTTCAGAGTATTCTTCAGCCAGTATTCTGCGATTTTTGGATTATCCAGGTCCTGGCCGATGAAGGTATAAACTGGATACTGCTTGAGTTTATTAATAGGGGCTCCCAAAGTAGATTGAGATGCTTCGACATGCTAAGGGAGTGGTTCTTGTCGGAGAGACACGACCACTTGTTTGATCATGTAGGCCATCGATAGCAAATACTCCTGCTGAGCTGGAGGCATTGGCGGAGTATGAGGTGGGTCATTCTGTCCCACTTGTTCAGGCCATGCTTTGGCCCTCAGATTATCCCCCTGAGTCGAGGAGGAACCGGGGTTTGGTTCATTAACAGTGCGTCTATCAGTAGGCGCAAACATTTTCAAATCTAATCATATAAAAAGATTGAATTGTGTAAGTTGCAAGTCACAAATAACGTATACAAATAAATCCTAGGTGGCATAAGTACATACAGACTCGTAACGGGATTTAGTTTAGTCCTAGAAACGACTAAACCTAGGCTCTGATACCATAAATGTAACACCCTCTTCCCAGTTTGGTAGAGAATTGGGTCGAAAAGTGTTATTGGAAACTTATTTGGAGATCGGAAGACAGAATCAGAGTTCGGAACCTTTTCAGAATATTTGATTAGTCATTCTCAAGGCTTATCGAACCTATTTGTTACTTAACTTTTTTTAACTTAGGGACTAAATCATAAACTTTACAAATTAGTGACCCTAATCCTGATTCTTTATTGCCAACTTGTAATTAAAATTACCAATTATTAATCTGTGAAGTTTCATTACTATCGGATATCGTTAACTTGATTAATTAGACCGTATAGTTATTAGTGACCAATTTGTAAACAGTCAAAATTCAATTTTTATGCCTTATAACAGATTTAACTAACACAGTATCGATGCCCTAAGGGTCGTATCAATACGCTACGCCTAATTTTAGATTTCCAAATTCAAGGATGTCAAACCCGTACCGATACAGCTAAGCCCATATCGATACCAGTTAACTTGCATTGACCCCGTATTGATACACTATACGACCGTATCAATACCATTTTTCAAATGAAATTCTAGTGACCAAAATTCGTACAGATACGCCAAAATCGTATCGATATGCCATGTTTGACCAATGTTGACTAGGCCATTTATACAAGGGCCGTATCAATACGCCATCACCCGTATCGATACCCCATGACCTATAATGACAGATTTTTACTGGTTTTTATTCGAATTAACCTAGCAAATGTTGTCCAAACATTACAAAATTTTACCAGCAAACTAATAAACAATAAATCTAATAACATGCAAATTTTTAGAGCATTTCGAATTTGTATACCAAGATTTTACCAATTAGGGTTGTTAAGCTCATTTTAACCAATTTACTAAACTCAAAACATGCCATATTACACATACAACACCTCTGTACTATTATACTTCCACAACCACATCAAAATAAGCTATTATAACGCGTTTAAACCTTATGCCACCCTACTAGGAGTTTGGAAACAAAAGTAGAATATATAGTAGTGGGAGTGACTTGCAACCGCAAAATACACTATCGATGTCCAGAAAGCTTTAGGATCCTGAAATGCATGAGACACACATAGGTTAGGCTTACATAGCCTAGTGAGGTAGTCATAACAAACGTAAAACAATTAAATGACATGAATGGCCTACTATAGTTATGAATAACATAGCATCATACTCAAATATCATGATTACACTATTAATTACATAAGTCTCATGCTTAAGTCATTTAACATACTTTCACATAATCATAGCATGCTTAACACATATTAATCCCCTTGGACAATGTAACAAGTGCATACGCGGATAGTATCCCTTACACAATCTATCCTTATCTCCCCCCACATATAGGCCGTAGCCCCAGACCGTAGTCCAATCCCTTACTTATACAAGCTCAAATAACCCTATGGCATGCCAATTGTATCCAAAACTCACAAATGTCCAATGTTACACATTTTTCATTATATTCTTACCTTTATGCCCGTAGGCCATAATACCTGAAGATTTTGAAGAAGAGAAGAGTGTTGGGCTGAAGAGAATTTGAGAGAAAATCTTTTATAGAAAATGAAGTTACGTAAAATTTGCTTAGGAATTAATTATAAAATTAATTCCCCAAATCTATTTATATTTTCCCAAACCATTTTAAAATAGCCAATTAAGGATAAAAATCTGATATTAGACTTTGCGTGAATAACTCCTTAAAGATTCAACGTTTTGACCCTTTTACAAAATAGTCACTAAAAATAGTTTTCATTCTTTACATTTTGGTCACTACCCAAAATGTCAACTTCACAAAGTCCATTTTCAAAATTGACTTTACCAAAAATATCTATATATTAAATAATGATTTTTAGATATTTTTCCAAATATTTTCTCACTCAAAAATATTTAATCCAATTTTAATCCCGAATTCCACTCGAATCTCTGATCCCGACCCATCGAATCGTCTAACTAGCCTAAAAACCACTAGGTCCAAAACTGGGGCATTACAAAATACATGGTATTTAGAGAGCTATCAATGTACTAACATCAAGAACTAGCGATAAATCCTCATATAAGCTCCCGATTACTCTACTTGGTCCGATATCTGATCCCGAATAATCCTAATATAAAAATGAATACAAAAATACATTAATTTCATGCATCCCTTATTCAATTCACAAGGTTAAACACTTAAAAACAACTTATCAGGTTCAAATTTGGTGAAAAAGATTGTACCAACGGACTTAGAACGTCGAGAAACCCCAGGGTAGGGTCCCTAGAAAAAGTCAACGGCTCGGGGTCAACGATGACTTGTCTCAAGGGTTAATGGTGGCTCAGCTCGGGGTCAATGGCGGCTCAGCTCAAGGGTCAATGGCTCGGTCCATGCAGGCCGACTCATTGTCGGCTTAACAGGCTGACCCAAACGTCTGGTCTAATGGTTGCTCCACAGCCCTAGCCCAATAATAAGCTACCTCACCTGCGACTGTAGTTCCCTCACATGCAGGCGGCGATGTGTGTGGCATCCTCTGGTGGTCGTACGGTATTAGCAAGCTCCAAAAAAACGGTTCTAGCGGCGGGGCTCAACAGCGGTCTTGGTTCCTGGAGGTGGTTGACGGAACACCCTCTTCTAGCTAAACTTAAACTTCCATCTCTTCACCCCCTCCACAGTGGCTCCAATGATGACGCTCCAACCATCAATGTACTTGTTTCGACGAGGGGAACTCAATGACGCTGACGGTGTCGCAAACGAACCATCATACGACAACAGATCTTAGATCCACCATACTATCTCTCTAAAATTCTCTACTATGATCTTTTTCTGTCTCTTTTTAATGATATTTCAAAACTCTTATACTTTTTCCTCCTCCAATGCTCAACACATGACATTAATATTGTGTCCCTTAAAAAATGGGTAAACCATAATATTTAAAGATTACCACCTACAGCTCCCAATTTTATCTATTCTTTATTTTAGTCCTTAAATTCCCTCAAATCGGGATTCAACTTAATTATTCTTGAATTGAACAAACAAACTTAATAGGTTCAAAACCCGGATCCAAGACCCGATTTGTTAACCCAAAAATTGGGTCGTTACAGTGTCACTTCAAGGGCTACTATAAGGGTCATCTTTTGGTAGTTGTAGGAATAGATGTAGATAATTGTCTTTATCCCTTAGAATTTGCAATTGTGGATTGTGAGAATGAGTCATCTTCAAACTAGTTTCTTGAAATATTGAATAATGATTTGGAGTTGAATAATTCCCACCACATCTCATTTATGACTGATAGACAAAAGGTAATCTCAATTTTTTAAATCTAAGTTAGTTACCATATTTATTCAATTTTTTTACTAATAGTTTCTATTTCTTAAAATGAAGGGACTGATAGAATCTGTGATATAACTATTTCCCTATTCAAAGCACATAACCTGTGTAAGACACCTCTACAATAATTTTAAGTTGGCTCAAGAATATAAGAGAAAAGCATTGAAGGACCGACTTTGAAAAGCTACTAGGGCAACATATGTAAGAAATTTCGAAGTTGCCATGGCAGAATTAGAGGTATAGTTGTTAAATTATGTAAATTATTTTTCATTTCATAATTATGATTAACAAGCTTGTTTTGATATTACTGTGTAGGGTTTATCAATTATATGGCACACGTTTTTGTCAACAAAAGACCCTAGGCATTGGACAAAGTCTCACTTCTCCTTCAAATTATACTTTAAACAATCATTGCAAGTCTTTCAACAATGTTACCCATTGTACTTTTCCCTTCTAGGTTTTATGTAATGAATAGTTTCATAAACTCAATCTAAGTGAGACACACTTTCTGTTTTGATGTGTAGATGATACTTGAAGCTAGAGACAAAAGAATTTTTACTTTAATGGAGTCAATCAGATCAAGATTGTTGCAACAAATTGTCAAAAAAAGGGATGGATGTAACGCCCCAAAAACCGGCTTAGACAAATTATAGTTTTTGATGACTAAAAATCTGAATCTGACAATTAATTAATTAGTGACAATTAGGACCATATCGTCATATGTTAAAGTATTGATTCTAATGTTAGGATACCATTTTGTTTGAATGGAAAACAAGGGGTTTGCATGTGAAGAGACTGGTTATTGAGGGATTAGTTATAGGTGTCATTCCCTAAAAGATTTCTTTGTGAATAATCACTATTTTCTAAAAAATGAATGAAAATATTGGATTTTGGTAAGGGGTAGTGGATGGCCAAACTAGACAAGGAAAGAGAAAGATGCAAGACCAATTATTCATCTTCTTCTTCCTCCTTTGAAACTTTATAGTGAGAAAAAAATTATATTCATGGCTGCCTTTTGAGTTTTTGAGGAAAAGGAAAATTTATTCATAGCTTGAGAAGTTAGAGTTTATTGTTTCTTCCTCCTTTTAGGTAAGCCCTCTAACTTTAGATTGTTCTTGATTATAGTTAAATTTAATTCTATGATTTGCAATGGAAATGATCTTGATTCGATATGTATGATTGAAAGAAAATGGAAATGCATGTGTTTGATTGATAATGGATTGAGGAATCTAAACTTTAATGTTGCTGGATTTTGTTTCAAAATATGGGAGATTAGGGTGATATAGTTGGACGGTTATAGGTAAGGTGTGAATGAAAAAAATCTGCCCAGTTTTGTACTTTGGTAGTAGGTTTGAAAATTCACCAATAATAGTATAAGCTAAATTAGAAAATAAGCCTTATATTTATAGAACCGTGTGTGAGTCTAGTTCCTATTAAAACAAATGGTTATTTATTTTGAGTCATGTATCAAAAGATATGAAATTTTATTCTAGAGTAAGTAGTTTTCTGCTCTGGACAGTTTCTGTTTCAGGACATCTATAAATTTTCATGATTTTTGTAGATTTTATTAACTTATATGGATTATATTGTTAGAACCATAGTCGGATCTAGTTTTTATTGGTGTAAAGAAAGTTAAGTTTCATATGGCTGCTATAGTATTCTATGAATGATGTAAATCGGATTTGTAATGAATTGTTATTGTCATTGTAATGCATAACAAACTTGATGGATATAGATAAAACGATAGCTCTAAAAGGAAAGCCGGTAGATAAGTAAGTAGTATGTGAGGTTTAAGATATCTTGTAACTTCGGGATATAAGGTGAGTGTAGTTGCATTTGTCTCAGATGACATGGAGTCATTCCGACCTTTGTTTCTATGTGTTTAATGTATGAAATGTTTATGTTTGGGATGCACATTATCATGTTGCATAAAGCTCACATAGAGTTCTTTGGGATGGTTACATTCATGGCATGCCCTTCTTGTTAAGTCCTTTGGTATTACTTGCATTTTATATGCATACTTACTTTGCTATGCTATGATTTGTACTCTTAAATTGTAATAATCTTGTTATAAAGCTTGAAATCTTGTGATCTTTAAAGGCCATGAAACTCTATGAAACAAAAGTAAGAATTTCTTAATGTCATAAGATATAATAAAATAATTGTCTTTGGAGATAAATGCTCAAATGCAATAAGACTTTCAGAATGAAATACGAGCCTAAAATGTTATAAGATTATGAACTCATGAATCATCTGTTGTTAAAAGCTCAATGTTGTTGTAAGATTGCTCACCAATGTCAAAGTATAAAATGTATAAGTTGCCTATACAATGGAAATGCTTGGACACTTTGGCTTGTAACTTTTTAAATTGGGACTACGGTCCACGGGCTATGGCTAAGGAGTGACGACCCCATATTGTGATATATTGGTGATAATAAGAGGTAACATGGGAGGTGATGGAGGAGAAGAGGAGATTGATTGATATGTTCTAACACTACCCGTTACTTTGTGCTGTGTAACTCAGACCAATACGGTCAAACACGAACCAATTCTACCTATGTCCAAATGCGATCCATGGAAAATGTTCTAAAAGGCATGAAATCCAAAAGAACTCAGATAAGAACTTTGAAAGAAATCCGATAAGATTTGATAAGTTAAAGTATGATCAAGATATGAAAGTGAAGTGAAAAAACTGCCTTGTGCAAAATATGAGTAAAGCTAAGACTAATATAAGTACAATAAAGCTAACTCATACTTTATTTACTTTGATTTGTGCTACTCATTATCATTGACAATATTTTATGTTCTTTCATGGTCACTACCTCACTAGGCTAAGTAAGCCTAATGTATTCATTTTTCATACATTTTTTCAGGGCTTAAAGAGTTTTTGTTGTTCGATCGTGGGTGAAGATTGCAAGTCACTCTTTGAATTTTTGAGTAATATTTATGTCTTCTTTATAACTACTAAAAGGTGGCATATGTCATATTTTGATTGTATATAATTATCTTTAAGGAATTACAGTTTAATGCCATGTTATCTATCTTCTGGTTTGTAAAATTCCTTAAGCATAATAGTTGATTGATTATTATATGATTAAGTTCTTTGGTGATGTATACTTGTGTTTTACATATGATAGTTTTGCATGTCTAAATCATGGGAAGGTGGAGTTTCTCTTAAGGTTAAACATGGTAGTTTCGAATGGCCTTTTGGGAGTCAGGGTATAAATCTATGAAACCTTGATTGAGCTTGGCTTAAGAACTAGAATTATAATCTAGTATGATATTTTGCTGTTTTGATCCTTAATGCATAGTTTTAGACATGAGATAAGGGTAAATGGTAAACTAGCCGAATTGATTAATGAAGGGATTGTAGGGTAATGTTTCTTAAATTGATAGGGAGAAACAAATGGAATATTAAATTCATGATTAGTAATCTTGATTATTGAAATTGTGTGTTGCTTCGCTATAAAATTCCCTTCACTTCATAATTTCGGTTCAATAGCCTAATTATTGGATTCATAAGTAATGTTTGTGTGTTATGGATGAAATGATTGATTTTAGGCTTAATGGGCCGTTTGGCCCTTGAAGTATACACAAAATACTGAAATGCCCCTTAAAGTATTTTTTGGGATGTTTTGCCCTCTAAACTTTAAATCGTGACCTCAGTTGGCCCCTGCTGTTAACATCCATTTAAAAAATACTGATCAATCAAAATGTGTCATGTGTCACTAATAAACAAAAAAATCATCTGACTTATTTTAAAGGGGTAAATTGCACGCTAAGTCTGTAAAATTTTTATTTTTGTTCAATTTAGTCCTAAAAATCTTTATTAAACCCAAATTGACCCAAATTTCTTTCTATTTTTTTTATAAATTAGTCCAATGTTTTTAATATGCTGATTTTTTTGTTCAATTTATTCCTCAAAATCTTTATAACCCACAATTGACCCTACTACTTTATAATTTTTATAAATTAGTCCAATATTTTTATATGCTGATATTTTTGTTCAATTTTTTTCATCAAAATCTTTATTTAACCCACAATTGATCCCAGCTACTTTATAATTTTCATAATTTAGTCTAGTATTTTAAATATAATTATATTTTTGTGTTCAATTTATTCCTTAAAATCTTTATTTAACCCACAATTTACTCCAACTACTTTATAATTTTTTAATTTAGTTCAATATTTTAAATATAATTATATTTTTGTTCTTTTTAGTCCTAAAATCTACATTTAACCCAAAATTGACCCTTATTGGACTAAATGAACAAAAATATGACTATATTTACAATTTTGGAATAAATTATAAAAATTATAAAGAAAGACGGGTCAATTTCAGGTTAAATATAGATTTTAGGACTAAATTGAACAAAAAATATAATTATATTTAAAATATTGGACAAAATTTTAAAGTTATAAAGTACTAGGGGTCAATTGTGGGTTAAATAAAGATTTTGAGGACTAAATTGAACAAATATATCAGCATATTAAAAACATTGGACTAATTTATAAAAATTAGAAAAAATGAGGTTAATTTCAGGTTAAATAAAGTTTTTTTGACTGAATTGAACAAAAATATAATTATATTTAAAACATTAGACTAAATTATATAAATTAGAAAGAAATTAGGGTTAATTTTAGGTTAAAAATGAATTTTTGACTAAAATGAACAACAATATGATTCTATTTAAAATATTGGACTAAATTATAAAAATTATAAGGAAACATGGGTCAATTTCGGGTTAAATATAGATTTTAGGACTAAATTGAACAAAAAATATAATTATATTTAAAATATTCGACTAAATTATAAAATTATAAAGTAGTAACGATCAATTGTGGGTTAACTAAATATTTTGATGACAAAATTGAACAAAAATATCAGCATATTAAAAATATTGGACAAATTTATAAAAATTATAAAGTAGTAGGGGTCAATTATGGGTTAAATAAAGATTTTGAGAACTAAATTGAACAAAAACATCAACATATTAAAAATATTGGACTAATTTATAAAAATTATAAAAAAAATTGGGTCAATTCGGGTTAAATAAAGATTTTTAGGACTAAATTGAAAAAGTTAAAATTTTACAGACTTAAAGTGCAATTTACCCCATTAAAATAAGTCTGATGATTTTTTTTGTTTAGTAGTGACACGTGACACGTTCTGATTGGTCAGCAAAATTTTTTTAAATGGAGGTTAACGACAGGGGCCAATTGAGGTCACGATTCTAAAGTTTAGGGGGCAAAACATCTCAAAAATTACTTTAAGGGGCAGTTCGGTATTTTTTGTATACTTTGGGGGCCAAACAGTCCATTAAGCTTCGATTTTAAGAAAATTTTTGTAACCTGCAAAAAAAATCTAGTAAGAGTTTTGCAATTTAGTCATACGATTTATGTGTATTGTTTTGGTAACATCTTCGATCCCAGTTTTCTTCGAGACTAGGTAGAGGGTGTTACAATGAAGCTGAGAAATTAATTGGCCTTTTATATCCTAAAATTCAAAAGAATTTGTACAATGCAATAACACGGTCACATAGGTTTGTTGGTTGTAAAACTTGTACATTTGTTTATGTTTTTAATTTGAATACTTAACACTTATTAATTATTTTTTGTGTTATATAGATGTTGACTCGTATGTGTTGGTGGATCAATGTATTAGGTTTCATGTGGTCCTTTTGTAATACCCAACCCCCAGGCCTAGAAGATAGTATTGATCTAGGAGGAGACAATCTAACTTGTCTAACAAGTTAGTAATCAAACAAGGAAAAGACTCATGGTGAGACCTTTAGCGCACAAGCATTCGAACACATAATCTATAAAGCATCAAAGATATCACATTACAATCATCAGAATTGAAGATAGGAGATATGTGATCATTCTAAAGTTTTATACTTAACAAGGATGTGTATCACAAGTATATTAGTTTTTAGGTCGTGATACTCGATTAAGAACCAATGTGCAAGGCATACCAATTTAAGGATTTTGAGGCCATTTCGTAACAATATAGATCCAAGGCTTTCCTAACAATGTGATCTAACCAAATTTTACATGAACAAGAGGGACTTCCAATTTTATAATCATTTGATAAGCTAAACATGCATTGCTCATTTCAATTCTTGACTCAATAGGTATTCACATACTTTAATCACACACAACCATTATAAAATCACATCATACCCTTATCATGCATTCGACAATAAGCTTATAATATCTCCTAAGTCATTCGAATCTAGCAACCAAGTTAAGTCAAGCAAAATCAACCACTAACAGGCACATTAAGCCAAACACACACACACACACACATATACTTACAAGCCCTTAATAAGTTACTATTTACAAACCCCCTCATAATAGACAAAATATTATAGCCTAACATTCTAAACTAGTGCCATCTTCTAGGAGTTTAACTTAACAAACAAAACATACTTTTGATGCCTTTGATGACCTTGCAAAATCTTCCCCAAGCTCGATCAACAATCAAATTCTCCTGTATAATTATCAGGGTGAGTAATTAGGTTGCTAGTCACAAGCTTTAACAACTAAGGTATATAGATACTGAAATACTCGATCATAATTTAGCCATTTAATCTTGATAGTACTGCTTCGAGACTACTACGAATCATTCGGCATTTATGATTTGAGTAACATACTCCCTATTCATCAAACATAAAGCTTATTCCAAGCTTAATTGATCATAAATTTATAGCAGGCTTCTAGGATGAAAATTACATTGTCAAGCAACTCATTTAGGTTGAGTAATTAAACAATTCAATTTCCTAAACTCTCAATCGATTACAAGCAACCTTAGTTGGATATTATGGCCTTGACTAGTTGTTGCCTAGAATAAAATATCAATCAATATCAACAAGCAATGGTAATTCCATTACCATTGAAACATTAGTCATTTTCAATTTGTTCAGGGGTACCTTAGTACCAATCAGGGGACCTTAGTCCAGTTCAGGTTGAGCTCAGAAATTCCTATTGGCATGCCAATCTAGCTAGGACTCAACTAATCAAGGCTTTTACAACTCTACAATAGTCATCAAGGTATTCTATTACCTTTCAAGCTCTCTAACATCATCCACAAGATACCACATTAAGTGTAATAAAAATCAATCCATGTTTGACTTGAAATGCATAATTAAAAGTCCATACATACCTTGGACTCTTACCTTAACAAGCAATAGCAATCTCCAAGCACACACACACATATATATAGGCAGTTTATGCCTCACAAATCAATCGAGCAGTTGCACTAATTTAACAATCTATGCTTAACTAAACATAGTCATACTCACTAGAACACCGAGTTAAATCTGATCTTGAATCACCACTCCTTTTTGCCTCTCATCCCCATCATCGACTCCTTTCTTGTCTAACATATATCAATAATTAATGAAGAATTAGAGCTAACCCTTCATTCGATCATGTATGTCTAAAAAACATCACATACACTCATGCATATGCTCAATAGATTTCAAGGTAACACATCCACATTGCCTGTTATATTAGACTCAAAACGTAACTACATTTTATTTAAATTTTCAATTCAAGGTAAACAAGAACTTGTTACATAAGCAAACAGTCCCCCAAACAAGGTCAACCATTCGAAACTACTCATTGTACAATCTTCCTCTTTTACTTACTTAAACTGCTTTTCTATTAAGTATGCACCACAAATTTTCATTAATTCAATCATCCAACTCTAGAATTGTTCAATTAACAATTAACTCTTCGTTATTTATTGTTTAAGAAATTAAGTTCCTATAAAACAGTCATGTGCTTCTCTGTTCATTTCAGGGCAGTTTCCTTACTTGTTTAAACTTGTCTAACTATCACTTACAACTCATTCTAACAACTTCCTCAATTCCATTATAATTCTAACATTTGATTAACTTAATTCTAAGCACCAACTGACAATTTAGTCAATCTTTGCTATGCCAAATTCATAAACAAATTCATTAATGGACAGCTTCATTCGAACAGTTCGATAATATCTAATTCGATTCAAATACTTAATTTAATAAACTCTATTCTTGAAATTACAGCATTCCAATCATTTCAAGGGTTCTAAATTTACACTACAACTACCAAAGTTACCAACACATGCTTCAATCGATCTTAAATTCATCATTTCACAAAATTCTATCGACCAAGGCTCCTAGATCATATAGTAATCTCAATTAAGCAAGAACCGAATCTAAACATCAATTATCATGCCTAGCTTTAAGAACAAAGATACAAGCATGAAGGTAACTTACTTCCTTTGACACAACAATAACTCAAATACTCAAAACACCCATTCCAATGCAAGCTATGAAGATTTCCTCCCTTCTCTCTCAATTATCTTCTTCGGCCTCCAAAGAGAATGAGAAAGATGATGAGTTTATTTTTGTCTCACTTAGACTTAAATTAATTACAAGTGTCTTCTTCATATCATGGCCACATCATTAAGCTCGTCTCAACTTATTTATTACCATGCAATACCAAGGTTTGTGAAGGTTAACTAAATAGTCACCTTAATTTAGCATTTCAATTTCATATCCCTAACAAATCGGCAATTCATAGCATTATCAATTAGTCACTTAAGTTAATTCCCTATCAATTATTAATGGTCACTTCACTAATCATATTTTAGGATGTTACACCTTTAGACCAACATTCTGCTAACATCCAAGCATAAACTTGCTCATGTCGAAAATGAGAAGTAACAAGTTAAGTTACTTGTCCTATAATAATTTGTTCATTTATAATGTGTATACATACTAATATTTTATCCTTCTATGCAAGCAACCCTTGCATCCATGGCATTTCTATTATATTTCTGATTGAACATGGACCCAAGACATATGTAGATCTATGTTACTCACTCGCTACCCAAATGGCCATGTACTCTTATTTCATCACTCTAGTGAGGGGTGAAAATCAGTGGACTCCTTTATAAATTAATTTACCTGTCTTGCCACATGTTATAAGGAGACCACATAAAAATAGAAGAAGGGAGGTAGATGAAGCACCCACCTCAGGGTGGTAAGGTGTACAAGAAGAGTGTAAGGATGTCCTGTAAAAAGTGTGGAGGGTCTGTTCATAATGTGGTAATATCAAATCCCACCAACAAGCATCTACTTCTACTATAAGAAGAGCTCTTAGACCTAAACTGCCAGTAATTTTTTTACATACACTATGGATTGTTTGTTTGTTTAGTTTCTTGTTGGTTGATTGATTTCATGTGTGCAGATTAGCAGAAGATCTACAACAAGTGTCAATCAGGGACAAGTGATCGATGTGAAAATGTCACACTTTTTAGTGCAAGCTACACTATGAATGCAAGAATAGAAACAAGGTAATCTTGTTTGAATATCGATCCTACGAGGATGGAGTATTACGTTTATACTTATATAGCTATAACACAATATTGTGGAAGTAGTAGTTGTGGGTACAATAGTAATATAAAAAGGAGAGTAAATAATTTAATGTGGTAGCAATAACAAATAGTAATAAAAGATAGAGAGAATATTGAAAATAAGCTTGGATCTCCTTGGCTCAGCTCAACAGAAAGATCAAGTGCACTTCAAGGATTAAGGATTGGTTTAATCAATGATGCAATGGTCAGCTTAAGTGCTAACTTCCATTTAACCTTCAACTATTGACTCAGGTACGAAGATCGGCCTCAACTTTCGTTGTAAGTCGAATCTAAGGCCCCTTGAAGAGTGGACCAACTCTCGTTGCATCCAGACAACTTTCACTGTAGGAACTCGTTAATCCAACTCGTTACTGTATTCGTCGATGTTAGTAGCTGGTTTTAATACTCTCATGCAAAACATAAATCAAATCCAATAATTAAAGCTTAAGAAAAAGCTAACACTGAAATATATTAAACTAAGAAAATAGTTTAAATAAGTTCAACAAGCTCCAAAAAATTAAACTATTGTCAAATTGAGCACAAATACATGTAAATCTCCCAAATAAACGTCAAAATAAAGAGAAGTTCAAGAAGATAACAAGATATTTCCTCGATTCAACACTCGACTCCTAATTTCCTTGGATAAATCTGCCTTGCTTCACGTCAGATATCTAGAAAACAAGTTCAAGCCACCGTGAGAGGAGGATAAAAGCTTCGGAGGTTGAAGATGATGTGAAAATAGGAATAGCGTGACTTTATCTTTCCTCCAAAATCATCCTTATACAGGCCACCGGAGGAAGGACACTTTTCCTGCATATTATCTGCGTGCTCAGCGTCGTACAAATTTGTTATAACAGAAAGATGCTAGCATATTCGTTATTATCCTCAAGCAGACTTGATAGTTGGCAAATATAGTGTCGAACTGGCTGCAGTGGTAAAAACAACCTCTGCAGGGACATTAGTATTGCAACGACAACAAGGCAAAAATAGACAGAAATATACAAAATACGAGCCATTGAAACTAAGTTAGAAAATATATAGAAATAGACATGAAAATACAGAAATAGATGCAATGAATGTCATTGTGGGGACAATAAGACCTATAAATTGAGGGAAAATAAATTCTCTTTAAAGATCTATCAACAAGCTCTAACACTAAACCAATTTTATGGGCAGAACCAAAGAAACAATCCAAGCTCCATCACTGAAACACCCCAACCCAACTTAGAAGTAAACTGAGTCTATGGTGTTATAAACCAAACAAACAACTAACTTGAAAGTCAAGTTAGTATCCAGACAAACTACAAACCTTTACTTAGGCCACGCGAAATTGTTTGAATCATGTAAGAACCATTTATTTAAGAACATATCAAGCCATTGAACTAGGGAAATAAAAGACTATATTATTTTACAAGTTATCAATAGATTTCAAGTAGGTTTAAGTTATCACCTAAGCTAGTGTTCGAATGAATTAAATTTTTTATCCTGTAACACAAGTAACTATTCGATCCATACACCTTAAGAATTAATACTTTACCCACGAATTAATGCTCACAAAATCAACAAGCTTCTAGGAAATTTTGCCAAAAGTTACCAAGCAATTTGAAGTAAGCATTTTCTATCTCATATTCTGCTTATAAGACCATGAACTTAGACATCCATTCAAAATACTACATTTAATCATTTAACCATCTTCAAGCATTATAGCATATTTAACCTATCACATTAATGATCAATAACCAAGCAAGGATCATACATTTTAAGCATAGCAACCATTCTTATATCCAAATCATACTTAAGCAACCCTTGCCCTAAAGCATATCTAACATTCATCCACAAACATAAAAAACAACCAACCATTCGAAACCTATGTTAAAAGATTTACAATCATAACTTAAATTTAAGTTATACATGCCAAAATAGGTAGAACCATATGCTTATACAAAATCAAAGTGCCACCATCCTAGGAGTTAGTACAAAAGTAGTAAACATACTTTTGAGATGACGTTGTGATCTAATTAAGCTCCTTGAGTCAACAAATTTCAAAAATATAACCTGAAATGTAGTGAAAGAACTTCATAAGTATACATTTAGTGAGGTAGTTTAAAGAATTTAAAAGCATTCCTTAATCAAGGTTTCTTTCACTACAAGTATAGTAATCATAGTGTTCATATTCGAACTAAGCAAGGGCCTCTAAAGTAAGATAGTCGAACCAAAATGAACAACCATAGGGACCAACTACTTCCATGAAATGCCATGCAAATATCATCATCAAACAATCATATTCAACTTACAAATTATCATTGTCGATCAAGCATATCAACATGCATATTATCATTGTTAAACAAGCATATCAACTTGCATATTATCATTGTCAAACAAGCATATCAACTTATATAAAGATTAAACAAATGAAACAAGATATGCATTTCTTGATAGGCAAGTTACCACAATTCTTTATTAATTTAGCAATATCATTCAAAATTGTTTAATATCATAGCCTTGTGAATCGAATTCCCAGTCTAGGTACACGGGTCCCCAACCAACTGTCGCCTATAAAATAACATATGGTACTCGCAGTACCGGTCAATCCATCCTACTGTCTCCAAGTGACCATAAAACATCCTTCATACTATCGCCATATAGGACCACTATCCCAGACCGTAGTCCACCCCAAACCAGAGCTTTATAGACTCTATGGCATGTCAACTATACTTAAGACTGACTCGAGACTAAGGCTTTAACATACATCATCTTTTATCATAACAAGGTGAGCATAGCTCTTTATCATAATGTTATGTCACTATTTCTTAACCCCATTTTCATTTTAGGGATACACATTCACCTCATGTGAATTTCAATAATTCATTCTTCCATTTCGAAAAGCATTATAACCAAGAATTTCTTCACTGAGTTCCATGAACAACATCTGTGTAATCAATATATCAATCACATGTAAAGGTTCATAAACATGAATTTGGATTTTCATTTTCATTATAAGCATCACCTATAATATTTGAATTTAGCATGCTTCTCATAGCATATCAAACATAGAATTCAATCAAATATCATGCTTTCAACCATATGTTCTTACCTCAAATCCATGCTTGCTCAAACACATCAAAATTAACAATTCAAAGCAACCAATTTAATAAACAATGCTCAGGAGGGTTATCAACCCATCCTGAGACTTTAAACTACACTCATTGGTCTTTCCGAGCTAATCTTGATTCTGAATTACAATTCCCTTTTGTCTTTCTCCAATCGGGTCTACTCTATGCCCCACTTGATCAATTCCTTCTTTGTCTAGTTATATCAAGAGTTCAATTAAGTATTTGAACTATCCTTAGCCATCAAACACATGAAACAAAGCACCAATACTCATATAATAACCAACAACCTCAAAAATTCATTTGTTTATTCATACATTCTCAAAACAATACCTACAAGCACGTATGCACTTCTATAATTCCACTAAACAATCCCTACTCATTTGACCATGTTCATACCACTTTAATTACATGTTTAAAGACACAAGATAGAGCAGATTTAATATCTTTAAATTATATGCCTATAAACAATCTAATTTCAAGCACTTATTCATGTAAATACTTTACAATCCACAAATTAGAAAAAAAGTCCATTATTCTTGTAAAAACAACCCCCTTAATGTTCATTATACACACAACATACAAAACAATCCAACTAAAGCTCCTACACAAACATTTCTGCCCTGTTTCAAAATATTCGAATATTTACAATCAAAACTGTCTCGATCATACTTAAAATTGTCGTCTAACTACCCAAACATACTTTTCCCTATTTCTAAATCATAAAGCAGTCCTTTTTACACTTAATTATTTCCAAAACTATCACAATTCCATGAACATTTATGCATATCAAATTTCTCATCGAAACAACCCCTAATGGATCTTGGAAACAGTCCCTATTTCATAATCTTATATCACATACTCAAAACAGCCATGGTTTATGTTCCTAACACATTTTACTGTCAAATCCTTAATTTCTAACCAAACATATAGCAACAATTTGAATCATCACCAACAAATTGACATTCTAAGCTATATTTCATATTCACAAAAATTCATGGATGTTCATTATATAACCATCTAACATAGATTCAAAGTCTAGAATTCAAATAACACCTAGCATTTGAAATTTCCTTTCAATTTATCAAGTTAAGAGCTAAATCAAGGAATGAAATTGAGGCTTACCCACTATTTAAGCTATCTGATCAATAGAGTAATGAAATGGAAGAGCTTAAGCTCCAAAATCTCTCATTCTCTCTCTAAATTTTGAGTTTCAGTTATTTGGTAAGGAAGAGGATGCTTGAACAAGCTTTGCATTCTCTTTTCCCCCAAATGTCGTCCCTCAATCCCCCCTAAATCTATAGAGTTAGCATGCAATCCACTAATTCTAGCAATAATTCTTATGAGTCCTTTCAACATAGCACTCAAATTTTGTTACAAAACCAATTGAGTCCTAAAACTCATAATTAAGGCACGTCACAATAGTTAGAAATTCCAACGATTCATGTCAACTAATCTAGTCATGTTTTTAGGGTATTACAATCACCAATCCATACTATTAGATGGATGCCCTACCCCACCTTTCCTTTGAGTCAGAAGAGTTCTGTCAGTCAGTCATCTTCACAAGAAGCTCCTGTTCAAAACAAGCCTAGAAATGACCCTTAAATCTATTAGCATAAAACTCCGAGTGTTTGACTTTTACTATAAGAAGAGCTCTTAGACCTAAACTTCTAGTAAATTTTTTTACATGCATTGTGGATTGTTTGTTTGATTAGTTTCTTGTTGGTTGATTGATTTCTTGTGTGCGGATTAGAAGAAAATCTAGAACAAGTGTCAATCAGGGTCATGCTCCAACACCAAATTAATTTCATGGACAGAACCAAATAAACAATCTAAGGCCAAAACAACCTCCACTGTCAGTCCGTACTATTAGATGGATGCCCACCCCATCTTTCTTTTAAGTCAAGAGAGTTCTGTCAATCAATTATCTCCACAAGAAGTTTCTACTCAAAATAAGCCTAGAAATAACCCTTGAATCTGTTAGCATTAAACTTTAAGTGTTTGACTTTTTTGTGTAATGCATGCATTTGACTATTGTGTTGTGATTAGGGGTATCACATGAATTCTTTTTATTTTTTGAACCTTGTTTTGTTCTTACATGTTTTGTATATGTGCATACATTGGTTAAAATTTAATTTCTTGTTTTTATGTAGTGATCAAACACTTATTTTGTATGGATCATTTTCCAAACTTATTGGAATATTTATGAAGTGAATCATATTTTCTTATATATTGTCTTCTACATTTTATATGTTCTTTAATATATAAATTCTGTACCAAATCCAACACAAATTTAACATAAAATATTGCATTCATTTCATAACAATAAGAAACACATTATCATAACAATAGAAACCCTAAAATAGCAATTAAAACAACCTAAAAACCCACGTCAACTCTAACAACCCTTGAAAAAGCACAAACAACAGGACTGTGAAATTTGTATTGTCCTGGAAATTAACCATAAATTATGACAACATTTTTTCTAATCCTAAACTCAAAAAACACAAAACAAAGAATCACAACCCTAAAAAATCTCTATTTCTTCCTTTCACGTTCCATAAATAAAATCTTTCTTAGAAGAACGACAATCACAAACCTTGATCGATTATATATTGTGGATCATACCAAACAAAAAATTTGTAAATCTTTATGCATTTTTAGTAATTTTCATAGCCCCAAAACCTTCTACCAGGATTATCATCGGTCCATCATGTCACTAATGTAGAACGCTCTCTATAGAAGCATACTTGATCTACGTTCTCAGCCTCCATTTCTGATTTCAACCTTCTAATCTTCTTTTTTTCTTTTAATTTAGGGTTCCATTAAATATAAGCTTGATAGCTCTCTAAAGAGAATGTATTTCCTTTATATTTATTGATTAAATTACCCTCACTTTAGTTTCTCATGCATACTTTTTTGCATTTTCTTAGTTTAATTATGAGTATCCTTTAACTCAGTTATACTTGTGTGCTTTGTGCTAAATTTGGTAAATTCTGTTGTTTTCATTGCAATTCTAATGTCTCTGTAAAAACCTTCTTTATTGCAGCTAGATACGGCACTGCAGTTCTGATGTCGTTGTAAAAGCATCTTATTATTGCGACACTGTCGCTGTATTGACAACTGTAAAAAAGATAACATCAAATGACGTTGGCGAAAGGATAAGATCCAAGGATGATGAGCTGACAGTTTTTTATAACAACTTTTGTCTAGACATGATGTTAGTGCAATCTTCGCTGCAATGTCAGCACATCGAAATAGTCATTGTCGCTGCAATGAAAACTGTCAAGATCAGATCAAAAGGACGATGAGTTGTCCATTAATACAACTGTCTTGCATGAAATTCGTAGCTGTAAATCTATGAAGGACACCTGTAAACACCCAATTGAAAGATGAAAATGATATATATATACATATTTTCTCACCCCGAAAAGGGGGCTCATATCATCATCTTTTGAGAAGATCATTTTCTACTTCCTTTGAAGCTTCTCCTATGGCGGCTTGAGCACCTTTTCTGGTGAACTAAGGTGGCAATGAGGTAGAGCTCTTAGTGACAAAGAGGACTCGAATGCTTTTTGCAAGGGGAACGTGTGGATCATGTCGGCTCAACTAGGAATAGAGGTTTTTGTGTGATTTTTATGTTCTTTTGTAAATATTTTAGACAATAATTTACTGTTTACTTTCCTTAAGAACGAGAGTTATTTTAGATTGTGAACTTGAACTTATTTTATGAAACTTTCTTTCTTGTTTCAAGTTTTGGGCTTGAATGATATTTTGCACTAAAATGTTATTTGCAGCCATTGACATTGAGAGATGCAGTGACAATTCAAGTTAATGAGCATCACAATGAAAGTTGGGTGGGGACGTAACAAAACTTGGTCCACTCATTCGAGGACACACAATATCTATCAGCAAAGAAGTCATTAGCTAAGAGTTGAAGGAAATTTAGTAGGATATGTTTGATTTATCTTGCTTTATAATCATCTCATGCTTTAACCTTGCAGCATTTGGTAATCTGCCGAGTTACACCAAGGATATCCAGTGTTTTTATAGAATATATTTTTCCTTTACTATTCTGTTGCCATTGTATGCACATCAATCTTTGAAATCTTTTGTATTTATATTTCTTTGCACCCACAACTTCATTCACATTTCCTTTTATTTTCAGAACTTTTGCACTAACATCAATAGGCAGAAAACTGCTTTCCTCGTGGGATGGATATCCGACAGATATGAATATGTCTACTATACTTGCATCAATTGTGTACACTTGCACTATGGTATAAAGTTTCATAGTCGATCAATATTTGACACCGTTGCCAGGGATCGAACCCAGGTCACCCGCGTGACAGGCGAGAAATTTACCAAAATGTCCTTTACTTATGTGGCAATATGTCTCCAACATGGCATTAAAAATTAGAAGCAAAAGCCATGTTAGGCGTTCCGTTAGTTTTTTAACGGCTGATGGTTTGATTAGGACCAATTAAATAATTCGATGGTGTAATTTTCAGTTCTTTTAGTTGGGTTATCAAAATAAGACAAACCCAATAATTGGGTGGTCACACAAATAGTTTACCTTAAATAAAATTGCACTGAAACCAAGAGTAAATTGATTAAGTTATTAAAATCTACATTTGCGAAATGATAAAGTTCAAATTACAAATTACTGTACACAATGACTAAAAATAAACTTATTTATTGAAAAAATAAACTAAAAAATTATAATTATAAAAATAAACAATAAAATAATGGTAATAAAAATAATATATATGGTATAAAAACAATGATAATGATAATAAAAATAATCATAATAAATATAATAAATTATAATATATTAAACAATAACTATAATTAGGCTTAAAGGGGTAAGAATCACTTCCTCTTTTGAAAAAAATTATGAACTATTTTCACCCAATTAATCCTTTGAACTAATAAATCGAATCAATTAAGCCCTTTGATCAACATTGACCATTAGATCTTGACAATTATTTTCTTTAGATATTACTGTCACATGATACACTACAATTCTACCGTATGCAGTTTATAAATTATATATATATATATATATATATATATAAATTTTATAAGTATTTTAGAAATTTCTAGGATTTTCAAATATTTTTTTAAAATTAAATAAAAATATGAAAATGTCAAGTGACAACACGATGACACGACACGTTGTACCAACTGATCCAAACAACTATTAAATCCAACAGTCAATGTTGGTCAAAGGTCTTAATTGATTCAATTGATTGATTTAAGGGATTAATTGGGTGAAAGAAGTTTAGGGGCTTAATTAAACTTTTTTCAAAAGTTCAAAGGCTCCTTACATCCTTAAGCCTTATAACTATAATAATAAAAAGTATTAATTATCAAAAAATAATAGTAGTATTTTATAATAATAACATAAAAATCTAATAACAATAAATATACAATACAATAAATAAATAAAAATAAAAGTAAGAGGGATCAAACTGAAAGAAAATAAAACATAAAATAATCAGAATAATAAGTTTATGTGAAATTATATTAAATTAACCTCACAAGAATAAATATAATCCTTTTAAAATCACACCAAACATAATGCAAAAAAATAAAAATAAAAATAACGGTGAGTCACGTAACCTAAGCATTACTAAGCATTCTTGGTCATAACCGCTGAGGTGAAACTAATGGTCTTAGTCTCATTCCATCGTTCCATATCTTATTGATTAGATTTGTTACTTGTTGTTTTTCATTGTATTTTAATTGCCCCTAATTGTTTTACTTTTATTAGCACAATTTATTCATTAATTCACCTCCCCAATGAATGATATATAATTGGTATGTAAAATTGAGTTGTACATAACCAATCTATGTGGAGACGACACTTTATTCACTACTATATTACTTGTTCGATTGTATTTACTTGAGTATATTGTATCCTTTATTTGCATATCTAGCTAATCAAGCTGACAAGTCCCCTACACCATTCTTCATTCATATATTTCCTTCCGATCAGATGGTGATGCATATTACCATTTGATTGGATGATTAAATTTATTAAATTAAAATTAGGGTCAAATTGATAGAATGTGTAAGTAACGAAGGTCAAATGTGTAATAATGTAAATTTGTTTAGCTGCCATGTCAATAATTTTGCCAATAGTTAACAATCAGTGGCTTATTGAAACCATTTTAATAATTTAGTGTTCTAAATGACATAACTCATAGTCCAATGATTCAAACAGAATCAAACCAATAGTTTAATGGCATTAGAGGTAATTTATCTTAAAATTTAACTTAATATAATCTTATTATAAGAAAATGATATAATTCACACATTACATAAGATTATGGAAAAAATATTAAATTTATACACAAACTTTGATTTAATGTGCATTGTAATTAGAGATGATAACGGGGCAAGATAGTGTTACACTCCAAACGAGTTCAAAAGCATTTTTACAAAAGTGAAGTTTCACAGATAAAACAATATAGAAAACAATTATAAAAACGTAAAAGTGAGTTTACAGACTGCAATCATTGGTGTCTTACGAATAATACATGTCCAACTAAAGAGATACAAAATTGTACTCAAATAAGGAAGTTGTTGGAACCCCTGCAACGATGTTGTTGTCCTAACTCGAACGCAAACAACATATAACAAGGGAACTTCTACCATTAGGCATCGTAAAATTAGCTTAAAATTCGGCTGATCGGTTATACCGGTAGTCTGTGCCTACATAATTTGTTACGATACGGTTACATAACTTGTTACAGTTAGTGTAAGAAAAACAGTAATTACAAAATACCTTATCATGGTAGGAAATTGTGTAACTACCTAAAATATTAAACGATTACTCTATATGTGATGATACACATGAGAAATACAATACCTACACAATGTTTCACAATACCTACATAAAGCTTTACATAAGTTATACTAAAAGAAGTAACTAACGAATTTATTACCCCACATATCCTAATCTTAAACCAACCCAACTTTTGGTAGGAAATGCTGTAACAACCTTAAATGTCAAAGGATTACTCCATATGTTAGAAAACGCATGAGAAAAACCATACCTACACAATGCTTCACAACACCTACATAGTTCTTTATATTCGTTGTAGTAAAAAGCGTAACTACCGAATTTATTACCCCACATCTCCTAATCTTAAACCAACCAAACTTTTGGTAGGAAATGTTGTAACTACCTGAAGTATTAAAGGATTGCTCCATATGTTAGAAAACGCATGAGAAAAAGTATACCTACGCAATGTGTCACAAAACCTACGTAATTCTTTATATACGTTGTAGTAAAAGAAGTAACAACCGAATTTATTACCCCACATATCCTAATCTTAAACCAACCCAACTTTTGGTAGGAAATGTTGTAACTACATTAAATGTCAAGGGATTCTCAATATGTTAGAAAACGCATGAGAAAAACCATACCTACGCAATGTTTCACAACACCTACATAGTTATTTATATTCATTGTAGTAAAAGAAGTAACTACCAAATTTATTACCCCACATATCCTAATCTTAAACCAACCCAAATTTTGGTAGGAAACGTTGTAACTGCCTAAAATGTCAAGGGATTACTCAATATGTTAGAAACCGCATGAGAAAAATCATACCTACGCAATGTGTCACAAAATCTACATAATTCTTTCCATAAGTTATAGTAAAAGAAGTAACTACGAAAATTATTACCCCACATCTCCTAATCTTAAACCAGCCAAAATTTTGGTAGGAAATGTTGTAACTACCTTAAATGTCAAGGGATTAATCCATATATTAGAGAATGCATGTGAAAAACCATACCTACGCAATGTTTCACAACATCTACGTAGTTCTTTATATTCGTGGTAGTAAAAGAAGTAACTACTGAATTTATTACTCCACATCTCTTAATCTTAAACTAACCAAACTTTTGGTAGGAAATATTGCAACTACCTAAAATGATAAAGGATTACTCCATATGGTAGAAAACAAATTAGAAAAACCATACCTACACAATGTGTCACAGAACCTACATAATTCTTTACATAAGTTATAGTAAAGGAAGTAACTACCGAAATTATTACCCCACATCTCCTAATCTTAAACCAACAAAACTTTTGGTAGAAAATGTTGTAACTACCTTAAATGTTAAAGGATTACTCCATATGTTAGAAAACGCATAAGAAAAAACATACCCATGCAATGTGTCACAAAAATTACGTAATTCTTTATACAAGTTGTAGTAAAAAGCGTAACTACCGAATTTATTACCCCACACTCCTACTTTTAAACCAACCAAACTTTTGGTAAGAAATGTTGTAACTACTTGAATTGTTAAAGGATTAAAAAGCATACTTACGCAATGTGTCACAAAACCTATGTAATTCTTTATATACGTTGTAGTAAAAGAAGTAACTACTGAATTTATTACCCCACATATCCTAATGTTAAACCACCCAAACTTTTGGTAAGAAATGTTGTAACTACTTGAAGTGTTAAAGGATTAATGCATATGGTAGAAAACGCATGAGAAAAACCATACCTACGCAATGTGTCACAAAACCTACATAATTCTTTACATAAATTATAGTAAAAGAAGTAACTACCGAAATTATTACTCCCTCATCTCCTAATCTTAAACCAACCAAACTTTTGGTAGGAAATTTTGTAACTACCTTAAATGCTAAAGGATTACTCCATATGTTAGAAAACGCATGAGAAAAAATATACCTACGCAATGTGTCACAAAACCTACGTTGTTCTTTATATTCGTTGTAGTAAAAAGTGTACCTTCCAAATTTATTACCCCACATCTCCTAATCTTACACCAACCAAACTTTTGGTAGGAAATGTTGTAACTACCTTAAATGTTAAACGATTACTCCATATGTTAGAAAACGCATGAGAAAAACCATACCTACGCAATGCTTCACAACACCTACGTTGTTCTTTATATTCGTTGTAGTAAAAAATGTAACTACCGAATTTTTTACCCCACATCTCCTAATCTTAAATCAACAAAACTTTTGATAGGAAATTGTGTAACTGCCTTAAATCTTAAAGGATTACTCTATATTGTGTAAGTACCGCAAATGGTCATGTTGCATCGGTATTGTTCACGTTGCATCGGTATTGTTTATGTCGCATTGGTACTGTTCATGGTGCGTTGGTACTGTACATGGTGTGTCGTTACTAATAAGATGGTCTGGTTTTAGGGAAATTTTTAAACGATTTACAACAAAACATTGGAATATAATACAATAGGCAAAAATTCAGATCTTGCAAAATATAGTACCAATGCACACCAAAAACATCTGTAATTCAAAAACATTGTTCAAAATCGATATTATTTGTCCAGAATCGATACTAATTTGTTGTATGTTTGATTTTGAAATCGGTACTGTTTTTGTTGTACCAGTAATTATGTTAATTGTACCGGTACTATTGTGTAGCATCTGTACCATTTTAGTTCACTGCCTTCATAAATTCATACCATGTGTATTGGCACTCTTGTAAGTGTACCAATATCAATCTACAATTTAGACATGCATCTTCATAGTATATAGTCGGCAAAACACGAACAATTTCAATACCATACAAACAATTTGTAGGTTTTAATTAAAAATCACTTGAAAAATAGTTTAAAAACTTATTTTTATTGACTAAAGTTTTGTGGAAGTATTTAAAGGGGAAATTGTTCTAAACCCTTGGAAACATTTGTTCTAAGCACTAAGAAAATTTGTACGATTAATAGTATTGAAAGACAATAGACAAATAAGATGATAAACACAATATAAGTAAAAGTCAAGGGTAATCCAAAATATTTATAGTTACATAAGATTAATGTCATAATCTAAAATATATGCATAATGTAGAATATCCAAATAGATCCAAATCATTCAAAATGAAACTACAAAATTACAAACATCAATGCAACAAAAAAAACATCCAAAGTGTCATTCATAAATTCATAATGACAACCAAAGACATAGATACAAATCATGAAACAAGAGAAACAAATTCATCAAGCATCAGATACCGGTGGTAGATCAAAGCCGGAGGAAGAAGCTGAAAGTTAAAATGTTTCAAGAGAGAGCGGCAACCTCATCAAACAAAGGGTTGAAACGAGAAATAAATTAACCACAAACTTCCTCAAACAAAGAGACATTGTTAAAGAAATCGAATAAGTCAACCCACAAAAAAAAAACAAATAAATATGTTTGCAACAATTAAATCTCATTTCTCAATAAGTTTTATTAACCAAAACCATAAGTTCATAGATATATTATTAAAAATGAAAAGGGCTTGAAAAATAAAATGTGTGTAAGTATAGTGTCAGAATCAATTTCATATGTATTATTAACGTCCTAAACCCGGCATAAAAGAAAACCAGAGTTTAAGATGTCACAGCAAGGAAAACCGAAAACACGAACCAGAAAATTTCAAAACTTTTCCAAGATTATACTTTACAAGTTATTAGAAATTTCCTTCTTTGTTAGCCTTTGATTTCATTTAAACCTATATTAATATTCAAGTATATATATATTCATATGTCATCACTTGTAACACAAGCAATTCAAATATATGAAACACATAGAATTAATCGAACCACATCAGTCGTAACAACAACTCTATGATGATACAAGAAGTAGGGTCTTCAAAGAAAAGACCTTGCTTTACAACTTAAGATTTGAGCATGATTAATTTATCTTAACACACAGTTATTAAATCTTTCGGCAAGGTTTTAACTTCCATTTCCATGGTATTCCCAACTAAACATTATTACACAACAATCAGTTTAATTCATCAAAATACACATATGTACATACTATTTCCGCATGTCTTACTTATACAATCACATAAATTAGATTCAAGTACTTTATTTAACAAGGACAACCTTTTAACAGTATTTTAACCCTTATATTCGAGATATAATTCCTCAATTGCTTAAGTTATACTAGTTAGACATTCTATATATACCTTAAAACTCAATTCATTATCATTATTCAATTGACAACCCTCCATTTTCAAAATAACAAAAGAACATTCGAACATCATTAACATATGTCTCATTCTACCAATCTAACATTCGAAACTCATCACCATCATACATGTTATCCATAAGTTCAATTTGCACAATCAACCATGGACATTTATCTAGTCATACAAAACTCTTAAACAAATTAGGTATTCATAGATTACACTAGAGTGTACCAAATAACTCTCAATTTTATTAATTACAAGTCATACTGTCTTAAACTAGTTTCATAATAATTATAAGGTGCCACCATCCTAGGAGTATAATTAAGAAAGATCCAATTCCACTTGGATCTTGAGCCAAAACATGGAATCCTTAATCTCGAATCAATACACAAACTTTAGCTTACCTGCAATGCACGAATATGAGATTTATTAGGCTTATATAGCCTAATTGAGGTAGTGACATCCAAAATTGACCAAAACATTCAAATACGAATACAATGGAACACACAATCAATTATACAATCGTATATTAGCATTTGTCAATAGTTCAATTGATTGTTTGTTGCCTTATACAAAATGGGCCCTTGTTCATCTCGGGTATAGCTTTTAACATATGCTCACCAAGGGTTATTAATTCAATGCTCACCAAGGGCTTTCATATCAATGCTCACTAAGAGCGTTTCAAATACTAGGCTTACCATAAGCTATCACATAAAGTGCTTGATCATATCTCTTTTGAATTCTTGGCTTAATACAACATTTCATATCTTTTACAGGTTTGCCTTGGATCACTATTGGTGATGAATAACATTAATTCAGGCGAGACTTAGCTCAGAGCACATAGCAATGGCTAACATCAAAATATATCAACAAGCAATGGCAACTTAGTACCATCGAAACATATCTATGGGGCGTCCCCCGAGCAATAGCTCATGGACCGTAGTCCATTCCATCCAGCAAGACAAGAGTACTCTAAGTACTAATCAGGGGACCGTACTCCATACATATCAAGAATCAACCAAAGGATCCAATGTCTTCCATTTAAAAGGAAACTTATATATCTTAGCTTACTTTTAAAGTTAACAGAGATTTCTTAGGTTACAAGTAACCTTGCTTGTTTCCTTATTGCAATGGCTTATTTCATAAGTCAAGCTTTCTTGCTTCTTAATTCTTTAGAATTAGCTACTCAACCTTTCATTGAAAATCTTATCGTCAATAGTTAGTCGTTAATCCAAGCTTTATATCAAGTACTCAATTCATCTCATTAACAAGGAAGTTCCATAAACAATCATTCAAGCATAGAAATGAATTTAAAACATAAGAAATGCAATTTCATCAAAGTCTTAACATGAATGCCATGCTATGGGTGCATACTCATTCTCTATTAGCTCTACATGAGCCTTCTTACACAATGTATATGTATGATGCGAGTCATCCACAAACATTTAATACTCAACCGTAACAAAATAAACATCGGAATAACTTCGCGTTACCCGAGACTCAAGTGACTACACTCACCATTTATCCCAACATTATGGGATACCTGAATTCCACAAACTCTTCTAGCTTCCAATTACTCTCATCTCCTACCCATTCATGCCCAACATGTACCTCAAACAAGATCAATAGATGGATCAAAACCCTCAATTGATTACATATATAACAAACAATTTCATTTTCATGTAGGCACAAATTTATGGATCAAAATAGTCTATGTAGGTGTTCGAATGTAACTAACAGCCCTATCAATGGATGTATACATTTATCAAACAGTTTATAGTATACAAGCATACTTAAGATAGTCCAAAATCACATGTGTTTATATAATCTCAAAACAGTCTCCCTATATTCATATTTTCCAGGTTATTTTCTAATATCTTATATAACTGCTGCTACCGGGAAGACTGCGCATCATTCAGTTAAAATTTCATAACTTCTATTCTGTATATCGGAATTTCGAACTGTTTACACCGTTGGAAAGCTGAATCAACTATCTTTCTAACCATATAGGCCTTGCATTTTTACTCCTTATGAATTAATACAGTTTTTAATCTAAAGATATACCTAATTCTGCCGCCAGGCAGATTACACTATCTTTGAACAATTGTCTCTACCAGCTGTTATATAACTCGAAATTCAGTTTCACTTGTTTTAAATGAAACTAGACATGACAAGCTTTTCAACCATATAAATTATAGGTTATAATTCCACCAATACAAATTTATAGTGAATTTTCAAACCTACTGCCAATATACGAAAACTGGGCAGACTTTTAATTCATACCTTCCCTATAAGTTCAAATCAGTCTTGTTCTTTACTCATTTTCATACACAACAGTGTGAATCTCATGTATACACTTTCTATCATAATAAATCAGACCACAATGTTCAATTATCACATATATCATACTTGTGAATTAAATCTGTCCCTAATGTATGCATATATATAGACAAACAGTCCTTACTTCACTAATACAACACATGGCATATTCATAAATCTGTTCTACCTTATCAAATCAGTCCAAAAAGCTTATTTATGTACCAAAACAGTCCCCTAAACGTCTATACACATCAAGAAAACAAAACCAAATTCCAGAATTTGTACACACAATATATTATCACTAAAACAGTCCACAAATAATCATGTATAGCCAAAGCAGGGCAGTTTGCATAAATCTTGTTGTTCAATCAATTAAAATAGTTCCAACCTTTCATATGACTACCAAAATAGGGTACTTTACCTATACATGCGTTATATTACTTAAAACAGTCTCACTTGTACACATAAGTTAAAACTGGGCAGTTTATAACCATCTACACTTGTTTATCTAAAACAGTCCCAAGTTTCTTTTAAACACATGCACATGGCTCAACAACCCAACAAGCTTTCAAGGTACTAAGAAAACAATTCATAAAGATGTTCCTATATGAAATCCAGTCCTAATCATATACATATATCTAGCCAAACAACCCCATTTCATCCTATTTATTCAATTCTGCATAGCTCTTTAGACTCGATTCTGCACACATATTAGCCTTTCAAAATAGTTCATATTATCTTTTAAAACAGTCTCCAGTAGATTTATTTAATCACAAAGCAATCCAATATTTATATATACTTATAAGCTGCTCTACTTAGCTATAAATTTTAACTACCAAACTGCATTTCTATAGTTTAGGACATTGTAGTCTATTAACAATTTTAAGATTGCATTAGCTTAAGTATCTTTACTGCATATCAAATCTGTTTTCATACAATGCTGCACTGTATTAACCCAATTTCTATGTTGTTTAAACATAATTCTGTATTGCTTTTAACACACAAACTGCACAGATTTTAAGTATGAAAATCTGCATTGAAATGTGGTTTCAAGACTGCCCATTCAGACTATTTCACTTTACCTTAAAAACTGTTCTTTATACACTTAAACTACATCATTAGGACCTAAAAAATCTACATTCTGATCATTTAACTACCAGCAGTTTTGCTTTCAAAACATAATCATAAATCGATTCCTAAAACGTACAAATCAGTTTCGGTTTCCCTACAAACATTATTAGTCCCTTAATCTTGTTAAACCGTGTGATCACATGTCCATAATACTATATATATCTTTTTATTCATTACAAGATTTTCACATGACATAGTTTCATTCAATCTACCGAATTCTTTATCTATCAATATCTCAACTAAGCAACCATATCACAAAATCATACAGAGTACAATCTTCACAAGCTTCAAGCAACTCATTCAACCAACCATTTCACAAAATACATCAACAATTCTAGCTTAAATATAAGAAAGGGAAGAGTAATTCACCTTACTCCAAGCCTATTCGAAGGATCTCAAGGAATTAAACCAATTTAACATCTTCACTATGGACTCCATTGCTACGATTCAAGATTTTATTTTCTTCTCTTCCATTTTCATGAGGGGAATCGGTTAGGGGAGAGTAAATAGAATGAAAGATGAATATCACACTTTTCGTCATTTTCCTATTCCCTTAGCCGTGTGTCAAGTTTTCCACCACATGTCTCATCCTCACTCAACTAACATTTAAGTCCTTTAATATACATTAGTTACATGCAAATCATGTCCCTTAAACAAGTTATCATTTTAGTCCCTTTACAAATGGTTATTCAAATTTTCATAGGTTTCGATTTGGTCCTAAGAATCACACTTGGTTCAAAGGATTTAATGACCAAGACAATTTTAACATAAGATTTCATGTAATATGCATATGCTTTCCAAATAAGCTCTAAATTCTCCATTAAACAATTCAAGACAAAACAATTTATACTAGAATTACTGTATTCTTATAAACCGGTATTTGGGGTATTACATGTAATATGTAAGAGCAGTACAAATATCACCAAGAAAAGTACAAATATCGTCAAGAACAGTACATATATCGTCAAGCACAGTACAGATACTACACGATACTTTTACCCAAATTTCTACACTCGTTCAAATGGTATTGATACTGCAATAACAATATCGATACCAAAATGCAGGAAATGTCCCTAAGACTATACCTAAAGCCACCAACGTTGTTCATGCGTCATTTAACATCGTTAGCAAGCATTCCTAACGTTAATCTCATCTCAAGAATATTGATTAACGAAATCCAACATGACATGCTTTAGTACAAATTTAACCTACAAGACTTATGTTTTATGACTCATATGCATCATACTAGTAATGAAAGTGTTTTACCTTGCACAAAACACCCTAAAGGTGGCTCTTTTATCCCCTCTTTAAGCTTGCTCTTTGCCTATGCTTTTGGAAGACTCTCCTCCTTCATTCACTATTTAACAATAATCATAGAAATACATAAGGATTAATGGAAGGATGAAAGACGAAACCATTTCTCAATTTCCTTCAAAATCCTTCTTAAAACATAACCCCAACGAAACCCTAGTCACCCCATAACACTCATATATGGAGACATAGATCTTATTTTGAAGCTTGATATGTGAAGAGGAAGAATCGTACCTCAGATATTACTCTACTCCAACTCAAACTCAAAAAATCAAGGTTGAAGAAGATTGATGAAAGAAAATGTGGGTTTTAAACAAGTCACGTTTGATTTCCCCTCTTTCTTTCTGACCGGTTATCCCTTTTACCCCTTTTTTGTATTTTTTATTATTTTTTAATCCAATGGCTCAGATTGATTTTACCTACATCTAACGGTCGTATCGATGCTGCCTAATATTAGCCTAATTTTAAGGTGCCTAATTTTAGAATCTTCCATATAACAACATGTTCGAGAAGAAATAATTTTGAAGGTTGAAATTTACAGGCTCAATAGTACACAATTACTCAACATATATGTTAACCCTGTAAAAAGTGCACATTTCATAGCTTTTTACTTAGGTTATTGGTTGTTTTAAAGCTCAATTCATTGCATTTAGGATGCATTTAGTTCATACATTTGCATATGGTGTTGCTTGCTTGTTGCTTTTATTTATTTATGTAATGGATACTACTTGAGAAAGGTTTGTTTCTGGGTGGTGATGTGCAGGTGAGCCAAGGAACATTGCAGGGCAAAGGAAAAGTTGTGGCATTCTGGACGACATTTCTGGGTACAGAAAAAACAAAAAGATAAGATATTTTGAGAGCCCCCACGTGTGATTCCTACAGCCAGTTGTGCCACTCATGTGACCTAGAGAATATTCCTTAGGTCACACAAGGAATATTTAGGGCACAAAACCCTAGGAGCCCCCACTATATAAAGGACAAGACACCAACATTAAAGAGAGGGCTGAAAAAAGTGCTTTTTGAGCTAAGAAAGAGAAGAGCAATGCCAGCTCGGGAGCGTTACCAAGAACATTACAAGCAAAAACGAGGCAAGAATAGGATAACTCATCCCTATTAGATGAGTTACTTAACTAGCAAGCAACCAAGCATTCATAACTTAACATGCAAGCAATCTCATATTTGTTTACAAGACATTATAGGTTACTACTTCAACATTTTAATTAACATCATCATACACTAGCATTCGAATAGCCTAAGTGAACAAACATGCTTCCATTTCATTTAATTGTTCCTTAGATTGATACATGTAACATTTCTTACCTAAATTTACTAAACATGATCATTTGAACCTACAATTGCATGTATCTTATCTCCAAACAAGCCATATCATTCAGAATTTACATACACACATAAAAACACCTACAACATGGTATATTCACACAAGTGACTATATAATTTCACAAGGCATTCGAATGGCACAATAGGCTAGATCAATTACTTTGAAACATTCAATATATATACACATATGCACAACAAACTACCTTTCCATAACATATAAGTTGAGTTCATTACATACTTGAATCTTAACAACTCTATTATTAACATGGAAGGCCCATACAAGAGCATATATATACAAGTATTCAAAACATCAAGTAGCCATGATCATGCATATATACAATCCTCCCAAAACAAACAAGATGCATGGTCTAGTCCTAGCTACATGTATATGTCTAGGTGCCACCAACTAGGAAAAATACAAAACAAGTGTGAAATCATACTTTAACTTTGCTTGTGCCTTGGTTCGAGCTTAAGAAATCAGGCTTCAGGGTCAAGCAATGATCAAATCCCTTATCCTGTGGTTGGGAAGGATGAAAACAAGAGTTATAAGTACATGAATGTACTTAGTGAGGTAGTAACTAGTTCTAACCAATTACTATATCAAATTAAGTGTCAATTAGTCAAGAATGATCCTAGCTAAGGATTTCAAGGCATTCGAATAGCATAAGAAGCAAGAGACAATGAATCATAATTCATGCTTTATCCATTTCAGGAAATCAAGCTATTCATGGTAACATATCAAGTAGTTAAGCAAATCATGCTTACATAACAAGAAATCAAGCAATTCATGCTTACATAACAAGAAATCAAGCAAATTATACTTACATGACAAGTAATCTAGCTATTTATGCTTATTAGCTCATTTATTATCTTGTTAAAACAATCCTTGGTTCATAGTTTGTCTCGGTAATTGAGTCTCCAACCAACTGTCGCCACAAGATGTACCATAGTACTGGTCAACCCTCCAACTGTTGCCAAAGACCAAATACGTACCCTTCGTCTGTCGCCAATTAGGGGCCTTAGCCCTAGACCGTAGTCCACCCTAACACAATGAGCTCTAGACTCTAAGGCATGCCCTTCTACCTATTCAACTAGCAACCAAGGATGTTTGATTATAATTCATTTATTCAAGGATTTCAAGCTTTTCAAGATCATGTATCATTCAAGTGTACAAGTTCATGTCAAGCCTTATCTTTTTCAAGAGTCATTTCGAGTATTGCATGGCAAGTGTATACATGCATTAAGCCCTTAGGCCAATAGAGCCATAACTCAACATTTCAAGTGTTTATTGCATCATCTAAGCTAGCACATCAAGTATTCGGTTTAAGCAATTGGTCACAATACCATGTCATATATACAAGCATCAATGTTACCATATATACATGCTAGCATTCAATTTCATGTATTATCTTAATTCATACTTCCCTTATTAGGTCAAGATCATATTAAGTCCAATTTAACAATTCAAGAATTTAGACTTGCTTGCTTTAGTTAGGACCTAGTCCTAACTCTAGAATAAACTACACTCACAATACTCCCCAATCTAGCTAGTCTCGAAAGACTATTCCCTTTTTCTTGTCCCTTGAATGCTCGACTTTAGATCCTTCTCCAGCTCTAATAGATCACATAGATAGAACAAGGTCAAAACATGAAATCACAAAATCATTCAACATGGCAGCAAGGTTAATATATTATATATACAAAACATATAGCATATTCATATACAAACCTTAATGCACATTACAAACTGCCTACATTCCATATTAAGGCAAAACAAGGCAGCAATTAAACTGTCCCAAAACTGTTTGCAAAACAGTTTACAAAACTGCCACAATACCTAAACTGCTGCTACCAGGCAGCATGTACTCTGCTCACTTAAACATGCATAACTTTCATTCCGTACGTAGGAATTTCATTTAGTTTACACTGTTGGAAAGCTAACTTAATTGGATTTCTAACCATATAGGTCTTGCATTTTAATCATTTTCCAATTAATATAGTTTTTAACTTAAAGACAGGGTAACTTACAACATTTGACAATTTGCACTGTCCCTAGTGTTTCTTCTCTACAATTCATTCTACAATCCAAAATTTAGTTATGTTTTCCCCTAACGAATTTAGACATGTTAAGGCACTGTCCATAATAATTTCAGCCTTAAATTCCATTTATACAATTTATGGTGATTTTTCAAAGTTACTACCCAGAATAGAGTATTCTGGGCAGATTTCACTAGGTTAAGCTTCTAGCTTCATAATTCATCTAAACAAGATTCTAACATTATAATTCAACTTATTTTCATGTTCTTACTTGTCTAGGTCAGTCTAATTCACCTATCAATGTGATTATAATAGGGCATTATAGTGCTATGTTCAATTTGATCATTTGATCAACAACATTCCTCTAATTCACCATTTGAGCAGTCCATTACTTAGCTCTAACCAATCCAACTATATGCATTCATTTTCCAGCAAGCTATTTACTCTATTCAAGTCTCAATTCATCTAGCAATGTGATGAAAATAGGGCAGCATATACAATTAAGCATGTTTACACATTTTCATCTATCAAAACAGTCCCTAATCGAAACTAGTTTCAACTATGATCCATATCCTCAATTTCCAGCAACCATACACATTCTTTTTAGCAATTTTTCTACTAACACTCACAATTTCAAGGATCATTAGAAGCTAACATCATTATAACATGCATAACAATCATCCTATTCAAATTAGGCAACAAGAGTACCACTAATTCAAGATTCAAGCATGTAATTAAAGTGTGGAATCAAGCATTTTACCTTCTCCTAAGCTAATTTGATCAAAGCTCAACAAGAAACATGAATTGAAGATGGTCTAAGAAGCTTTTTCTCCTTCTTTCTCTCTCAAACATTCGGCTATGGTGGATGAAGAAGATAACACAATTTTTGTTCATCTTTCTCACCTAGTTGTCGTGAGTCATCACTCACAAGGCACATGTTCTCATCAAATGAGAACATGAGTCTAGGCCTCCATTTTTAATTCAATTTACATTCAAACTCCAGAGCTTTGCAAGTTCACATTTCCATTCTTCCATTTAAGCCTTTTAGTTTTAATTTCAATTCGATTTGGTTCTAATTTCACTTATTTGATCTAAAAGATAGCTAATGTTCTTTTCTCTTTAATTTGATTAGCACATAATTCAATTAGTCAATAGCTTAGATAGCGGTAACCTTCCTAGGCCAGGTTTAGGGTGTTACAATTCTCTCCCCCTTAAAATAAATTCGTCCTCGAATTTACCTGAATCAAATAGGTGAGGATATTGCTTCCTCATGACTTCTTCCGATTCCCATGTTGTCTCTTCTACCTTGTGGTTTCTCCACAAGACTTTGACAAGAGGAACGGTTTTGTTCCTGAGCTTTCTAACTTCACGATCAAGAATTTGGACTGGTTCTTCTTCGTAAGACAAGTCAGGATTCAATTCCACTTCTTTAGGCTCTAATACATGTGATGGATCAGATCTATATCTTCTGAGCATAGATACGTGAAAGACATTGTCAATCTTGTCAAATTCACTAGGAAGAGCTAATCGATAGGCCACTGGCCCTATCCTTTCAATGATTTTAAATGGACCAATGAATCGGGGACTGAGTTTCCCTTTTCTTCCAAACCAAAAGACTTTCTTCCAAGGGGAGACTTTGAGGAAGACCTTGTCTCCAACATTATGCTGGATGTCTCTCCTTTTTAACTCTACATATGCTTTCTGCCTATCAAAGGCTGCTTTTAATCGATTGTGAATGATCTTCACTTGTTCTTCGGTTTCTCTGAGCAATTGAGGTCCCAATACTTTGTTTTCTCCTAGTTCAGACTAGCACAAGGGAGTTATACATTTCCTTCCGTATAGAGCTTCGAAGGGAGCCATCTGGATAAATGTCTGGTAGCTATTGTTGTAAGTAAACTCTACTAGGGGCAGAGATTTCTCCTAGTTCTTTTCTAAGTCTATAACACAAGCACATAGCATGTCTTCAAGCACTTGGATGATTCTTTCATATTGTCCATCTGATTGAGGATGAAAGGCTGCACTAAGGTGCACTTTAGCTTTTAGAGCCTTCTGTAAGGAATTCCATAATCGAGAAGCAAATCAAGGGTCTCGATTAGAGATTATAGCTGTAAGTATACCGTGTAATCGAGAACCTATTTCCACTGAGGGAATTTGATTGGTTGGAGCAGTCCAGTGGAGACTTGATGCTCGGCTTTGACTTTTTGACAAGTTAGGCACTTTGAAACAAAGTCTGTGATAGCCAATTTCATGTCTGGCCACCAGTATAGTGGCTTTAGGTCCTTGTACATTTTAACCGATCCTGGGTGAATCGAGAAAGAGCTTTGGTGAGCTTCTTGTAACATCTCGTGTCTTAGTTCCTCGTTGTTAGGAACACATACTCTATCTTTGAAATAGAGGAGCCCATTCAACTTGAGGGAGAAGTCAGAATTAGACTCAGAGTCTAGCTTGGACATGATCTTCTGAATATCTGGATCAATTTATTAGAGTTATTTGATTCTTGAGATTAAACTAGATTGAACTTGAAGTTCAGACAAGAATTTTTGTCCTTTGGATAAATGAAAATGAGCATTGATAGACAAGGAAGCTACAAACGAATGGACAAGATCATTAAGGGAGATTTTTGAATGGTTACTTGTAAGTCAAGAAAGGTTTAATTCAAACGGTTACTTGCAAGTCAAGAAAGGAACATTTCGAATGAATTATTCTAGGATTTAGATTTAAGGGTTTACCCGAGTATGATCTGCGACTAAGGGCATCAGCAACCATATTTGCTTTCCCCGGATGGTAGTCGATAACCAAATCGTAGTCTTTAAGTAACTCTAGCCATCTCATTTGCCTCAAATTCAAGTCTTTATGAGTTATGAGGTATTTGAGTCTCTTGTGGTCTGTGAAGAGGTTGCATTTCTCCCCATACAAGTAATGTCTCCAAACTTTGAGTGCAAACATGATAGCTACCAATTCCAGATCGTGTGTAGGGTAGTTTGACTCGTGTAATTTTAGTTTCCTTGAAGCGTAAGCTACCACTTTTCCATCTTGCATCAAGATCTCGAAGAAGGGCATAGAGGTAGACAAAGCGAAGGTTGAGGTGACCGAGAAGTTACCTCCTCCCACCACAGTAAAAGGCACAAGGAGTTTTTTAGGTCATGCAGGCTTCTATAGGAGGTTCATCAAGGATTTTCCAAGATCTCCAAGCCATTATATACTTTGTTACAGCAAAGCCATCCCTTCGTGTTTGACAAAGATTGCTACAACGCACTCAAGGAACTAAAGGAGAAGCTTATCTTAGCACCCATCGTTGTTCCACCAAATTGGATCGAACCTTTCGAGCTAATGTGTGACGTGAACGACTATGCAGTGGGGGCGGCACTTGGGCTATGCATAGGTAATATCTTTCATGTTATTTAATATGCTAGCCGCACCTTAAATGATGCACAAATCAATTGCACCACCAGTGAAAAAGAATTGTTAGTTGTTTTGTTTGCATTTGATAAGTTTAGAGCATACTTGATAGGCACTAAGGTCATTGTTCACACCGATCACTCAGCTATTCAGTACTTAGTGACTAAAAAGGATGCTAAACCTAGACTTATTAGGTGATACTTCTCTTGCAAGAATTTGGCTTGGAAGTTAAGGATAGAAAAGGTTCTGAAAACCAAGTAGCAGACCATCTCTCTAGGTTAGAAAACAAAGTTAAAAACAATGATGAACAAGAAATTAAGGAGGAATTTCCCGATGAGAGAATATTATATGCTACGGCAATTCCGTGGTATGCTGATATTGTGAACTTTCTTGTTAGTGGTTTTTTGCCTCCTGATTTGAATAGCCAGGGTAGAAAGAAGTTCCAACATGATGTGAGATTCTACTTTTGGGACGAGCTTTATTTGTTCAAGAAATGTACTGACCAAATGATAAGAAGATGTGTCCTCAAAGAGGAGCAAAAGGAGATTATATTCTATTGCCACTCATCGTCGTGTGGAGGCCATTTTGGAGGAGCTAGGACTGTTGTAAAGGTCTTACAATCAGGGTTCTATTGGCCCACACTCTTTAAGGACGCACATGAATTTTGCAAGGCTTACGATCGATGTCAAAGAACGGGCAATGCATCTTGGAGGTGGAGCTTTTTGATGCATGGGAAATAGATTTCATGGAACCATTCCCTTCATCATTTGGGGATCTCTACATATTATTGGCAACGGACTATGTGTCAAAATGGGTTGAAGCAGTGGCCACACCAAAGAATGATTCCAAAACAGTTTTGAAGTTCCTTCACAAGAACATCTTCACGAGGTTTGGAGCACCATGAGCCATCATCAGTGATAAGGGCACCCACTTCGACAACAAGCTTATTGCTAAGGAATTGCAAAGATATGGAGTGAGGTACAAGATTGCTACGACATATCACCCCAGACCAATGGCCAAGATAAAATCTCTAATCGAGATATTAAACAAATTTTAGAGAAGATGGTCAACCCCAAGAGGAAAGACTGGTCTCCAAGGCTTGATGAGGCTTTATGGGCTTACTGAACAGCTTTCAAGACACCATTGGGCATGTCCCCTTTCAAGCTTGTCTACGGCAAGGCATGTCATATTCCCATTGAGCTTGAACACAAGGCGTATTGGGCTATCAAAAAGCTCAATATGGATGCCCAGCTAGCTGGAGAAAGAAGACTGTTGGAGCTAAATAAGATGGAAGAGTTCCGAGCCCATGCTTATGAAAACGCACGGTTGTACAAGGAGAAGACTAAGAAGTGGCATGACAAGTATCTTCTACCACGACATTTTTCTGAAGGCCAACAAGTGCTTCTCTATAACTCAAGGCTCAAGCTTTTCCCTGGCAAATTGAAATCAAGATGGTCAGGCCCCTTTCTCGTGCACAAGGTTTACCTTCACAGAGCTGTTGAAATTAAGAACCTTGATGATGACACAATCTTCAAGGTTAATGGCTAGCTCCTAAAGGTCTACAATGGAGCTCCGATATTAAGAGACAAGTTATCTCTACTCCTCCATGACCCTTGAGAGTTTGCACCTCCCCGCTCTTTTTATTATGCTATAGCATTTTCATGTTTTTATGTTTATAAATAATTTAGCTTGTCTTTTTATTAGTAATCTTTTAGTTTTTTTTCTTGTTTTTATTTTATGCTTGTCTCTATTACCCAATGTCAGAATTGTCCCCAAGGTAGCAGGTGGCACGCTAGGGCTTAATTTAAGGTAGACAATTTTTCTTATTAGGGTTAGGGTTTTATCTCTATCCCAATAAGGGAAGTTAAAAAGGGCCAAGAATATTTCCAAGGTTTCGGGGATGTGGCATTAAAAAAAGCAAAAAAGGGGGGGATTTATTCCTTTTTAATTTTTAAAACCAACTCATCATAACCTTACACATTCTCTCTCCACCTTTTCACCTTTTCATTAAATAGCCATTACCTCTATCCTCTTACCCACGTCGCATAACCGTCACCCATCACATTCTCTCTCTAATTGCTTGTGGCAATTGCCAAAACTTTCCAAATCCCCACACCATAACTCTTTCTCTTTCACTTAAACCTCTCTCATCAACTTTATCTTCTTCATTTAGCCGTTTGTTTCTTCCTCTCAAATCCATTAAAACAAAACTTCACCCTCACCAAAATCCCAAAATATTTTCTCTACCCCCTAGCAACCATGGTTCGCTGCAAGAACGTCACTGGTGCCTCCAGTAGTGCACAAGCTCTGCCTATCATCAAGATTAAGAAGTTCTTTGATGAAGCGTCCAAAGAATGATTTTAGCTTCTCAAGGAGAGAAAGCCTTTTGCTGAACAAGGTTTCAAATTTCCCATCGAGGGGGAAGCGGGTTTTGACAAGGAGGTGATGGAAATCATCACTACACACAGCTGGAAAACCTTTGTGAAACAGCCAAGCGACATCTCGGTGCCCTTGGTGAGAGAATTCTACACTTGCCTGACAAGCCCTACCCATTCGAGTGTGTATGTAAGAGGGGAGCAGATCAAGTTCACCGCCGCAGCAATCAACAAATTCTATGGCCTGAAGAATGTGGTGGACCAGCATACCCCTTTTGCTGGGGTACAGATGCCCAAACGTGCAAGGAAGTCCTTAAGGACTTGTGCTTTAATGGGACTGAGTTGGACATAACTACTAGGTCAGTGGAGCGGGGATGCCTTAAGCCGAAAGCCAAGGTTTGGAACTACTACTTGAAGACCCGCCCCATGCCTACCTCCCACTCGGCCACTGTCCACATCACTAGGCTACTCCTTTTACATTCCATCCTCAATGGCAAACCTATAGATTGGGCAAAACCATTGTTGATGAAGTCTATGCATGCCTAAAGAGCAAGTATTTGAGGACCCTAAAGAAGATGAGAAAACGAAGGGCAAGAATCTGATAACCCCAAAACAAATCCCTAAACTGAAAGGATTTGATAAAGATACCCTATTAGAGACTATTGAGGGAGGAGCCAAAACATTTGTCGCAGCAAGAGTTGCCTCCTTGGTAGCCACAACCAAACGCCTGCGAGGTGACATGGAAGAGATGCGTGGCAAGTTAACATCCTTTTTAGGTATGTTAAGGAGAGGGATGTTGTCCTCAATGCCTATCTAATGGAGATGTTGTCGCATATGGATGTAGACTTTCCCACCTTCCCCGAGGACTTATTTGCTTCACTGAAGGACCCTCCTACCACCACAAGAGCTAGCACGTCCCGCTCAACTCTTGCTGCAAAGAAAAGTACTACTCCACATTCACCACCTGTCCAAAGAGAGGTAACTCTGCAAGACCCATCACCTACTGATGCCACAACAAGCTAACGCAAGAAGAGAAAGAGAAAAGCAAAAACTCCGATCTCTGCCCCATCCCTTAAGGAACCTACCACTGAATTAGTCATTATTGAAAGTGACGATGAAGAGATGTTCGAGCCTAAACCTACTTCTGAACAAGAAAAAATAGACGAACACACCCTGGATGCTACGGCAAGGACAAGGCATCACCAGAAGCGTACTTTCGCTCGTGTATGGAACACCCCTGCTTCGGAGAGTGAGACTGATGATGATGATGACTAGCCCGACCAGCCTACCCAGGGTGAAGTAGCCCCACCACCAGAACCAGCAGAGGAAGACCAAGCCATTGATTCGCTCAAGAAGACCAGCATCAAGCATAAGGCACCAAAAAAGCAACACCAAGGTAGGACCCCATTGCGGCACCTCTCTTGCATTTCATTTAGATTATTTTCATTTAGTTAAATTTCATGCATTGAGGACACTACATTTTCCAAGTTTGGGGTGTTAGTGTTCATAGTTAGTCATTTGCATTTGTAGTTAGAAACAGAATTTTTGCTATGGCATTTTGTTTAGTTAAAGACAGTTTTATGAATAATCTAAGGATGTCCGATGATGAAATTTTTTTATGGCTATGAATGGATTAATTGTATATGACTATTGAGATTGGTAGAACTTACTTTAGGGCTTGATGCTTAATGATTTAATTGTTACATGATTGCATGTTCTTTATGCTTAAGGGTGCTAGAAAATCTTTATGAAAGAACTCTTACATACCTTAATATGATTGATCTTAATGAACTTGAAAGATGAATGAAAGAATTGAAGGCTTTATTAGACTCCCATGTGCTTAACGAGTTTGTTAAACTGTGAATAAATGGTACGGCATAACTATAGAGGGACACTCCGCTTTGTGTTGCATTGCCTGGAAACCATGCTTAAATAAATGACAGCAACAACAAACGAGTGAATGAAAGTTGTTACGGGATGACTTTGCCTACTAGCTCTGGGTGAGATGTTTTCTCCATACTCATCTAGAGGTAAGGACGATAGGTGTGATGAGCTGACACCCCTTTGTTCAGTTAAAAAAAGAGAAGAGAAAAGAAAGAAGTTACAACTATATGAGTAAAAATTGTGCTTAATTTGATTAGAAATATTAAGGTGTATTAGATAGCTTAACTAAAAAATTTCTAACTCTATTAAGCATAGGTTAGATGCAATTACACACACACATGCAAAGAGTCTTTCCCTAAGGGAACAGTTCTTAAAATCTTGACTTTGTCTAGCTTGTTGAAGCCTACATTTTTCTAAGGACTGAAATTTTGCCATAGCATTGTCTTGAACTAAATATTTGTCATAGCATTTCTTCTGTTTTTCTCTACTCGTTGCTTGAGGACAAGCAATAGCTTAAGTTTGGAGGGGTGTTAACCCTGTAAAAAGTGCACATTTCATAGCTTTTTACTTAGGTTATTGGTTGTTTTAAAGCTAAATTCATTGCATTTAGGATGCATTTAGTTCATACATTTGCATATGGTGTTGTTTGCTTGCTGTTTTTATTTATTTATGTAATGGATGCTGCTTGAGAAAGGTTTGTTTCTAGGTGGTGATGTGCAGGTGAGCCAAGGAACATTGCAGGGCAAAGGAAAAATGTCGTGGCATTCTGGACTACATTTCTAGGTGCAGAAAAGACAAAAAAGAGAAGATATTTTGAGAGCCCCCACATGTGATTCCTCTAGATAGCTGTGCCACTCATGTGACCTAGAGAATATTCCTTAGGTTACACAAGGAATATTTAGGGCACAAAACCCTAGGAGCCCCATTATATAAAGGACAAGACACCTATATCAAAAAAAAGGGCTGAAAAAATGCTTTTTGAGCTTAAGAAAGAGAAGAGCAAAGGCAGCTACATTCCTCATTCTTCTTCATCTTGGTGTCCTCCATTGTTGAAGCTCCAAGGGACGATCTTGCTGGCCTTTGAGAGAAGCAGCAAGCCTAGGGTGGTTCACGACAGACCAAGGCAGCTTGGGAGATTTCTTTTCCTTCTACTATTTTGCTTTAACATTTTTATTCTAGATATGGGTTGTTTAAGATGAACGATTATGGATGATTTGTACCCAACCATGAACTAACCTTAGGTGGCTTGGGTTTGTTTTGGATGATTATGTCTTAGTTTCTTTTAATGGATGTGTTTGCATTTTCCAGTTTCATTCATGCTTTGTCTATTGTTTTATTGCCCTAAGTTTTAAGAGCTCTCGAGAGTTAGCCTTTACTTGGGTGTTTGATTAGCTTAATGGTCGAGAGAGTTAAGCTTAGATCCATGTAGACAATGGGGTTGGATGCTAAGAGGCATAACTCTAACTCACCTTAGAGATAAGGGAAGGGTTTCAACGACTAAAAGGAGTAGAGCTTCATCGATAAGTAGCTTGCTAGGGTTCATGCTGAGAGGTATTGATGTATCATTCTGGCTGTTGGGCTTCTTACTAGAGATAGCTTAGAAAGCTCTGTCGAGCATGTTATAAGTTGGAAAGTGCTAATCTGACTTAAGAACTAGACATAGGATTCCTTAATAAACCGAGTCTGTCATCCCAATAGAGAGTTTCATGCACGTGTGAGGACTATTGAAGCCTATTCAGTTCATTCTGGTTTTGCTTATTGTCTTTTGCTACAGTAATTCATTTCATTGCTCATATCAACTATTCCATCTAATCTTTTAGTTCTTGTTTTGGGTGCTTAAACTAAACAGTGAAATACCTCCAATCCATGTGGAGATGATGCTCACTTACCACTTTATTACTTGTTTCGACGTGTATGCTTGCACTAATTGCGTATCATTTATAGTACATCACAACGCACAACAATATACTACTCGAAATGGATAATGCAAGTCGGTTATAAATAAACATGGAACAAAATGTTTAAAACATACAATATGATTTAGAACACAAAAGATCATAATTTGATCTCACATCTAGGCTAGTTGCTTTCTCTTAGCTAACACATATGATATGAGGAAGGGAGTTTAATATTATAAGAACATTAAGTATATATATAATAAATTGTTTAACATATCATATCAGTTGTATTGCCACAAACAAAGTCAAAGATATCTCTCAAAATACATATATCTAATAGATAGTTTGTAAATATGTATAAATATCGAGTTTCTGAATAATTTCGCGCCACTAAAATCAAAGTCATAAATATGTTAGTATTTTTTTAAATCATCACTAAGCCCGCTCAATAAATTAGTGCCCATAAAGTGTTAAGAAATAGAATCTGAAGAATACTTCAATGTATTGTGTAAAGAAAATTACATCTATTTATATACAAGTAAAAATAATTAGTTAGACATCTAACTATTTGCTAACAACCCTCTAACTTATTAACAGATTCTAATTACAACACTCCCTCTCAAGTTGGAGATTGAAAGACATCTTTAACCCCAAACTTGGAAACTAAATAACCATATTGCTAGATTCCTAGAGCTTTGGCCAACACATTAACCAACTGTTCTTCAGAAGCAACATGCTCAGCTTGAATCAAACATTTTTGTATTTTCTCTCAAATGAAATGGCAGACTATTTCAATATGTTTTGTGCGCTCATGAAATATAGGATTTGCTGTCAGAAAACAACTTAGATGGCTTGATTAAGTTTGCTCCCAACTCTTCTAGTAATCCATTTAGCCAAACAATCTCTGAAGCTGTAGCTGCCATACTCCTATATTTTGCTTTTGCAGAAGATCTTGCGACTGTCTTTGTTTCTTTCCCTTGCAAGAGATCAAGGAATCTCCTAGCTTTATGCAAAACATGTGACTGATTTTCGAGACATAGGACATGAGGCCCAATCCGAGTCACAAAATGCAATCAGTTGAAAGGTGCTTGAAGAACTCATTAAAATTCCTTGTCCTAGATTGTTTTTAATATATCTAACAACCCTTAGAGAAACATTTAGATGTGTGACTTTAGGATGATGCATGAGCTGACTCAAACAATGAATAACATATGTTATATATGGTCTTGTATGTGTCAAATATATCAATCTTCCTATCAATCTCTGGTAAACTGATTTGTCTTGCAACAATGAATCTCCCTCTTCTTGCCCTATTCCTTGATCATACTTAATTGTCGTGATTTTTTTGTTTTGCTCAAGAGGAGTTGAGGCAGGCTTAGCTCCCCCTATCCCACTGTCTTCAATCAACTCTAAGGCATGTTTTCTCTTATTCAGTAATATTTCATCCATAGATCTCAAAATTTCCAATCCTAGGAAATATTTCAACTCAACTAAATCTTTTATCTTAAAATTCTAATTTAGGATCCCTTTTAACTCCTTGATCAAAGACTCATCATTTCTAGTTATTGTAAAAAACCCTTACACGGTTTAAAAGTAAAACCAAACTAAGAAGTGTTACTTAACTAACAAGGAACTAACTTACATACATGTACATCTTTAATCATTATAGGACATGCTCGAGTGAGAAAATAAAATTCAATCGAGGGTGATTAGAATCTACACAATTCGATCATACCACAACTTTAAAGAATGTCTGATTGGGTTTAGTACTTAAGCATAAACAACATCGTTTATTTTAACTGGATTTTTAAACAAGATTTAAAAATCTTAAGTTTGAGATTGTTTTAAGCCATTGAAACATAAACGCGATTTATCAGGCGTTTAAAAAACACAACCATAACATGAATCATATTCAAATGCTATTCAATCAATGAGCCTTGTATATCTTAATCATAATTAAGCATTCAAATATCAACAATCATATACTTTATCCCACAAGCAACTAATTTGAAAGCATGACAATAAGGCTTATTCATCAAGTAACCATTCGAACATCACTAAGCATATCATACCAACAAACAACTATTCAAGCATCAAGCCTAGCGTGACTTAACTAGCAAGTAAGCATTCAAGCACATTTCATCACGACTTAACAAACATGCAACCAAAAGTATTATAGGCCATTACATATAGCGAATACTACATAATGAACTTATACACGTATATAAACAAAAATGGGTTATCTAAATGCACTATGCATATCTAACAAACATGTGCCACCTACTAGGAGTTCTTGTAAAAAAGTACAGAACATACTTCTTGAAATCTTGTGATCTTGCTCAAGTTCTGAAAGATAACGGGAAGCAGCTAAACCTTAAGGATGGTGAAAGGATAAGTAAGTATAATTACTTAGTGAGGTAGCTTAAAGCATCTAAAAACATGGTCAAATTAACATATCCTTTCACCCAATTTGCATCAACCAAGTAAGGTTCTAACTTGGATAAGAACTAGCCATTTGCTAATTAACCAATAAGGCATAACATTTCATACTTAAACAAGTTATCACTAGTAATTAGGGCTTCAATATAGCATAACATTTCACATTCAAGCCATTATCAAACAAGTCATATTTCGAAAACTAATCACAATTCATGAGGAATCAATCATATGATCATGATTTGCTTATCAAGGAATCTACATAGCAAAACATATCAAGAATATACATTACTTGTTTTATAAGTTATCAAATTAACTCATTAGTTGGATTTATGACTTTCATTATTTTGTCTTAACATAGCCTTGAAATCAAGCATCAGCCTACTTACACAAATCCCCAACCAACTGTCACTAACAAAAGGTACTCATAGTACCGATCAATTACTCCTACTGTCGCCAAATAAAGACTATAGTCCAGGACCGTAGTCCACCCCAAACATGAGCTCTATGCACTCTATGGCATGCTAACTATACCAAAGACTGACTTGAGACCCAAGCTTTTCACATGTTCTTATCGTATCAAATTCAAGGTTGAGCTTAGCTCCTTACTAGAATATCAAATAACTTATCATATTACTTAACTTATCATGCGCATGTAAACAAATATTGATCCCAACATGAACCTAACTTCAAGGTCATTTAATCAATAGACATATCTTGATTCTTATCACATAATTACAATCACATGTATAATCCTCAATTCAATCATACATCTTTACCAAGCATTTGCATCATATAGAGTACTTAACAAGTAATTTACTAACCTCAATCCAAGCATAGCTTAAGCATTGTTTAACACAAGTATAAAGTAACATAATTAAAATGACAAGATGCTCAGGAAGGCTTCTAACCCATCCTAAGACTTTAAACTACACTCACAATATATTTGAGCTAAGTTTCTTCCCGAATTACTATTATGGATTGTCCCTCTACAACTTTACCCACTTTGGACATTGCTTCCTCTACTATTTCTTGGTCTAATCCTAAAACAATACATATGCATTAAAATTCTACTTATACACATGTATGGATGCAAAAACAATCCACTAAATAACCATATAGGCACCTAACAATTCAATGTTCATATACACACTCAATATGTACAAAACAGTTCTAAAGTACATTCATATATACACATAACAATTCAAGATGCAAATAGATACTTATATATACACAAACAGTCTAAAATATATACTAAACCATTCAAGACATCTATATACATGTATTTGCATCAAAATAGTCCACCATACATCCACACACACCACACAGTCCAATTATGTCCATATGCAATTATATACAAACCAAGCCAGTCCACATTTTATAAAATAGCCCTCAATTCATCCTTAAAACAACCCGATTTAGAAACAAAACAGTCCCTTATTTCACCCTCAAAACAGTCCCAATTTTTTATAAACAAAACAGCCCCAAAAAATGTATAATTGGGAGAGGATCTTGTAACTTCATCTATTTATTTAATATCGGGAGAGTTAGATTCAAGAAACGAATGAGTATGGTCTTTATTCAATCTATTGATGGTGAAGATTAATCCGGCTTAGGAATATGTTAAGGATTTCAACGGCTAAGAGGAGCGCAAGATTGGTTGTTGTTCACCCTTGATTCACGCAGGGATGTATTATCAAGGCATGCACAAGTAGCTAGAGTTTCGACTTAGGGATAAGAAGAAACCATTAAAGAACGCTCCGCCGAACCTTGAAGTTGCTGCCCAGCCACCCAAGTAGTTGCCCAGCTAGTCGCCCAGGCAACCCCAAATTAGTTGCCAAGGCAACCCCGCTGTGCAAGTTGCCACGACAACTGAGATACCCTTGCACTCTTTTACCAAGACGATCCAATCGGCTATCACACCGCAACTCACGATAACCTGACTTATCTCTCTCTTTTTCTTTCATCTATTCTTTTAGTTTATTGCTTTTACTTTTCTCGTTAATTAAAACCTCTATTATCAATTGTGTTTTTATTTTCAGTGCAGTAACTTAAGCAAAGTGGCCCAAACCAATCCCTGTGGAGACGATACTCGATACTCATATCACTTTATTACTTGCGACGTGTATACTTGCACATTTGCGTAGCACTTATCACACGCAACAAGTTTTTGGCGCCGTTGCCGGGGATTGGCAATTAGTGTTAGTTGTTTTTGTTATTGCATTTTTTTTCTCTTAGTTTTACTAACTTTTTTTTTTGTTTGTTTATCAAAAAAAAATTAGGTGCGCTACAAGTTAAGGGACATCAACATGTCGGGAAATAAAAGCCGATCTATTCGAGAGATGATGTTGGAAGATATGAATCAATCCAATCAAGAGTTTCTTGCACCCTTTGATGATTACCTATACCAACCGAGAAAAGCCCAAAGAACTTATACCGTGGAAAAAACTTGTGCTATGTGTGGAGAACATCATGTGTTTGAAAATTGCCCTCACATTTTCGGTGCATATAACTACATGGAGGACCATAGAGGGAACCAGCAGCAAAATTCTTCATGGTATGGTCAACAAGCTCAAAAATTTTTTTTACCATAACAATTTTGCGCAGAAAGAATGAGATATGCCATGGCAATGTAGTCCTTTTCAAGAGCATTCCAATTCCTTGGAGGAAACGTTACTAGCTTCCTTGGCTAGACTTGACAGATCAATTGAAGAGATTCGAGAACTATCAAAATCTATGGATACGAGGATAGCTCAGTGGGATGCAACCTTAGGGGATTCAGAAGATCAATTGGGGAGATCCACATATGTCATGGATAACATGCACCAAAAATTCATTCCTAGGGATACTGACGTCCCAAGGCGAGAGGATAAGGTGCAATACAAAGAAATCTCTCTGATGTGTGAGGAACAACTAGAACCTCAAAGTCAAGATGATGCCAATGAGAGAGACTGCCCAACACATGATGAGCTTGAACAACAAATTGCCTCGGCAATGATTGAGGAGCCTGAACAGAGCAATGCCGCGACAACACTCGGTGAAGCTGAGAACAACAATACTACAGCAAATTCTGAGGAACTTGATGCCCAGAAAGTTACAATGTTGATGTTGAAGCAGGAATGTGTAGATTGCTCTCATCTACAATTTCCACGGCAATTACACGACCACATGCAAGATCAACGAGATGATAATACTTTGCCAATGGAATATGAGCAGGTAATAGTTGAACCTTTTGAATTCTTTAAAAACTCACCTCGTCCATTGCAGGTATGTCTTGAGGAACCGAGGTTGGTAGATTTGAAGCCATCGAAATCTCTACTGATGGAGATGTTTGAGAGGCCAAAAGAAAAAGGTGTTTGGATTCATAAAGCTCTTTAGAAAATTGATTCTTCCCTTGACTTAAAGCAAAATTTGACAACTGATTGCCACGGCAATTGGCTTGAGCAGGAATTGCCACGACAACAAATGTTACATCCAACCATGATAGAAGTCGACAAGAATGAGGTAATTGAATGGTTGAGAATGGATATAATTTTTCCTATTAATATATTTGTGCCTTCAGGAATAGTAGCAAGGTGGAGAGTATACATGGACTACAAGCGAACAAAGAAGAAAGACACCTCCACCATGGTAATGCAAAAGGGAGTAGCTGGGAGCATATTGGCCCAACTCTTTTTGGGCAATATTGTCACCCGATGGAGGGTACGGATGGACTATAAGAAGTATCGGAAACGACTCTCCTCAAGTTTTCTCAAGATATGCAGTAACATTAGAAGTGGTCACTTTAGGAGATGCCTGAGCATGCTCTCCTTTCAATATTTTCTTTTTCATTTTCTTTTTATTATCATTTTTATTTTTAGGAGATATTTTATTTTTCTTCATTATCTTTAGTTTCCAGGTTTTCTTTATTTTCTTTTCCACAACAAGACTCACAACCACCATGATAAGGAAATTTACTGCCGACTACTCGCCACAGCAACCACAACAGAAACTGGCGATGCCCAGGCAACAACAATGGCTTCGGCAACTACTGATGCACATGCAAGTAAACCTGCATCGGCAAACATGGACCAAATCAAGGCAATGCTATTCACGCGGTACCAGCCACAAGCATTCAACCACTGACCGAAAATTGAATCAAGCAAACGGCACGAAGGAAACTCATCACTTGAGGTGACGACCTCTCTGACTGACTCATTTCATTTAGTTTCTTTTAAATTTTGTTTCACTTTTACGTGCACTAAGGATAACGCTTCTCTCGAGTTTGGGGGGGGTGTTGGTTTCTAGTTAGTTTCATGTTTAGTTGCATTCATCTTTAGCAATCACATATAGGTTGCATATGTTACTTGCCATGCCTTTAATTGGATTTAATTGCTTAATACTTGTTGAATATCCAATGATGAATTTTTGTCACTGCACTTAATTGAAATAACCTTTAATTTTAGGATTGCATGAAAAGAACTTAGAATTTTACTATGATGCTGAATTTTTTTTACACGGTTGTGGCTTGTTGATTGAAAGAAACTTAGTGAACTTAGGTTGCGTAAAATTTGGGTAAATTTAAAATTGAAAATTAAGTTAATTTCTTGCTAGAGGTGCCCAAAAACTGGCTCTAGTAGTAAATGCACTTTCTTGCTAGAGGTGCCCGAAACTGGCTCTAGTAGTTAATGCACATTAAATAATCGCTAGAGGTGCCCGAAATTGGCTCTAGTCGACTAAAATAAAATGAGAAATTGCTTACTTTGCTAGAGGTGCCCGAAATTGGCTCTAGTGAAAATAAAAAAAAAATGTCTCGGTACTTAAATTGATAAAAGCCTATTGTTCACATGGAATCTTGAAAATCAACTTGTACACAACTACGCACACACATTGTCACGAGCACTATAGTTTGGTTCCGGGTAATTTTTGTGTTATCCGAAAAATTAAAAGGTGATCATACTTTGTGCCACGGTTCCGAGGTTTGAATTCAAGTTTGAAGCATGTCTTTGATGATTAAAGTCTTGGCAGGTAATTGTTAGTTTGCATTGCTTGAGGAAAAGCAATAGTTCGAGTTTGGGGGCGTGATAAGTGTTCAAAAGTACTATTTTTATTACCCTTTTTACTCATATTATTGTTAGACTTAAGCTCATATTAGTTGCATAATTAGTTATTCATGCATTAATTCATGTTTCTTTCCATTGTTGAGCTTAATTACATAACTTGGTGATTTTTGTGGAAAAAGATGCTGCTTTGGTGTGTTTTTGTGTGTGTATGTGCAGGATCACTTGCCAAAGCAATGCCGAGCTAGTTGCCAGGGCAATGCATGAAGGAGACGCCGAGCCAGTTGCCATGGCAATGCATGAAGGAGACGCCAAGCCAGTTGCCATGGCAATTGTCGACAAAGAGAAAATGCAATAGGGATGTCGAAATTGATGACTAGACAAGCCCAAGATGATGTGGAGCAAAGCCCAAACCCAAAGGAATTTGATTTCCATGCAGAGATTAAAGAAGAATTAAATTCCAAGAAGATAGGAGAAGTTCTAGTAGGAATACAATTATAATAAAGAATTATATTCTTTAAAGATAATTTAATTCCAACTCAAACTCCTCCTCAAAGAAGGACTTTGGCCTAGCCCTATAAATAGCAAGGAGATTTCGACAAGTCCAAGGGAGAAGGCTAGGAGAATTTTGACAACTCCATAGAGAGCATTAGGGGAAATTTCGACTTCTTCTTCTTCTTTGCATCCATTAGATTCATGGTTTGGGGATTATTCTTTGTATATCTTTTGAACCCAACCATGAACTAACATGATCGGTTGGGGTTATTGTGTTTTGTTGTTGTGAGAAACAATTGGATTTTGTTTAGGTAATAAGAGTTTGCACTTTTCTATTCAAGGTTTACTCATTCTTGGCTTTTATTCTTGTTTGCGAGTGAATTGGGAGAGGATCTCGTAACTTCATCTATTTATTTAATATCGAGAGAGTTAGATTCAAGAAACGAATGAGTATGGTCTTTATTCAATCTATTGATGGTGAAGATTAATCCGGCTTAGGAATAAGTTAAGGATTTCAACGGCTAAGAGGAGCGCAAGATTGGTTGTTGTTCACCCTTGATTCACGCAGGGATGTATTATCAAGGCATGCACAAGTAGCTAGAGTTTCGACTTAGGGATAAGAAGAAACCATTGAAGAACGCTCCGCCGAACCTTGAAGTTGCTTCCCAGCCGCCCAAGTAGTTGCCCAGCTAGTCGCCCAGGCAACCATCGATTAGTTGCCAAGGCAACCCCGCTGTGCAAGTTGCCACGGCAACTGAGTTACCCTTGCACTTTTTTACCAAGACGATCCAATCGGCTATCACACCGCAACTCACGATAACCTGACTTATCTTTTTCTTTCATCTATTCTTTTAGTTTATTGCTTTTACTTTTCTCGTTAATTAAAACCTCTATTATCAATTGTGTTTTTATTTTCAGTGCAGTAACTTAAGCAAAGTGGCCCAAACCAATCCCTGTGGAGACGATACTCGATACTCATATCACTTTATTACTTGCGACGTGTATACTTGCACATTTGCGTAGCACTTATCACACGCAACAGTCATCTTGAACAAAATCTGCTGGTTGAACCATAAAAGCATCCTCTTCCAAGTCACCCTTCAAAAAAGCATTGTTAATATCTATTTGATGTATCTGCCAATATTTAAAAAATGCTACAGAAAGTAGAATATTGATTGTGAAGAATCTAATAACTGGGCTAAAAGTATCAATAAAATCTCGACCAAACAACTGAGAAAAACACTTTGCGTCTAAACGGGCCTTATACCTTCCAAATGAGCCATCAGAGTTGTATTTGATTTTGAAAATCCATTTACAACTAATAGCTTTTCTTCTTCCAGGTAACTCTACAAATTCCCATGTGCCATTATCAAGTAACGCTTCGTATTCATTCATCACAACTTTTTGCCATACAGGGTGTAGGAAAGCTTTATGAACTGAATTAGGAACATCACCATGTTGCAAATGATATGTTTTGGGTTTAAAAACCCCAACTTTACTCCTTGTAATCATAGAATGTTGATTAGGAGCAGTGGAAGGACAAGTGGCAGCATTAGTAACCTCAGGTGCATTAGAAACAAACCCTTGTTCTAATGAAGAATGAGTTGACTCAACATGTGGAACAGTTGAAGGAATAGAAGATTCAAGTAAGACAACATCTGTAACACTCTTAACGTATACACGTAAATCGAATATACATTAAAGATATTACAGAGGCGTTTAAAGAAATCTCGACTTATAAATTTATTTTTACAAGTATTTACAAATTTTAGTTTGTAAATCTAATTCTTTCTTGGTTTTCTTGAAAACATAACCTATGTGTAGTTAGCTAGTTTCAACCCTGAACTAATTATTTTAAAACATATTTGGCAATTATTGAAAAACAACAGTTCAATTCAGGGTGAAAACTAGGTTCGCTATCTAGGCCCTTGCTTGACTTTAAAATCTTTATGCGATTACCGATTATTCTTATTAGAAAAGTAATTATCCTTTCTACCTTAGCTTTATTCTGTTACAATGCTAATGCCTTATTTTGCTTCATTCATGTACGATTCATCATCAAAACTAATTACTTATCTATCTTTTAGTCTAATTTAATGCATCATACTCTACTAGCAATTAAATAATTACATGCCCACTAGAGATTATCATAAGATAGAATATCTTATTGATGTTTTGCAGATTGAAGATTGATCAGCATGCTCGACTCCTCTACAAATACTCCATCTTAATCTACGTGTGAAACAAACACACGCTAAGTACGAACTTAGTGAGGCAAAACTTATAAATCAAATTAAAGCACTTTAATTTTAATAAAAATTGCATAATAAATAAAATATTGAATATAACATATAAGAATTTAAAATCGTATAGAATGACTTATCGAAGTCGTTCCTTTATCATGTAACCTGTAAAAATCAACATCTCATATACATATATAAGGCAATGTCACGTCAAATCAAATATCCAGTAAATCACTTATTTTCATTTGAATCATATCACTTTCACTTTTCACTTTACTTTAGATCACATGTACTTGTTACTTTTTATTCATTCCATAGCCCAAGGTAATGTAATTGAGAATGCATGGTATGCGAGTTTAATGATGAGTAATGCACATGTGCCCGCAACAACTAATTAGTTGTGTTTGGATCAATAGATCAATGCTGGTGTATCACTAGAAATACTACCGTAACTTAACGACATTAATAACCTTCACTGGATCATAGTTGTAAAACACAACTCACCGTCTCGCCTGCCGTAGAGTATTAAATGTATAATGACGAGTAATGCACATGTGCCTGCAACAACTAATCAGTTGTTTTTGGATCAATAGATCAATGCTAGTGTATCACTAGAAATACTACCGTAACTTAACAGTATTAATAACCTTCACTGGATCATAGTTGTAAAACACAACTCACCATCTTGCCTGCCGTAGCAGTATTAAATGTATAATGATGAGTAATGCACATGTGCCCGCAACAACTAATCAATTGTGTTTGGATCAATAGATCAATGCTAGTGTATCACTAGAAATACTACCGTAACTTAACGGCATTAATAACCTTCACTGGATCATAGTTGTAAAACACAACTCACCGTCTAGCCTGTCGTAGCAGTATTAAACCAATATACTCTAACACTTTGGCATGCCAATATACCAAGACTCTCAATAGACATACAATGGGTATTCAATATTTCAATAATATGAACTTTCCTTTTTATTAATCATACCAATAAATCATAAAAAATCACTTTCATATATAGAAATTTGCATTGGGTAGTTCATGCCCTAAATCATACATAAACCATTCAAACATTTCAGATAATTCAAACCCTTTACCTTTAACCTTCGAGACTGACTTATCACAAGTCTATCTCATAGCATAATAATAAATAAATAAATAAAAATGCACTCACCTGGCCATTTATTAGCTTGCCTCACTAAGCTCTACTCGATCCTTTCCTTCATAATACCTCGACCCTTCTTTTGATCCAAATCAAACTTCATTGATCATATAAATATGAATAATATTCGTTAGATTCAAATCTAACAATACTTTAAACATGCTATTGAATCTAGTCATTCGAATATACAAAATTTCCAAAGCTTTTCCTTTCTTCCTTGTATTGTTCAAAAACTCATTATAGTCCTTAGTGACCAATTTGAACTTCCATTAACCCTTTTCAAGCTTACTAATCAACCTTAGATACAAAGTGTATCAATTCTCATTTCCTGGCAGTTTGCAGTACCTCCAAAGAAATACTTCTATAAAATAATCTACAACTCAAAATTTGACTCCGTTTGTTCTGAAAGAAACTAGATTCAATAAGATTTTCACCCATATAAATTAATAGCCCATATTCAAATTGTACGATTTATGGCGAATTTTCAAAGTCAATTTCCAGTGCTAATTTCGGAACAAAATGCATATTGTTTTTCTGACCTTTCGTCACTTAAAAATTCATATCTTTTGACTCGGAACTCGAAACCAGTTTCCGTTTGTTGGAGGCAAAACTAGACGAAAAAGTATTTATATCGGTATAAAATTCACTTTCTAACCATTTTTTTAGAATTTATGGTGAATTTTCAAAGTTACTGCCATAAACCAGTTTTTCTACACAGCTTCCATAAACAACTTCAACTTTTATACTAACTTCTCCTTACTTCTATACTTTTCAATTTAGTCCAATTACTTGCTTTAAACCACCATCTTATAAACTTCTTCATCAAATAATTATTCACAATAATTCTCCTTAATTTTCCTTCTTTACCAAAATAGTCACTAAAATACAAAGATAAGGATTCTAGCTTCTTAACTTTGCAATTTAGTCCTCAAATCAACATTACTATCTTAATTCCATCATTATAACTAAAAATCAGATTTAATCCTTCTCTAAAACCTCATTTCCGAATTGGTCACTTAACTTTGACAATTTGTCAAAATGGTCACTAACTCGATTTAACATCGGTTTTGTATTCTAACTTCAATTTCATATCTTCAACATCCCTAATAACATAAATACACACCAATTACATAAAAATCAGATTTAGTCCTTCAACTTTTAAACTTGCTGAATTGGTCCCTAAACATTTAAATTAGGGTTTTGCTTCCAAACACAAATCAAGCTTACTAGATCATTTATCCAACATCACAAACCCTAAATCAAACTTGAATCCATAAACCCTAATCATCTTCATAATAATCAAAACATGTAGAGTTTAAATCCCAACTCAATAACATGATTTTAACATCACAAAAGCTTGATTTCAACTTGAATTTCAACATGGAATCATAAAATCTCAAAACCCCCAATTGAGTCCATAAACCCTAATTTCTTCTCATACAAAATTCTCATCAATCGAACATGTTTTCCACAAATTATTTACACCGAAAGATATAGCTTGACGAGTAGAACAACTTTGTAGTTTGAAAGATTACCTGAAAATCGAGTTTCAGGCTTGAATCGAACTTAGAAAAATTTTCTCTCTTCTCTCCTCTCAAATTTCGAATTTTTGGGATGAAGAATTGTCTTCATCTTTGTTATTTCATCCAATTAAGCCACTTGTAAAGTATAAATGAATTTTAAATTCATTTAAATAGTGAAATTACTAAAATACCCTTTTAATACAACAGTTGAGATTGATCTTATCATCAATCAAGGGCCATGATTAAACCTTCCATTTCCTTCTTCCAAAAATGCCCTTGTAACTTTTTAAATATTTCAAAAATGCCATTGGGGCAAAACAACCAATTTGCCCTCCAACTATTTTTTATTTACTAGCTTGTTTCAAAATTTCCATCCCATTACAATCCAACTAAACTAGTTCATTTCTAACCAGCCTCTATTCCATAAATATTATTTTATGACTTTCCCAATGCTTATGGAACAGCCTCTGAAATTTCGATCTGATCTCCTAATATTCGTAAAATACTTCTACTGCGATTTTACCTTTTTCTGAGCTATTGAATTTATTCCGAAAATTCTATATTTCCATATTCGGGAATAAAATCTATTATCCTATAAAATTTCCTTTTCTGAGGACTTATACTGAATTTTCTTAACTCGGTCTATTTTCCCGATACTTATCAAAAATCTTCATAGAATAAAATTCCTCTTAGAATTCCTTTATCGATAATCCATACGAATTTTCTCTACTCTTACCGAGTCCAAAATATCGATCAGAAACACTTTTATGGGACCTTCCCAAAGGTCACCCATCCTTGTATTTCGCTGGCTTGAGCGCGCTTAACAATTTCATTCGATCCAAATTTGGTACCTTTTTCTGCATCTTAATTCTTAAAACTGATATCAAGGTACTTATTTCGATCCGATTCACTCTTCTACTGAATAAAATTACTTGTTGGGGAAATTCACACTTTAGTCCCCAAACTTTTCCAAGGTTTATACTTCAACCCCCTAAACTTTCAAAATTTACAATTTAGTCATTAGCCAAAATTTAGGATATTACAACATTTGCATCAACAAGACTTGAATTATGAGATTGTGAATCAGCCAATGGAGTCGTAGATAAGGCAACTTCATTCATATCGATCAAGCCAATGTCCGTGGATGTAGGAGTTGAATCAGGAGTTGATGTTGTAGGTTTTGAATTAGGAGAGACACCAATAGATATAGGAGTTGAATCAGGTATTTGCGACTGAAACTAGAAAATTTGTCGAGTCCAACAGAGTAAACACAGTAACATGTGCTAACTTAAAATTGCTATAATCTTTAGTAGAAGAAACATAACCTGTAGCAGCATAAGGAAATATGGTCTCATTAAAGACGACACTTCACAAAATGAACACACGTCTTACATCATCAATACACTAATAACCAAGGTGCTGAGGTGAATAACCTAAAAACAAGCAAGGTTTGGAACGAAAGTCCATTTCGTGTCTATTGATCGGTCGAGAATGAGGGAAACACTCACAGCCAAAGACTTGAAGGTATATATAGTCAAGCACCTTACCAGCCAACTTTTGAAGACTGTAATCATTAATTTTGTCCAAGGTGTTAAACGGTTTTTATGTTTTATTAATCTTTGCAATAAAAGGCTTTGTTTATCTACTATACCTATTTTTTAATTAATGCGTTATATTAAGTATGTATGATTATCATTAAAACTCAAAGAAACAAAAAAGATTACTAGTATTATTATCTCTATTACAATTAAGAATTATTATGTTTTATTATTTATTATCATGTTATTGTTATTATCACTCTAAAAAATAAATCGAAAAAGCCAAAAAAGGTTATTAAATAAATAAACTCGCCCAAGTTTATTAATGTATATATAGTCCATTTACAAACTTTAAAACCCAAAGTTATACACATATATTTAGCCCAATAAGACCCAACTAATTAATTAAACCCTAATTTTGATAGCTGATGCCTCTCTTTGGTTGTTGCGCAGTCAAGCCATGACCGTTAGATTCGATCTAATCTAACGGTCCATCTCGAATCAAAAAGTCCCTCAATCTTCCCCAATTGCGTGTGTGCAGCACCGCCCAGATATTTTATCTTCCGTGTAGTCTCCACGCGCGTCTGTCGCCCTCCCAACTTCACCTTTACACTGGTAGGGAGAACTAGTGGCCAGATGCCACATCACCGCCGCTCGGCCTCGCCAACAGCCACGTCGTCATACAAAGGCATTTCTCTTTCTGGTCCCATCCCCATCCATTGATCAACCACATGCAAGGAAACACAAAATCAAATTATCATAAGGATATCAGGGGACAAACCAACATTTCAGAAAATGCACCAAAACAACAGAAACAACAGAGGAAGCCAATAGGATATTTCGATTTTATTTTCTATTTTCTAAACACATGTAATTATCAAGGGTATATAATGAAACCCTAAAGCTATTGTAAGAAAAAAAGGATTCTGGATTTTCGAGCAATAGAGAAAAAGGAAGCAATCTCAAGCATTTTTAGAGGTAAAAAGGCTCTTGATTTCTATTTTCATTTCGAGATAGAAAAGGCAAAAAAGGGTTATGGTTTTGGTTTTTTACCCTCGTGACCATCCGGTTTCCCTCGATCCGTCGCGCTTCATCGCCGGTGATAAGCCTTTTGGCCTCCCGAGGCCATGCATAGTGAATCGGTGAAGAGGTGGGTGTTAAAAAAGTTATAAAACTAGATTTAGGGTCCCGATTTTTAAAGGTTTAGAGCAGAAAAGGGCTCTTTTTTGAAAATCCATTTCAAATATGAGTTTAGAAGAGCAAGAGACGTATTTTGGGGTTAGGATTTTGACTCTCCAGTGCTGATAAGTGGCGGCCGTTGTGGTGGATTACGACGGTCGACCGTTAGAATCTGGGGATGACGGTGGTTTTTCTGGGTTCTCAGATGAACACCTGGCGGCGTTCATATTTTTTTAGAGAGGATGATCGGTTTTTAGAGTTTTTTGGAAACGATAAACAAAAAAAATATTTTCAGCAAAAAATGAGTTTTATACTGGATTTAAAAAAGAAAATGGATTATTTACCTTTTTAATGGCCTCCACGTTTTTGAGTTCTCAGCCCTAGTCCTCCCGCATTTTAAAATAGTCGTCGTAGCCCTTTCATTTTTTTAAAATGTTTCAATTTCATCAATTTTAGTTTAGTCTACTTTTTAAACGGTTTAATCCTTATTTTAGTCCTTAAAAATCTCTGATTTGGTTTACTTCAGTCCTAATTCAAAGGAGAAACCCCTAATTTACCCTTCTTCATGTATATTTATTTTTAGTCCCATTTACTATTGAAATTCGTTCTTACCATGTTTTGTTGTGGATATTCACGTACATGATGTGCTTTTGTAGATATATATGTGTTACATATTATTTCATGATATATGTTTTATATGATATTTACTTGTATATGTTACTATATGTTTACGTATTAAACCTTTATAAAATGTATGTTTATAACATATATGATACATGGTATATATATAAGGATGAGATCGAGTTACATGGTGTAAAACTCATTTAGTTTTACACTAATCCATGGCCATTGGATGAGTAAAATGGATGGATGAAATTAACAGTAAAAAATATGAAGAGTATCACTTGGAAAAAAAAGATAAGGAAACAATCTTAGCCATTAATTACCATCATCCAACGGTCCAAAAAAAGTGTAGAAGTAATTGAGTTTTACACCATGTAAGTGGATCCTAACCCATACACACACACATATATATATATGTGTAAAAGATATATGTATATCACCCTATTACATAATATGATGATAATGTATGATATTTGGGATCCTTTATATTGTATTTACTTCATGCCTTGGTTGATGTTTGTCATATTCATGTTGCTTTTGCCATGTAGTTATATATGCATTCATAATATAAATTGCTAATGTGGTGCCCTTTTATTCGGGAATAAACGTGGCTAGTACCAATCGTAGTAGTGGTAGTTTTTTTGTTTATTCTCGAATAATGAGGCCCTTAAAATCTACTCACATGTATAACCGAATTTTGATTTAATCGTCGCTTTAACTCACAAAATTCATTATTAACAAAGAGGTAATTGATTTGGTACCAAGTTTGGGCGTGGTGGGGGTGTGAAACCTTCCCCACTTGTAACTAACTCTTGAACCCGTAGTAATCTCTATTTTTATTTTTGGTGTCCGGTCTACCTAACCCAAGTGACCGGTGGCGACTCCAATTCCTATTTCAAAACACGATTTTTAAAGAAATCCCCAAAATCCAATTTTTCATAAAATATTGGATAAAATAACATCAAATTTTTTAAAAACGTCGCTACAGCATGGCAGCTCCGCTGGGGATCAAACTTTTGTTTTTACAAAAAAAAAGAGTCAGGCCTAAAAAATTTACCACATTATTAATATCGAAGGTTGTAAGTTAAAGAGACAATTAAGTTAATATTTGTTTATTAATGCGAGTTTATTTTAACGCATTTAAAATTTAACATATAAACTCATCCGTTTAAGTGGGGGGGAAACGCTAGTGCTTTCGTGGGGATATCGTTCCTCCGTATGGACCTAGTAAGTACCTTCAAGGCTCAAGTACCCTATGTTTTCGTGGGAATATCGTTTCCCCATATGGACATAGCAAATGGGTCCCCCTGAATTGAACTCAATTGAAAGGAGCCTATAATAGGTGATGATCGGGGGCCTTGCTACCCTTAGTACGGGACAGCGAGGACAGTTTGGGTACTTTTTAGTACCAAAATTGCATGTAGAGAACATAAAAATCCCACCCCTCTTAGAACCATGCAGATAACCTAGTTGTTTTAGATGGGATGAAAATATGGTTGTTTCTTTTGATGCTTTATTTGTTTAATTTTTCGGTTTAATGCTTCATTTATTTGTTTTATCCGGTACTAACTTATTTCTTTTTCTGTTTTGCATATCTTTTTGCATTTACATGACATGATATAAAGGGTTGATTCTCAAATTGATCACTCAATTAGAAATCTTTCACCATGAATGGAAGGTATCTCAAAGAAGAAATTGAAGACGTGAATGTACAACTTTGACAGCCCAGGTGCAAGAAATGTCCTAGCTTGTAAAGATGTTAGCCGCAAAAGCTAAAACTCTTTGTTCATTCATCCTTTTAAGACGAAAAAGAGATCGAGATTCTTTCGAATACTTGAGGCATTAAGAGTCAGAGTTAAGAATCTGTGGAAGAACGTGTTGTAATGAGAACCTTTTTATAGTTGATGAAAGTTGTTATAGAGTGGTCACCCATGAGATCAACACCTTTATTTGCATTCATCCTTGTGTTTTGGCATTATTAATGTTTGTTTTGTGCACTTCATAACATAATTATTTACAAAATTGGTATTGTTTAAATCTTTAATAATACATTCATTGCATCATATACATTTCTAATTGAGACGAATATTCGTCTTAGAGAAGGAAGAAGGAACAAAGGAATGACTTCTAGCCAGTACAGCTTCAGAACCATGAATGGCCTGATGGCTAGGGTGGATAAGCTCGAACAACTTCAAGAATATTTGGTTTGGAATCAAAGAGAGATAATATTATATGTGAATAAGTTTCAGGATGAAACAAGGGGGCAAATCGATGAACTAATGGGTATGATAGCTACCATGACCAAAGAAAAGGGTTTGACCGAATACTCCTTCATACAAGAAGATATTGGAAAAACAAGTTGTATTCACAGCTATACAAGGCAGATTTTGTTCGGTTCTATTATGTAGCTCCCTTTGATCCACCCTAACCTTCTTGGTATGACACCAATGCATATTGCGAGTATCATGCTGATGTTTAGGGACATTCTATTGAAAACTGCTTGTCATTCAAGAAGTTAGTCCAGAATATGATAAAGTCTAAGGTATTGCAGTTGGGTGAACCAAGCACAACCGCTAGAATGGGCATGATTCTCATGTTCATATATTGTGTTCTCAACCAAGCAATCAGTCTCAAATCTATTCTCGTAATCAATCATCATGGTCTGCAAAGCCTCCAAAGGTTCTTCATCCAGTGCTGATATTGTACACTGATTTGCTCCCAATGCTTGTTGAAAGAAAGCTTCTGATCCTAGATCAGTCCAAACCGAACGACCCTCCCTATCTCGAAGGTTATGATGTTGATGTTGTATGTGACTACCATATGGGAACTACGGGCCACACATCCTTTGTGGAGCTTTGAAAAACAAGGTTCAAAGTCTGATTAAGAGCGGTCTTTTGAAGCTTTGATAATAAAGAGTGGTGAACATGACTTTTAGGAAGTGTTGATTCCCGATTTTCATCTTAGCAGTTCATATGTTTAAATTTCCTCGCATGTTGCATTTTCTCTTGAAGTAATGCATGAAACCAACTTTGCTATTATTTGCTCAAAGATAGCAATGATATTTTTGTAAGGACACATGTCATGTTTGCCTTTTTCATTTCAATGAAAGGATGTGTCTTTTAACTAAATATATATGTGTATATTCTTTCGTACCCTCTTAGATCCCCAGATATCATGTGCATGATGTGGCATTAATAAAAAAAGATCAATCAAATGGTGTGATCACGATAAAGTTTGATTTCCCGCTTAGTCTGCTCTAGTCGGTGAAGTGCGAGAAGCAAGATTAATACTTCTTCGATAATGTTCGATGATAAGAAAATCTCCTAGAAAAGCCCAATGGACTTGCTTGAATATGCCTAAAAAACAGAGAAAAAAAGGAAGCAAGGAAATAAAAAAGAAAAATCAGAAGGGTACTTCGTTATAGTAAAAAGGCTAAATAAGGATGCTTTGCTCCACTTACTCTAATTGAGTCAAAATCCTTGGTTGTATGAGTAAGTTTTCAAACCATGACTATGCCAAGTAACTCGGGGTATTGCTATATGCTCTGTCATTATTCTCGAGAGAAAGGACTGTGATGAGTTGAATTCCCAAGAAAAAGAAAAAAATTAAAAATTAGAAAATGAATGAACAAGTTGAATAAGTCTCGAAGCATCCTGATGGAGCTGTGGGGGGGAACAAATCTAATAAGGAGTTATGCTTCACCTATTCAATACCTTAGCGTAAGAGATGAATCCTGAAAGACAATGACACAATATTGATTATATCAGAAGCATACACTTAGAATTCTTAGAGTGACATTTTTGTGCTTTATGCATGGGCTAAACAAAATTCAGAAAGCTTGAACATATTTATGAGTGCAAAAAGATAATGAGAACTAGAAAGATAGTGAGAACTAGAAAGAGTAGTTTTCGAACAGATCAAGCAAATACCATAACATTCAAAGGCAAGTTGTTGATAACCTGAGGGTTAAATCTAAGACGCTCTTGCATTTGATATCCAGGGCATTATATTCTTTTTCTATTTGATTTTGATTTTATAAACCCAAAAATCATCCTCTGTTGAAATGTTAATTAGCAAACTGATATATAGACGAAAGGAGAGAAAGAAAAAAAAGAAAAATAAAAAATAAGAGAAGAGAAAAAAGAAAAAAAAGAAGAAGAAAATAATAAGAGAAAAGAGAAAAAAGAGAAAAAGAAAGTTTTTCTGTGTTGTTTCAAGGATAGAGTTTAGAGTTTAAGGTCAAATATGTATATGATTGACCTAAGACAAAGGAACAATTCATCAATGGGAATAATAGCAAGACCTAGTGTGCTACACAGTTCATGGACTCAAAATGAATAGCTACCATAATGTCTTGGCTGGATCAAAAAAATAAAGAAGTTTGGAGATTTTTGGGGGGCATGTTTTTAGCCTAACATTGAGATAGAATAAAGACCGTACCAATGGGTTAGGTCTAAAATAACAGTTGAACCCAAAGGTGAGTTGAGGTACTACTAAGATCAAGAAAGAAGAAGAAGAAGGCTTTTTTGCATGGCTTCAGGTCAAGAGTCCACATGGTTAACCTAGCCTAAAAGAATAATTTATCAGTGATTATGAAGAGAATAATAGCAAGATTTCCTACACTATACAGTTCAGGTATTTGAATTAAGTTTTTGCCATAATGTTTTGAATGGTCCAAAATAATGAAGATTTGAAACCTTATTAAAATAAGGAAAATCTGGGATTTGGGGGGCATAAGTTCACCCTAATGTTGAGGTATAAGGAGGATCATCATGAAGAGTCATAAAAAGGTAACAGTTAAGCCTAAGTTGAGTGAGGATAATGTTATTGTAACCCCTTTAATCGAGCGAGTCACACGAGGAATATCGAAGAGAACCCGCGAAGGTTTACCTCAACAAGCAACCCTTTTTTCCTTTTTTATCTTATCTAGATGCTTTTATTACTTCCTAAGGTGATCATACTATCAGCGAACAAATGCGACACAAATCGGGCGTTAATTGAATGTCCGATTAAGCCTAAATGTAGATTAGGGACCATTTTGCAAAAATAGATGGGCTTTAACCAATTTGAGGTTACCAACCTTTAATTAGTCTCATTACATGCATATATGTTAATTTTCAGGTTAACAAGACATCTCTAACTCATACAATTTCATCCACAATATTCAAGGACCAAATCGTGACAAAAACAAACATTCATTGCCTCAAATATCTAACAAAACGACTTGGTGTATCAGTACACCAAGGTTCGTATCATTACGGTTCCATCTTGCCAATTTCTCAGATTTCCAGTGTCAAAACACCGTACCGATACGCCCTCGCGTATCGAAACGCCTGCCTATTTTTGCCTTACACCATTTTGATACGGCTCCAAGTGTATCAGTACGACTGGCTGTTTTAGGAATACCGTATCGGTACACAGGACCACGTATCGGTACACCTGGGCCTGAAATGTCACAAATTACTGGTTTTACAACTTAAAACTCATCCAAAACCAATCCAACATGTTTCCAATATAGACACAATATGGAATACTATCATTCTATAGGCATTGAACACCTAAACACTCATCAACATGCTTTCAAACATAAAAGGGTAAACTATAAGCATGCTCCCTAGACAAACTGAACACTTTAAACCTCAAATGCAATCCAAACCAGAAGCTAACTCTTAAAGGCCATTTGCAAGTCCATATAGGCAACTCAAACATGTGCCAAAACAATGAGTTTCATTAAACATGCTCCCAAACCAAATAGGTGGCCTCCCATTGCCAATTATTACCATCAACTAGTTTAAAATCGTACTTGAGCAAAGTGAAATCCCTTGGACTTTCTTTCTTGCTTCCTTGCTGCCTGATCAAGCTACTTCTCTATATTGTTAAGAAAAGAGAGCGTAAGCAATAAGGCTTAGTGAGGGATGCTCATTTAAAAACCAATAACAATGCATTTTAAACCATTTCTCAAGTATCTCTCAAACATCATGCCCAACACTTCTCATTCTTGAAACCTCTTTTCAAAGCAATAACAAAATCATTCTTTCAACATGTATCATGAATCTCATGCATTAACCATGATGCTAATCTCATTTAAAACTTCTCAAGCATGCTCATCATCTAGCATAGCTAAAACACAATCTCATGTATAAATCATATTATACGAATCATTTTAAAAACCATGATACATGTTCTTCTCATATATTGGCATAACAAGTGACTCGAATGACACTACCCTCATCCTTGGATAACACTACCCCTATCCATTCAAGTTCAGATATGTGGATTCCTTGATAGCACTACCCCCGTCAAGTCTCATGGTAAAACTACCCTCAACATAGTCTCACTTCATCTGGGATGGCACTACCCCAATTGCCTGTATGTGATAGCACTACCCCTATCACTTCACAATAGAACTACCCCTATTGTGTAACCGAAGAATTTGTCTCACGTACGAATTTTGTATTTTAGAGTGCACTTTAATCATATTGGTCAACCAATTATATCCGGAAACAATTAAATCTCAGCCACATGCCAATATACACTTTAAAACCATGTTACCTTACTATTTTTCCAATGCATAAACATAAACCATTTTCTTCATCCCATTTCAAGAATTCTCAGTGCATAACATTTACTCAACATGACATAATCTCTTTAAAAGCCATAAATCAATCTCATGGGATCACATGTATCATCTCTCAATTAATAAAAACATGCATAACAGTAGGTAACAATCTCTTTCTAAAACATGAGCATGATTTAACAAACAATGGGAAAAACTGAAACCGATAGCGAATTCTTCCGTACTTACTTCTGAGCTTAGATTAGCATTTCAATCTTAATATAAACTCTCAAACGTTGCTTTCAACCTTTGAAAAGCTTTAAAACCAGTTCCACTCACCGATATTAACATGCATAACAGTAGGTAACAATCTCTCCAGCCATTACTCGGCGAGATTAACATCATAAATATACATCTAAAAACATTCCCTCAACAACCAAATATCTCCAGCAACCAAACAACCATATAAAGAAACCATAATCTCAAAGATTTCAACACAAAAAAATCTAGCAATTCATCTAGTTTCGGGATTACCATATCAAAACCTATTTATCCACATTGTTAAACATCAAGATTATGATAAAAATCAATATTCCTCATCAAAACCTCAATCCAAGCTTAATTAAAGCAAGATATCAACATCTTTAACTCAAAACAATTTAGAAAACAAATTACAAGAGTCAAGAGCTTGGGAATTTCAATAAAGAACCTTTTATTAGAGGAGAATTAGAAAGATCACCTCTAACACAAGCTTTTCCCTTGTTTGGAAATGATTTAGATGAAAACCTTCAAGAAATTCAATGCTAGTTGTTGTAGAAATGAGAACATCAATTTAGGAAATCAAAGAATGAAATAAAGTGATTGTTTCCTTTCATTTTGATGGGTAAATCATAGTTTGGCTGGTGACAAAGTAGAGAGAAAAGAGAAGAGAAAATAGGAAGTTACGTAAGAAAATATGTAAGCCTTTTAGAAATCTTTTTATTAAATCCCTTTAACAAATCAATTAATTAAATCATTTAAAAACATGCAAAATAAGGGAAAGGCTGATAAAACCTTGGTGTAATAGCTACCAAAAGAATATAAGCTTTGACTCCTTTCAATTTAGTCACTAAACACATTTTGCATTCTTTACGATTTAGTCACCATTTAAAAAATGTCGATTAAAACGAATCCATTTTGTTCAATTGGCTCTACCAAAACCTTCAAAACATTATTTTAGGATTTTAGAACATTTTTCCATATTTTATCCTATTTAAAAACCTTTTAAACTGATTTACCCATCAAATTGCTAAAACTAGTTCAATTGAATTGCCTAGCCAAACCCGACTAACTTCTAGGCCCAAAATTGGGGCATTATAGTTATGAATTTGGACTTAAGAAAATAATAGATTCAATTTTGATCGATGTAAGTCATCATCTCCTTTCAAGATGAGACGAAGAAAGAAGATTAAGTAGAAAAACGAAGATTGGACTTTATGGAAGTAAGAAGGGTTCAGACGATTTAGGGGCATGTGTTCACCCTAAAGTTGAGATTGAAGAGGACTCATCATGAAGAGTTAATGAAGAGGTGACAACTAAGCTCGAGTTGAGTGGGGTAGTGTTTCGGAAGTGGACATCAAGAGGTGATAGATTTTAGCCGGACCGGAATAAGTCATCAATATCCTTTCAATATGAGATAAAAAATGAACACTTAGCAAAGAAATAAAGCTTGTGGGAGTTAAGGGTGATTGACCAGAAAGTAAGGGTTTTTCTTTAGCAGCTCTAAAATGACTCCATGCATCATTGGTAGCTAGATATCCCTATGTTAGGAGCATGCTAACTCATATCATCACAACATTTCATCTCTTTTATAGGTATTTGAAGGCTAGATTAGGTACTTCCTAAGAAGAGGAGTAAACAACAAAGTGAAAACCTGGAAAAGATTTCAAGCGAGGAGTTTCAAACTCACAACATTAGGATTTCAGAGTGAAAGAGGCAGATACTCGTAGCTCAAAGATTTCAGGCAAGGAGTTTCAAACTTGCAGCATCAGGATTTCAAAGCGAAAGGGGCAGATACTTGTAGCTCAAGGATTTCAGACGAGGAGTTTCAAACTCGTAGCATCAGGATTTTAGAGTGAAAGAGACAGATACTCGTAGCTCAAGGATTTCAGGCGAGGAATTTCAAACTCGCAGCATCAGGATTTCAGAGCTAAAGGGGCAGATACTTATAGCTCAAGGATTTCAGACGAGGAGTTTCAAACTCACAACATCAGGATTTCAGAGTGAAGCATGTAGATACTCATAGCTCAAGGATTTCAGGCGAGGAATTTCAAACTTGCAACATCGGAACTTCAGAGCGAAAGAGGCAAATACTGTAACACAAGGATTTCAGGTGAGGAGTTTCAAACTCATAACATCGGGATTTCATAGCAAAAGAGGCAGTTTCAGAGAGAAAGGGCCAGATACCCGTAACTCAAGGATTTTAGGCGAGGAGTTTCAAACTCACCGCATCAGTATTTCAGAGTGAAAGGAGGCAAATACTCACAGCTCAAGTATATCATGGGAGGAATTTCAAACTTGCAGCTTCAGAATTTCAAAGCGAAAGGGGAAGATACCCGTAGCTCAAGGACTTCGGAGCGAAAGAGGCAGATACTCGCAGCTCCAGATTTTAGGAAGAAGAAGGGTGAATAGTTCTATACAAGACGAACTCGCAGCTCATGTAACACCCCTAAATTGGGTCTAGAAGGATGTTACCACTATGTTTCCTTAAATAATTTAGTCAATTGAGTATTAAGGTAGCTAAATTGAAATTTTAGGACTGAATTGTTAACATAAAAGAAAAATTGCCCAATGTTCTAATGACCAAACCGAATAAAATATGAAAATGGGTGGTTGCATGCTAAAAGCTAGGAAACTTGTGGGCTTGGACAATTGTCTATAAGTGAGTGGAACTTGTAGAGGGATTTGGCTGGTGTATCATCACCACTAATCCATTCCATCCTTCTCCAAAACCAATATTCACAAGAGTGAGAGAGAAAACAAATTTTGGACAGCCATGAGAGCTAAATGGGGGCTTCGATCTTGCATGTTCCTTGAGGATTTAGCTGTTCTTGCTTAAGGAAAAAGGTGAAGTGCTAACTCCTTCACTCTCTCGTTGTGTTTGAATTGCCATCTAATTTGATATGTTTTGAGGAACATTAGAAATTGATGTTGAAGAATTAGAATCGATTAGAGGTTAAGTATATGTATGAATATGAAAGTTGGGGCTGCACGGTGTATGTGGAAATTATTAGGGCTTGCTTTGGAGTGTATAAATGTAGGAATGTGCAATTTGATTATATTGTGAATATATATATACATACAAGATGTCTTGTTTTGGACACAAAAATGTATAGACTACAAAATTATTATATTGTGAAAATGTATAAACAAGCTGCCCAAATTAGAATATGTGAATGCATAGGAACGTATGGGGCTGATTTGTTATATACCTAAAGGTTAATGAATTGTTTTAAAAAGGTATGTAGTAATTTAGGTGATAAAGGAATGATTTGTGAATGTTTAAAGGGCTGATTTAGTGAGTTAAAAACAGGGGAGGTCAATACTGGTTTTTAAAACTATTTAAAATCTGCATTTGCAGTAACTTTGAAAATTTGCTATAAATTGTTTTGGTTGATTTGGAAGCAATAATTTATATGGTTAGAAATCTTAATCTGTCTAGTTTTATTTAAAACAAACGGAATTGAATTTCGAGCTATAGAATATTTTATAGAGATGATTTCTTAAGGATAGTGCAATATGCCTGGTGGCAGAATTGGGTGTGTTTTTTGAACTAAATTCTGAATTAATTCATAAGGAGTAAAAATACAAGGCTCATATGGTTAGAAAAGTATTTGAGCCAGCTTTCTAACGGTGTAAATAGTTTGAAATTCTGACATATGGAATGGAAGATATGAAATTTTAATCGAGTAGTACACAGTCTGCCTGGCAGCAGCTCTATAGGTGACTTAAAATATCATTGAAAGCTTGAAGGATTGTATATGAAATTTGAATTTGCAACGCTGGGTTATACTTTGTTATCTATACGTATATAGTTTTGAAACTGATGGTAAACTTAAATGTATGATGGATTTATAAGCTAGTTATTAAAAATGGAAGAATATTAGAATGGAAGCTGTAATAACCTGAGTTGAATATGAATGGTTTTGTAAGTGAATGATTGTTAGGAGTTTTGCTAATACATAGTTGCGTTTTTTGTCATATTAGACCAAGAATAAGCTAAGAAGGAATTGGATAAGTAGCAAGTTTTTGTTAAGGATTTGGGTATCCTGTAACCTCGGTATATCATGTGAGTGTAGTTCAAGCCTCGGGATAAGCTTATAGCAATCTCGAGTATTTTTATATGAAATTGCCTATTATTACTTTTGATTGTTTTGTTGTTTTGTGCTTGAAAATGCTAGCTTGGGCTAGAGTTAAGTACTTCAAGGTAAGTAGTTAGGAATAAGTTATGTTTGAGCTAAAAGATTGTATAGACTTTGAATGTGATGTGTACATGTCCATCTCTAGATAAGTTACGATGAAATTCAGCCTCGATATATATATATATATATATATATATGATTCTATGATCTTTGAGCCATGCTCAACTTGCTGTGAATAAAGCACGATTATTTTATACTTGATTAAGTGATAAATCTTGACTCCAAAAATTGTTATGATAAGATTAAAAAGGAAAGCCTTAGTTTCGAGTCAGTCCTAGGTACAATTGGCATGCCATAGAGTCTATAGAGCTCCATGATAGTTCGAACTTCGGTCCCTTGTTTGGACTTCAGTCCCTTATTTGGACTTCGGTCCATTGTTTGGTACTTCGAGTACCCTTATTTGACGAAAGACGTCATAGGACTCGAGTATCTAGATTGCTTGTAAATCAAGGCTATATTAATGACAACACACGATAATTGTAAATACAATATTGAAATTAACTCGATATCTTATGATACTTGTAACAACCTTGCTATATGATATGAGTTTCGAATTGGCTAACTTATCTTATAAGAAATCTATGTTTTGATGTAATGTTTCACTTGTAAATCCTTTATATGCGAGAGATGTTTCATTTGACCCTTTCCATGATCTTGCTAATTATGTTTGAGATAAGCCACGCTTGATAATTCTCTTGATAAGAAGTAAATGTATACTTATGTATGAGATAATTCCTTAGAAAGATTTAAGGATTTATTAGAAAATACATAATGTTTAAAGGACTGTTTTGGACAAAACCAAGAAATTAATGGACTGTTTTAAAGTATAAATGGGTATACATGTTTTAAAGGGATTGTTTTGAATAAATATGAAATACATGGACTGTTTTAAAGTATAAATGAGTATACATGTTTTAAAGGGATTGTTTTGAATAAATATGAAGTACATGGACTGTTTTGCAAGATTAATTTGTGTGTACAAATTAAGTGGACTGTTTTGGTTAAAAATGATCATACAAGGACTGTTTTGCAAGATTAATTTGTGTGTACAAATTAAGTGGACTGTTTTTGTCAAAAATGATTAAATATTGGACTGCTTTGTATAGAATTGAACAACTATTGGACTGTTTAGAATGTCTAAATATATAAGCATGATTCATGGAGTGTTTTGTATCGAGTTAAACAATCAGTGGATTGTTTTGATAAGTTTGAATGTATATATGATTAATTGGACTGTCTTGGAAAATATATGAAGTAAAGTGAAGTTAGCTTATTATAAGTATATACATTGTGTGAATGATCAAGTATTCTTATATATGTTCTGTCTGGACATTAAATTTGTTTGTATACATGCCTTAAATGAATGATATATATATATATGCTGGTGTAAATGTCCATGTATAAAGATATATGTTCTATTCGAGCACCTTGCGCATAAAAATATGAAAGAAAAATGCTTGTCTGAATATCGTATAGATGCGACTTGTTTGAATAGAAAAACAGGTTGGTTTGTTGTGTTATGTAATTTGTGTAATAAGCAATAGGTACCTATGAAATGCTATGTAGGAAATGTTATAACCCTAGTACTTACCTCTTGGTCATGTCAATGTTTGCTTGAACCCTGATTGACCTTAGTGAAAGTTTAGTAATAAAACATAATGTTCAATGCTTGCTCTAGACTATTTTTACTACCTCACTGAGTGTTTACTTACTCTGCTCCCTTTACCTACATTTTAGGGAAAATCGTTTATGGTTATCCTAAAGTTTGGACGAGATCACAAGTAGCCAGGAGTATGATTTGTAATCTTTCTTGGGAACTCCTAGTTTGGTGGCACATAGTCGATAAGCACGCATTGTGCATTTGGATCCATCTTTGTGGCTTATTATGAATATAAGCCTTATATGTTTATAAAGTTTTGTAAAAGGGCCTTTAATTATTCTATGGTTGCTTGATAATGCGATATAATAGTTGGTATAAAAGTATGGTTATTTTAAATCTATATTTGCCTTATGTTGTTAGACTACCTTGATGTCATGTGTGCTTGTGGGATTGATATATATATGTTTATTAACATGTATTAACCCTAAGAAAATAATGTAGTTGTAAGTTTAGATTGATGTTTGAAAATAAACGCATAGTAAACATGCCAACAAATATGTGTAAAATATTGCAATGTGTAACTTGCATGTGATTGTTTATGTTTGGACCTAACTTTGAAATAACCTTCATCTTAGTATTTTAGATGTAGCTATCACCCTTGTAAATGACCTATATCGTCTTACATCCGCTTGTTTGTTAAGCCATGTTAATTACGATGTTCGAACATTTCTTGTTGGTAAAGGTAGGTTAGACATGACATCTGAATGCTTGCTACCTTGGTTATATGCATGGTTGTGACAATTAATGCTTGGATAGTATCCTTGAATAGTAAGTCTTAATTTCTAATACTACAACTTGTAAGTTTAAAGATTATTAATATGTGTTCTATGTTCGTGAATAATCTTAAATCGTTTATTGTTATATCTTAGAAATGGTTTGAGATAGGCCAAGGTGTTAATAGTCTAAGATTAATAAAGCACATGAACAAAATGAAATTTGATGTGATAGGTAGAGGTTTGTAATAATCTTATGAGATGTTGTACCCTAGTTAAAGGCACGTTACGACTTAGTGATTAAAGCTTATCGTTCATGCTTGTAAGTTGTTGTACATGATTTAAAGATGAAGTTAGATTTATCATGTCTAAAAGCTTAAAATTTTCCCTGATTTTCTAGTTACTTTTAGTTGAGAAGTAATTACTTTTCATATGATTGTTTGAATGTTTGTTCCTTAACACTACCTAATTCGGTTTACTTCTAAGCCGGGTTAGGGGTGTTATAATTGGTATCAGTGCTTAGGTTTAGCCGATTCTCGAACTAAACCGAAACTCATTGCATCATTTCAAGTCATTGTGCCACATAGGAGTTAAATTTTGATAAGTACTTGTGATCTACGTCTAGTAAAAAAACTCCCTTTAATGTGTTATTAGCCTTTAGAACTGTGTGAGACGTGTTAAGGTCAGGACATCGAGAGCCTGATTGTTAAAAAGAATAAGAATGAACTAAGAGTCTTGCCCTCATCTGCTCACCTCAGGAAAATTCGATGATGAATTTTCTTTTAGGGGAGGAGATTTATAACACCCCTAAATTGGGTCTAGATGTTGCCACTATGTTTCCTTAAATAATTTAGTCAATTGACTATTAAGGTAGCTAAATTGAAATTTCAGGACTGAATTGTTAAAATAAAAGAAAAGCTGCCCAATGTTCTAACGACCAAACCAAATAAAATGTGAAAATGGGTGGTTGCATGCTAAAAGCTAGGAAGTTTGTGGGCTTGGACACTTGTCTATAAGTGAGGAGAACTTGTGGGGGGGATTTGGCTGATGTGTCATCACCACTAATCCATTCCCTCCTTCCTCCAAAACTGATATTCACAAGAGTGAGAGAGAAAACAAAATTTGGACATCCATGAGAGCTAGATAGGGGCTTCGATCTTGCATGTTCCTTGAGGATTTCGCTGTTCTTGCTTAAGGAAGAAGGTGACGTGCTAACTCCTTCACTCTCTCGTTGTGTTTGAATTACCTTCTAATTTGATATGTTTTGAGGAACATTAGAAATTGATGTTGAAGAATTAGAATCGATTAGAGGTTAAGTATATGTATGAATATGAAAGTTGGGTCTGCACGGTGTATGTGGTTATTAGGGCATGTTTTGGAGTGTATAAATGTAGGAATGTGCAATTTGATTATATTGTGAATGTATATATATATATATATATATATACATACATACAAGTTGTCCTGTTTTGGACACACAAATGTATAGACTACAAAACTATTACATTATGAAAATGTATAAACAAGCTGCCCAAATTTGAATATGTGAATGCAAAGGAACGTATGGGGCTGATTTGTTATATACCTAATGGTTAATGAATTGTTTTAAAAAGGTATGTAGTAGGTGATCAAGGAATGACTTGTGAATGTTTAAAGGGCTGAGTTAGTGAGTTAAAATCAGGAGAGGTCAAAACTGGTTTTTTAAACTATTTAAAATATGCATTTGTAGTAACTTTGAAAATTTGCTATAAATTGTATTGGTTGATTTGGAAGCTATAATTTATATGGTTGGGAAGCTTAATTTGTCTAGTTTCATTTAAAACAAACAGAATTGAATTTCGAGATATAGAACAGTTTATAGAGATGATTCTTTAAGGATAGTGCAATATGCCCGGTGGCATAATTGGGTGTTTTTTTTTAACTAAATTTTGTATTAATTCATAAGGAGTAAAAATACAAGGCTCATATGGTTAGAAAGGTATTTTAGCCAGCTTTCCAACGGTGTAAACAGTTTGAAATTCTAATATACGGAATGGAAGATATGAAATTTTAATCGAGTAGTGCACAGTCTTCCTGGCAGTAACTCTATAGGCGACTTAAAATATCATTGAAAGCTTGAAGGATTGTATATGAAATTTGAATTTGCAACGCTGGGTGATACTTTGTTATGCTATACGTATATAGTTTTGAAACTGATGGTAAACTTAAATGTATGATGGATTTATAAGCTAGTTATTAAAATGGAAGAAGATTAGAATGGAAGTTGTAATAACCTGAATTGAATATGAATGGTTTTGTAAGTGAATTATTGTTAGGAGTTTTGCTAATACATAATTGAATTTCTTGTCATATTTGACCAAGAATAAGCTAAGAAGGAATTGGATAAGTAGCAAGTTTTGGTTAAGAATTCGGGTATCCCGTAACTTCAGTATACCAGGTGAGTGTAGTTCAAGCCTCGGGATAAGCTTATAGCTATCCCGAGTACTTTTATATGAAATTGCCTATTATTACTTTTGATTGTTTGGTTGTTTTGTGCTTGCAAATGCTAGCTTGGGCTACAGGTAAGTACTTAAGAATAAGTTATGTTTGAGCTAAAAGATTGTATAGACTTTGAATGTGATGTGTACATGTCCATATGTCGATACGTTATGATGAAATTCAGTCTTGATATATATATATGATTCGATGATCTTTGAGCCATGCTCAACTTGCTGTGAATAAAGCACGATTATTTGATACTCGATTAAGTGATAAATCTTGACTCCGAAAATTGTTATGATAAGAATAAAAAGGAAAGCCTTGGTTTCGAGTCAGTCTTAGGTACAATTGGCATTCCATAGAGTCTATAGAGCTCCTTGATAGTTTTGACTTCATTCCCTTGTTTGGATTACGGTCCCTTGTTTGGTACTTCGAGTAGCCTTGTTTGATGACAGAAGTCATAGGATTCGAGTATCTAGGTTGCTTGTAAATCAAGGATATATTAATGACAACACGTGATAATTGTAAATACAATATTGAAATTAACTCGATATCTTATTATACTTGTAACAACCTTGCTATATGATATGAGTTTAGAATTGGCTAACTTATCTTATAAGAAATCTATGTTTTGATGTAATGTTTCTCTTGTAAATCCTTTATATGCGAGAGATGTTTCATTTGACCCTTGGCATGATCTTGCTACTAATCGAACTTTAATATCTTTGTGACAAAATCTAAGTTTACAATTTGTAATGCATATTATCTTATGATAAGTAAATTATATTTGAGATAAGCCATGCTTGATAATTCTCTTGATAAGAAGTAAATGTATACTTATGTATGAGATAATTCCTTAGAAAGATTTAAGGATTTATTAGAAAATACATAATGTTTAAAGGACTATTTTGGACAAAACCAAGAGATTAATGGACTGTTGTGAACTTGTATAATGTACACATATATATGCTGCCATGATTTGTATGCGCATGTCTTTCTTGGACTGTTTTGAGTGTATATGATGTACACCTATTTGTTGCTGCCCTGATTAGTATATACATGTTATATGGACAGTTTTGCCATGAATTAAACCTATGTGGACTGTTTTGCCATGAAAGAATGCGTATACATGTTTTAAAGGGATTGTTTTGAATAAATATGAAGTATATGGACTGTTTTAAAGTATCAATGAGTATACATGTTTTAAAGGGATTGTTTTGAATAAATATGAAGTACATGGGCTGTTTTGCATGATTAATTTGTGTGTACAAATTAAGTGGACTGTTTTGGTTAAAAATGATCATACATGGACTGTTTTGCAAGATTAATTTGTGTGTACAAAGTGGTCTGTTTTGGTAAAAAATGATTAAATATTGGACTGTTTTGTATAGAATTGAACAACTATTGGACTGTTTATAATGTCTAAATATATAAGCATGATTCATGGAGTGTTTTTTATCGAGTTAAACAATCAATGGATTGTTTTGATAAGTTTGAATGTATATATGATTAAGTGGACTGTCTTGGAAAATATATGAAGTACAGTGAAGTTAGCTTATTATAAGTATATACATTGTGTGAGTGATCAAGTATTCTTATATATGTTCTGTCGGGACATTAAATTTGTTTGCATACATGCCTTAAATGAATGATATATATATATATATATATATGATGGTGTAAATGTCCATGTATAAAGATATATGTTTTATTCGAGCACCTTGCGCATAAAAATATGAACGAAAAATGCTTTTTTTGAATATCGTATAGATGCGACTTGTTTGAATAGAAATGCAGGCTGGTTTGTTGTGTTATGTAATTTGGTAATTTGTGTAATAAGCAATAGGTACCTATGAAATGCTAGGTAAGAAATGTTATAACCCTAGTACTTACCTCTTGGTCATGTCAATGTTTGCTTGAACCCTGATTGACCTTAGTGAAAGTTTAGTAATAAAACATAATGTTCAATGCTTGCTCTAGACTATTTCTGCTACCTCACTGAGTGTTTGCTTACTCTGCTCCCTTTACCTACATTTCAGGGTAAAATTGTTTATGGTTATCCTAAAGTTTGGATGAGATCACAAGTAGCCAGGAGTATGATTTGTAATCTTTCTTGGGAACTCCTAGTTTGGTGGCACATAGTCGATAAGCATGCATTGTGCATTTGGATCCATCTTTGTTGCTTATTATGAATATAAGCCTTATATGTTTATAAAGTTTTGTAAAAGGGCCTTTAATTATTCTATGGTTGCTTGATATATGTGATATAATAGTTGGTATAAGTGTATGGTTATTTTAAATCTATATGTGCCTTAAGTTGTTACTACCTTGATGTCATGTGTGCTTGTGGGATTGATATATATATATATATATATATGTTTATTAACATGTATTAACCCTAAGAAAATAATGTATTTGTAAGTTTAGATTGATCTTTTAAAATAAACGTTCGGTAAACATGCCAACAAAATATGTGTAAAATATTGCAATGTGTAAGTTATATGTGATTGTTTATGTTTGGACCTAACTTTGAAATAACCTTCATCTTAGTATTTTAGATGTAGCTATCACCCTTGTAAATGACCTTTATCGTCTTACGTCCGCTTGTTTGTTAAGCCATGTTAATTATGATGTTCGAACATTGCTTGTTGGTAAAGCTAGGTTAGACATGATATCTGAATGATTGCTACCTTGGTTATATGCTTGGTTGTGACAATTAATGCTTGGATAGTAACCTTGAATAGTAAGTCTTAATTTCTAATAGTACAACTTGTAAGTTTAAAGATTATTAATCCGTGTTCTATGTTCGTGAATAATCTTAAATCGTTTATTTTTATATCTTAGAAATGGTTTGAGATAGGCCAAGGTGTTAATAGTCTAAGATTAATCAAGCACATGAACGAAAAGAAATTTGATGTGATAGGTAGAGGTTTGTAATAATCTTGTGAGCTGTTGTACTCTAGTTAAAGGCACGTTATGACTTAGTGATTCAAGCTTATCGTTCATGCTTGTAAGTTGTTGTACATTATTTAAAGATGAAGTTAGACTTATCATGTCTAAAAGCTTAAAATTTTCCCTGATTTTCTGGTTACTTTTAGTTGAGAAGTAATTACTTATCGTATGATTGTTTGAATGTTTGTTCCTTAACACTACCTAATTCAGTTTACTTCTAAGCCGGGTTAGGGGTGTTACAGCTCAGAACCTTCAAACAGGAAAGTCGGATAAATCTAGTGCTTAAGGTTTTTGTTTTATTCTCGTTATACAAGAATAAGCAACGAGAGGCAGTTGTAATCACTAATTTATTTGGGGTGTTAACCCGGTTTTATGTTTTGTTAATCGTTGCAACAAAGGGCTTTGTTTATCTACTATACCTATTTTATTAATTCGTTGTACTATTACTATATATTAAGTATGTATGATTATCATTAAAATTCAAAGAAACAAAAAATGATTACTAGTATTATTATCTTTATTACAATTAGGTATTATTATGTTTTATTATTTATTATCATGTTATTATTATCAGTCTAAAAAAGAAATAAAAAAAGGTTATTAAATAAATAAACTTGCCCAAGTTTATTAATGTATATACAGCGCATTTACAAACTTTAAAACCCAAAGTTATACATATATATTTAGCCAACAATTTCCAACTAATTACTTAAACCCTAATTTTGATAACCGATGCCTCTCTTTGGTTTTTGCGTAGTCAAGCCATGACCGTTAGATTTTATTTAATCTAACAGTTCACCTTGAATTAGAAAGGCCCTTGTTCTTCCCCACTCGCGCGTGTGCAGCACCGCCCAAACTTTTCATCTTCCTCGTAGTCTCCACAAGCGTCTGTCTCCCTCTCAGCTTCGCCCTTACGTTGGTAGGGAGAACCAGATGCCAGATCACCTCCGCTCGACCTCACCAACAGCCACGTGCATCATCAGCCACATGCAAGGAAACACAAAATCAGATTATTAGAAGGATATCAGGGGATAAACCAACATTTTAGAGAAGACACCAAAACACCAGAAACAACAGAGGGAGCCAATAGGGCATTTCAATTTTATTTTCTATTTTCTAAACACATGTAATTATCAAGGGTATATAATGAAGCCCTAAAGCTATTGAAAGAAAAAAAAAGGGATTCTGGATTTTTGAGCAATAGAGAAAAAGGAAGCAATCTCAAGCATTTTCAGAGGTAAAAAGGGCTCTTGATTTCTATTTTCATTTCGAGTTAGAAAAGGAAAAAAAGGGTTAGGGTTTAAGTTTTTTACCCTCGTGACCATACGGTTTCCCTCGATTCGTCGCAATTCATCGCCGTTGATAAGCCTTTTGGCCTCCCCGAGGCCATGCATGGTGAATCGGTGAAGAGGCTGGCGTTGAAAAAGTTATAAAACTAGATTTAGAGTCTCGCTTTTTAAAGGTTTAGAGCAGAAAGGGGCTCATTTTTGAAAATCCATTTTAGATATGAGTTTAGAAGAGGAGGAGATGTGTTTTAGGGTTAGGGTTTTGACTCTCCGACGCATATAAGCGGCGGCCGATGCGGCCGATGCAGTGGATTACGACGGTTGACCGTCAGAATCTGGGGATGGCAGTAGTTTTTTTGGGTTCTCAGATGAACACCAGGCGGCGTTCATCTCTTTTCCAGAGAGGATGATGAGTTTTTAGAGTTTTTTTGGAAATGATAAACAAAAAAAATTATTTTCAGCAAAAACTGAGTTTTATACTTGTTTTGAAAAAATAAAATGGATTATTTACCTTTTTAAGGGCCTCCGCATTTTTTAGTTCTCAGCCCTGGTCCTCATGCGTTTTAAAATAGCCGCCTAGCTTTTTCATTTTTTAAAACATTTCAATTTCGTCCTTTTTAGTTTAATCTTCTTTATAAATGATTTAATTCCTATTTTAGTCCTTAAAATCTCCGATTTGGTTTATTTCAGTCTTAAATCCAGAGGAGAAACTCCTAATTTACCCTTCTTCATGCATATTTATTTTCAGTCCCATTTTCTGTTGAAATTTATTCTTACCATGTTTTGTTGCGGGATATTCACGTACATTATGTGTTTTTTGTAGATATATATGTGTTACATATTATTTCATGATATATGTTTTATACGATATATAGTTGTATATGTTACCCTATTTTTAGGTATTAAACCTTTATAAAATGTATGTTTATAATATAAATATATATATATATAAATGCATATATTATATGTTTTATATACATTACATAATACATAGTTTAAATGATATATACATATATGGCTACTGCCATTTTTTATATATACATATTCTTATACGTATATATATATATATATATATATATATATATATATATATATGTAAATAGATATAAGTATAGCAACCTGTTATATAATATGATGCTAATGTACGATACTTAGGATCCTTTATCTTGTATTTACTTCATGCCTTGGTTGATATTTGTCATATTCATGTTGCTTTTTCCATGTTGTTATATCTTGCATTCGGAATATAAATTGCTAATACGGTGCCCTTTTATTCGGGAAAAAATGTGGCTAGTATCAGTCGTAGTGGTGGTGGTTTTTTCGTTTATTCTCGAATAACGGGCCCTTAAAATCTACTCATATGTATAACCGAATTTTGATTTAATCATCACTTTAACTCGCAAAATTCAATATTAACAAAGTGGTAATTGATTTGGTACCAAGCTTGGGCGTGGTGGGGGTGAGAAACCTTCCCCATTCGTAACCGACTCTCGAACCCGTAGTAATCTTTGGTTTTATTTTCTGTGTCCAGTCTCCTGACCGATGGCGACTCCAATTCCTATTTCAAAACACGATCTTTAAATAAATCCACAAAATCCATTTTTTTCATAAAATATGAGATAACCTAACATCGAATTTTTCAAAAACGTCACTACAAAGAGGTGAAATGTTACCGAGTGTTTGAGTAGGTAAACGATTTTTGAGGTTAACAACAACCATTATAGCATAGGCCCAATACTTCAGTGGCATTGCAACTTGGGCTTGGAATGTAAAAAGCTGACCTGACTGAAACCGACTTGAGTCAGAACTGCTTGTGGCTCGATGTGGTGGTGACCCGAAATCGATTCGAGTCCGAACTGGTGTTGACATGAACTCGAGTTAGACTTGGAAATTTTGGATTTGAACCCGACCTGAGAACGACCTAAACCCAAGTTCAACCTAATAATGTGGTAACCGAACCCGACATGCATCCGACCTGATGTGAACCAAAACCCGAGATTAACCTGGTAAATAACTGATATTATCCGACCTGTTATGAACCTGAGCTGTAATTGTAACCCCTAAACCCGGCCTAGAAGAAAAGACTGAATTTAGGAAGTCACGTTTGAAAACTTAACCCTCAAGAAAACTAATTTTAAAAGTTATACTTTAATTTAAGATAAAATAACAGTAATTTAATAAGTAACTTATAATAAATAAAACATAAATATCATAATAAATATCTGAATGGTTACATAAAATCTATAAAATAATATAATATAAGAATGCTTAAATTATCCGAAAACATAAATAGTCCCCAAGTATGAAATTACATCAATGTTCCAAAATAATAAATAATCATCTGAATAATTAAAATAGTTCCATACTGAATAAAAAATAACCGAATAAAATGTGAGATCCTCCAAGTATCACGTCGCCTAAAGTCCAAAGATATCTGTAAGAGGAAACTATGGGGGAGTAAGCTAAAGAGCTTAGTGTGTCTCTAAAGTGCATGAAAAAACTCAATCTCAAAAACATAATTATTTCGATAAAATCTTTAAATTCACAAATGACGATGCACAACACAAAATCTTTAACTTATAAAAATAATGCAATGAATCCCAACTATAGCACCGTCCCAAGAGTAAGGTTCCCCAGAACCACTCTCTGCATCCACCAGTCGATGTGTGGTAAAAACCGCTACTTCCTCCGTACAATCCCAACCCATGCTGACAATGATGTAAAAATCACATTTTTACTAGTCTTAACACATAGTTTGATAAATACAATATTTCATAGTTCGAAAAATTCGATGAGCACAATTCGATAAATCCTTAAATCAAATAAAATGCATGAAAAATTCATCATGTCACATCACATGTATAAAATATGCATACAATATAAAACAATGTGACACGATAAAAATCATTACTATATATCACAGTAAGAAAACACACCTTAAGCAACAATAGCTCTATTGTCGAGAAGAACGTTTCTCACGTTCAGGTCTAGCATTGGGCCTAGCTGAATCGGAACCTACGATATTAAACTTTACATCAAAATCTACCACTATGCCACCAACTAAACACTAATACTAAATTAATTATCAAAGGCATAGAATTAATTTGCGAAGACAAGGGGAAGACACGCCTATATCAATATTATAGAAACATTCGAATGACGACAATTTCAAGAGGTGCCGTGAGTTCTAAATCTAGACAGCATCAATGTGATGAAAGTTGGTAGATTCGGAAACAAGCGGTAGCCAAAGGAGTAGCTGGTGCGCGATGGTGTTGGAATTCAAAGGGGTGGGCACTGACGTCCTTGAATGGACAGTGGTTTCAAGTGGTGCAAAGGAATAAACTGGTTTTAGGTTTTGTTTTGTTTTCCAAGTTCTCGCATAGATGAAGGGCAGAATATTTATATAGCAATAAAAAAGGTAAATTACAAAGTATGCCATCAGTTTTTTAGGGTTTTCATAAAGCAACTCAACTATTTAAACTTTGCACTATTGGCCTTTTTAGTTTTCAAAAATTACATAATAGTGCATATAGACTTCAAAACGAAATATAAAATAAACCCCGACGTTTTAGAAAGCTATAAGTAAATCCTTAAGCAATAACATATAATAAAAATGGCCATAATTTTAAAAAAATAAGGAAGAATCATTCTAACTTTTAAATTTTCGCAAATTATCTTGTATTCCAAATCTTTTAGTTTTTAACAAATTATTTCAATAAAAGAAATACCCAAAAAGTTAGGGTTTGGGAATTAAAAAAATTAATATTAGGGTTTTAAATTTGGGGCTAGAAATTGAGGTGTTACAATTTGGGTTTAATTTTTTGGGGTGTTACAGTAATTGACTCAACCTATAAATGACTTGACTTGTTATTAAAGTGATCTGATATTTACATGACTTGGTATTTATCTAACTTGTAATAACTAATAAGTTACAATAGATGAAGTTGTGAGATTATGAATTTATTTATATTATAGTGTGACAAAATACATCTTCACAATTTAAAGTACATGATTAACTATGATCATTAAATTAATATTTTTACTTTTTTATAGTTTATAAATTATAGTATATAATAATATTTAAAAGTTTTATTAAATTAATAACTTGAGATGGATAAGTTTAAAACAAATTATTAAGAATTTAAACCAAATTATTAATTACGATCATTAAATTAATAAATTTGCTTTTTTTATTAAGTATGATCATTATATTAAAAAATTAATTATAACCATTAAATTAATTTTATTAAATGATTCATTTGTTGATTATTAACTTAATCATTAGAAATAGGTGGCTTTAAATATCAATAAGTTTAATTATTATTTTGATGTAATAATTAATGAATAATTTAAATATAACTTAACTTAATATATATATATATAATTATATATATTTCATATTTGAACATGATTGTACATTTGTACAATTGTACTTATGATAAATTGATAATACCAAATAATCAAAACATGAGATTGATAAATTTAGTAACTTCACAAATTCTAAAAAATTAACGGTCTAACACAATTTATAAATGTAAAAATTAAATCAACTAAATAAATTTATGTTAAAATTTAAGCTCTATGATCTTATAGAAAAAGTTTTACAAAAATTTATAAATGTACATTATAATAATGGTTTGCACTTATCAACATTTTAAAATCATTTTATATAATCTAATGTATAATATAATAAAATTAATCATTTAACAATAAAATTTAAATAAATGAATTAATAATTTAAAGTTATTATTATTAGCGGTGTTTATTAAATTTATAAATACTAAAAATACCAAAATTAATTAATAATGGGTTATTTTGTGGGTTTAGTACTTAAAAATCTAAGGTTTAAGGTTTATAATTTAGGCTATTAGAGTTATATTTTTGTTTTTATAATGCTATAATATTTAGGGTTTATAGTTATTGGTGTATGAGATTAATTTTAATTCTTTAAGGTTTGTTGTTAACGATTTATAGTTTAGTTTAAGGTATTGGTTTTTGAGATTAGTTATGCTTCTTTAAGGTTTATGATTTATGATTTAATATTAACAGTTTGTGGTTTATGGTTTAATTTAGTGTTATTGATTTATGAGATTAATTCTGATTTCTTAAGGTTCATGGTTTAGTTTAATATTTAGTTTAGGGTTGTTGGTTTATGTGATTAATTTTGGTGTATAATTATATTAAACCAAAGTTTATATGGTATAACAATAATAATAATGTCTTAATTGAATTAACTTATTAAACTTAGAATCTAATTGAGCTAAATTAAAACCTAGAAGCATAAATCACAAACATTAAAAAAATCTAAAACTAAATGTGAAATTTCAATTAAATTAATCTAAATTGGGAGTCAATTGAATTAAACTAAAACTTAAAAGTGAAATTTTAGGACTTAAATAAAAAAATATCTAACGTCGTAAGGGATAAAAGGATAATTACCCCTACCTAAAAGTTGACGCGGGTTCTTTCCCGCCCACCCTCTCATTTTAATTAAAAATGAAAGAAAGAAAAAAAATGGTAAAAAAAAGGGAAAATGACGAGATTTTGGAAGGAATCAGGGAAATAAGCCGCCTAAATTTTAGGTTAGGGATTAATTACCCTTTAGGTCTTGTTGCGTTTTAAATGTTACATTTTAGTCTTAATATTCACTTTTAAGTTTTAGTTTAATTCAAATATCCCCACGGTTTGGACTTCGGATATAGCAATCTCCTCCTCATGGTGATATTAAATCCTTAAAATTTTACTTTTAGCCGAAATTGACCCCTATTTATTTATAATTTTTTTAATTTAATCTAATAACTTCAATATGATGATATTTTTGTTCATTTTAGTTCATAAGAATTAATTTTTAGCCAAAACTGACCCCTATTTATTTCTATGGTAAAATTGGTCACTAGACTCTCAAATTTCTCCACTTTCAAATTGTCAAATTAATCCCTAATTTTGGTTTATGCTATATTTTATGGTAAAATTGTGAAATTGGTCACTTGACTCTCAAATTTCTCCACTTACAATTTGTCAAATTGATCCCTAATTTCAGTTTTAGGCTGTATTTTATGGTGATATTGTGAAATTGGTCCCTAATTTTGGTTTTTGACTTAGGGTTTAGGCCTTAGTGTTAATGGTTTAGGGTTTATAGTGTAGTCTAGGATTTTTGGTTTATGAAATTAATTTCCATGGCTTAAGCTTTATGATTTAGGATTTAGTGTTTAATATTAATGGTTTAGGGTTTATGGTGTAGTTTATGGTTATTGGTTTATGAGATTATTTTGTATGGTTTAAGGTTTAGGGTTTAGCTTAGTGTATGAAATTATTTCAAGAGTTCTATAGTCTATAATCTATATATAATATATCATATGCGATGATATTATTATTAATTTATTACTATAGTCTATAGTATATGCCTCTATGATCTATAGTCTATATTGATATGTGTAACATGAATACATCTAATACGTGTTATGTGATTATACTTTTTAGGAGTTATAGCCTATACGTTTATGTGATTAGTTTAGGGCTTAGGAATGAAATTTAGGGTTTAGAAATTTAATGTTCAATTAATTTCCTATAAATCTGTATTTAAACTGAAATTGATCCTCATTTATTTTTAAATTATGCAATTTAGTCCAATATTTTTAATATAATGATATTTTTGTTCATAAGTCCCTAAAAATGTACTTTTAATTGAAATTGACCCATATTTAATTCACTTTAGTCACAATTATATATATATATATATATTAGATTGTAACATATTTCTGCATCCTAAGGGGATATTTTGGTTCATATTAATCCTAAAAAATTACTTTCATCAGAAATTTACCCGCAATTACCATACCGAAGTCTATTTGAACACGGTAAGACCCGATTTGAACTTCAACCGAAACCAATATTACCCGACCTGAATTTTATCCGTCAACGACGTAACCCGACTTGAACATGGCTCGACCTGAAGTCCATCTGAACCTGAAGTAGCCCATTAATTAACTGATTCTGACCTGAACCGTTTTGGCCTGAACTGAAACTTACCCGACCTGAAATTAACCCAACCCGAACCCGAATTCAATCTGATTTGAAATCAAACTGATAATGAACTGAATATGAGTCGACCCGGACCTGACCTGATCCGTGTCGAATCATTAAATTGACCTGAAATAATTCATATCTTATTTAACCTGACCTGAAACCTAAATGATTATCTGATTTCACACCCCTAGCTTGGGCAAGCATTGCAAGGGCAGTCTCAACAACGTGCCTATAAATTTATGTTTATATATTATATGGATTATTCAAAAAAAATCTCTATATTTATGTTTATATATTATATAGATTATATACAATGATCATAGGTTGAGTAGTAAAGAATACTTAAAGAAAATCATACTGAATGTGGCTTCAATCTTTACATAAGTAATTTTTAATTCTAAGCAAGTACATTTGACCGATTGTCCAAGCTATTCATCTTGTTCTCTCATATTCTTTTAGGTTATGAGTTCTAGACCTATTAGGAGCACTCTCATCCTTCCCCTAGAATCTTCCTTTCCCTCCCCTCTAGGTAGAATTAGAAATAAGATTAGAATTAAAATTTGTCAAAAAATAATTTTAAGTTCTTTTTAAGATTATATAAAAAGTATGAAATGTAAAAAAAAACACACTATTATAACAATATTTTTAGAAACTACAATTATAATAATAGTAATGATTATTCAAAAGAAAGTTTATTTTAGCCATTTCTCAGCTAAGATGATACTTGATTAACCTGTTTAATTGATGCTGACAATTGAACATGTTGGTTAAGTCGATTTTCACCAAATTTTGCCGACTCTTATACAAGTTTTAAATTTTTTTTATAATATTTCATATTTTATGCACTAATAAGGTGTAATTTAACAAACTATTTGCAAATAAGATTTTGTTAAATAATTTTAAGTGAAGTTATTTTTCTTTGTTTTTTTCTGGTTTTCAGGGCGAATTAGTTCGAACTGAGCCGCGTCGCATACCTGATTTTAGTGAGTGAGTTTCCCAACATGAATTTTTTGCATACACAAGGCCTCAAACTCGAGACCTGCTTAAGCAATACCAAACTCCTTACCACCTAGATCGACCTCATTAGATAAATAAAGTTACTTTAATTTAATTTATTTTCATTGATTTATTTTTAATTTTTCATTTGATTCATCTGCTATGTGCAAAACTATACATTATCCATGTATTAAATTAAATCTGTTATATTAAATAATTAAAAAGTAAAAATATATAAAAACATTTGATAAATTTCAGTTGGGATATACAACATGTTGAGTTGATCAATCGATGGATAATGGCCAAGAGGGGGTGAATTGACAATTTAAAAATGGTGGGAGAAAATTGCAAAAAGAAAGACAAATTGTAAGATGATTTATAATGGTTCAACCTTCTAAACAAGGTCTACATCCACTACCTTAGCTATCACACTAAAGATTTCACAAATTCACTAATTTTTCTTCATTTATAGGCCAAATAAGATAACCTCACAAACCACCTAGACTTATATCCCAAAGTCTAGTGTCCCATTTCCTAAAATTGAGTACAAATAAACAAACTTTGAGAATCCTCCTAAGGAGATTGTTTGCAGAATTTTCAACTCACTAAAACCCCAACACTTGATGAATATGAAAATACAAGAAGTTCAATCAAGTATGTACAAGATATTATAATGAAAAAAAACAAAAAAAACTTAGATTTTTGCTTGAATGTTTTAGAATAGATGTCTTGTTGTTGAAAAAGCTTTGGAGACACTACAACAAAATAGGTTTTTAGCGGCATTTTTTAGCCTTATAATGGTATTTTTTAGCACTGCTAAAAACCTTCTCGACACTAAGAAAAGCACTGCTGAAACCAGCGTTGCAAACATTAGCGGCGTTTCGTAAAAGAAACGTCGCAAGAGATTGTTTTATATAGCGGCGTTTGATATTCAAAATGCCGCTAATAACCTTTTCTTTATCGGAATTTGAAGTACAAACGCTGCAGTATGTCGTAAGTGAAATGTAGTTCAAGATTGTTCAGTAGAATAAACCAAACATGAACCTAAGAAATCAACTAAGATGACAGATTATGTGATTGGTTCTACTTTGTCATTGTCATCATTTCTTGAAGTTGATTTTGGAGTTTCTGATATGTTGTTTTTCTCTCTGCTTCTCTCGCTTCTGCTTCGGCTTTAAATTGAGAAAATTTTGTATCCACCTGAGTTAACTATTGTTTTAAACGATTAACTTCTGCCTAAGAAGACTTACTCTGTGATAGCATGTATTGAGACGAGCTAGATCCAAAATATTTTGTTGGGGTAACGAATGATCCTTGACAGCTATCCAAAATAATTTTAATATGATTCAGATGAAAATAAACAAACCAACCAACCAAAAAAGGAATATTATGCATAAAATCTCTTCTCCATTTCAGTTTCACTTGCCAACTCTTTTCTTACGTGGTAATCTTTATGTATTTTTCCCCTTGAATCTGAAAAGGATTGAAATGGCAGATATTTGATAAGCAATCCAAAAGGAAACGTGTGTCACAATTTGCAAAGCGAAATTGAACAGAAGATTATGCATAAAAAAACTGCAGAGTATTCAAATACTTCATCAGAATTCCCATTGTCCTTGAATTTCTCATATGTACGAAAAGGAAAAAAATAACTAAAGAGCACCTTTGTCAAAATGATCTAAGATAGTTCATGGAGTCGAAACATTTTTTTTTAAAACTGAGAACTAAAACAAATCAAAACTAGACGAAATATGGAATGCAAATTCAACAAAACTAAATTAGCAATGTTTCCATCCAAAATTCTCCAATAAAATCTCAAAAAAAGTGAAATTAAGAAAGACAAATGAATAACATACCTTCTGTTTTGTTCAATGAGGGGGCTGGAAAAGGAGAGAACCGATTGCTTCGATTCCGGCTAAAAATCTTGAAAAGTAAAGAAAGAGCCAAATTCAAAGACTGCCTGAATCGGTTGACGAGTGCATAATTGATCTATTTTATATGCCCTTAATCCTTGTTTATTGCATGTTTTCAAGCTCATTTTGGTTGCATTTAGGTTAGATTGTACATATTTGCATATTGATAGAGAGTTACATCACATGTGCTTTAATTGTCATATATATTGGTGCTTTTGACGGGAATGTGGTGTTTTGTGGTGCATGTCCAGGATGCTGGTGGATGCTGGAGGATTGCTGGAGCAAGAGATGAGCAGATTGCATGGCTGGAGCTGACGAGGCATAAAGAGTTGGAGATGAATCTACATTTTCTTATGTGGACGTTCTCCCAAATACGCTACATTCAATGAGGTGGGAAACAATTGCCTTTCTTTAATGAAGCCGCACAGCTTTAGGGTACTGAAACCTCAATTTCACCGCCTATATAAGGAAGACTTGGACGCTACTCAAAGGAGAGACCGGTCGATAGAGAGCACAATTCAGATGACAGTCCTAGTCTGAGCTTGCAGAGAACCACTAGGGTGAAGCTAGACGATTCCCCTCATCGAACGAAGCCATCGAGAGAGGCTGGCGGTGAGGAGGCTTGCGGCACAGTTGGATGGCACATGGGGAGTTTTGTCGAGGATGCTCAGCTTCTTTCTTTTCCTTTGCTTGATAAAATGACATACTATACTTTTAATTATGGTTGCTTTACGCTCAGACATGAGCTAAACTTTTTAGTTAGGATTATTGCGTACTAGGATTTTATGTTTTGATTATTATATTTCAATGCTTTAGCTGCTTTTATCTTCATCTATTATGTTCATGTACTTAATGTGTAGTTAATCGTGAGAGCTATTCGAGAGAGGTCTATTAACTATTGATCTATGGCTTAATATTCGAGAGAGTTAAGTTATACAAACGTGAACAGTGGGGCTAATCCGTCAACTTAGTCTTAATTCAGCTTAGACATAAGTGTAGGGTTTCAATGACTCAAAGTGAGTTCTTAAACAAATAATAAAGTTGTTAGGGTTAACGCAGACATGTATCACCTTAACTACAATGTTATTAACTTCTAGGCATTGAGAGAGTAAGAAGTTCTTTAGAAAATCCTATCCAGTAGATGAAGAACCTAAGGGTTTACGCAGAAATGTATTGTCTGTCACTATAGAATTGGGATAGATAATCAAGCATATATCCTTAGCAATAATCTCAACCTCTATAATTAATTGTTAAGTCATTGCAGTTGTTTGTCTTTATAATAGCTATCTTTAGATTAGTTAAATTAGTTTTTTAAACCAACATTCACCAATACTTGCAAATACATTCCTAAGTACAATAACTTCGTATTTATTAATCCAATCCTCATGGTTTCGACACTCTACTCTCACTTTATTACTTGATACGACGAGTATACTTGCTCTAAAGTGCATCACAATTCGACAAGCATCAAGTTTTTGGCGCCGTTGCCGGGGATTAGCAATTGATAATTACGTTGTAATTGCGCTTAGGACTTTTATTTTTATTGCATTTAATTTTTGTTTTTATTCTCAGGTTTGCTTCAATGCATGACCAAAAGGTCCACCAAATAACCTATTCTTCTATATAATCTGCAAATTGAAAGAACCTTTCAGAGACTTCTACGAGAGACCAAGACGATGGTGAAAGGTGAATAGATTCCACCAAGGAACAACCTTGAGAACGCGCGTAATCCACAAGAAGTACTTCTAGTCGATGGACAACAAGGTATTGGAGCAGGAAATAATAGCCAAGTCCAACAGGAGGATCCACCACCTGCCAGGCATAAAAGACATATTAGAGATATCATCGAGCCCGTTATCAACAACCTTAATCCACCAATTGTGGTACCTGATCTAGGGACGGCCCACTTTGAGCTGAAGCCCGTTATGTTCAACATGTTCAATAATATTGGACAATTTTGAGGGTTCACAAGAGAAGATGCTCACGAGCACATCCAAGCTTTCTTAGAAGTTTGTGATTGTTTCAAGCAACCAAATATACCTACCGATATGTTCAACATGCTCAATAATATTGGACAATTTGGAGGGTCTGTAAGAGAAGATGCTCGCGAGCACATCCAAGCTTTCTTAGAAGTTTGTGATTGTTTTAGGCAACCAAATATACCTACTGATGCCTTGCGACTCAAGCTATTCCCTTTCTCGTTGCATGATCGAGCCAGCGCATGGTTGAAGACTTGTTTCACGGGATATATAACATCTTGAGACAACTTGTGTAGCAGGTTTCTGCACCGATATGATCCACCAAACATGCACACGTAGAAGCAAAGCGACATCATCTCTTTTCAACAATGCGATGATGAATCCATGTATGAAACATGGGACAGACACAGAGACATGCTTTGGAAGTGCTCAATCTTTGGATTCACATATTGGCTACAAGTCATGACGTTTTATAATAGCGTCAATACACAAACAAGGATGATGATCGGCTCGTCAGCTAATGGTACTTTGCTCTATAGAGAACCTGTCGAGGCTTTCCAAACACTTGATAGGATAGCCAACGCCGACTACTAGTTCCCAAGAGAGAGATTGAGGCTTGGACCTAAAGCTGCTGTAACACTCCAATTAGATAAGTCTCAGACTGTAGCAGCTCAACTCTCTACCATCAATAACATACTTAGGAACATACAAGGAACCTCCAATGTTCGAGAGGCCAAGGTGGTTCAATACACTTGCGAGCATTCTGATGGATAACATCTGTCGAGCGAATGCCCTCAACAACAAGAATCTGGATGTTACGTAGGGAATACAAACAGTAACACCAATCTGTACTCCAACACCTACAACCCAGGGTGGCGGTAACATCCAAATTTTGGTTAGGGAGGTAACAAAGGAAATTCAAGAGCACAACCAGCTACATCAACCGACCCTCTTGGATTCCAAAAGACTCAGAGGCAGAAACAAGGAACTTCTAATTCCAATTCTAATTCTTTTGATAGTTCTTATCAAATGTTTATGGAAATTGTCCATGTCATTATACAAGATTAACCAACCTACTTGAAGAAGCACAATGACATGCTCACAACACAGGCAGCCATGTTGCAAAACCAGCAATTGATCATGCAAAACAACACCGCCTCAATTAGTTCCTTAGAGACTCGAGATGGACAGATTGCCCAGATGTTGAAGATGAGACAAACTAGTAGATTACCTAGTGATATTAAAGTCACTGGGGCTTTTAATGCAGAGAAATGTAATGTCATCACTCTTCGTAGTGGCACACAATTGAGGACAGAAGCCAAGTTTGGGGGAAGCTCTCTAGTAGATCCTACTCTAATCAAAACATCCATCAATGCTCATGCACCAAAGGAACCAACTCTTGTGCCTGATACAGTGAGTGCCCTTGCTACTAAAGGCAAAGATGCATCCCGTAAGCCACAAGACAACCTTAGACCACCACCTTTATTCCTACAGAGATTGAATCTTAGAAACAAAATGCCCAATACCAGAAATTTCTAGAGATGCTTAAACAATTTCACATCAATGTCCCACTTCTAGAGGTCATTGATCAGATGTCGATCTATGTAAAGTTTCTGAAGGAAATTGTGACAGAAAAGAAATGTGAGTGATATTAAAACTGCCACCACCATGGGCAAGTTTTTGGAAGTGCTAAGTAATTTACCACCCAATATGAAGGACCCTGGCAGCTTCACCATTCCATGCTCGATAGGCCACAACTAATCTGGTCGTGCCTTATGTGATCTCAGTGCAAGTGTAAACTTGATGCCGAAACCTGTGTTTAAAAGATTAGGGATGGGAAAAGCAAGGCCTACATTAGTGATCCTTCAATTGGCCGATTAATCTCAAATTCAAGCCAAGTGTAGAAATAAAGATGTGTTTGTTAAGGTAGGTAAGTTTATTTTCCTGGTAAACTTTATTATCCTTGACTGTGAAGCTCATGAGAATGCACCCATCATCTTGGGAAGACCATTCCTAGCCACCGAACGGATCATGATCGACTGTGAGAATGACAATTTTACCATGAAGATGATCACATTCAATGTCTTCAGCCTGCCCAAGTATGTGGATGGATATGAAGATTTTCAGCTCTTAAACAACAAAGAAGCCATAACAGATGAGACCATGCTTACAACCAATGACAAGGGAGAACACTCCATAAATTGGCATTTTTCCAAATCCAAGAATCTAAATGCTCAATTATGCAAATACAAGGCATTAATCATAGATGAATTCAGTAGCTTGGTCAAACCAAGACTTACACCAACCATGAAAACCATGCTTATTGTTACCTTCTCAAAAGTATTGTTTTTCATGCCTATTTTGATATGCTTTTGCTTGTTTTCAAGTACATTTAGTTGCATTAGTTTGTTAGAATCATGCATTTACATAAAAGAGTTAGTAGACTGCCTATGCCAATGTCATTGGTTGTTTTTAGTGGCCTTTACGCAGGTTGGCAGATGGAATGGCAAGAGGAATGGATGCAGGATGCAGGGACGCAGTTAGGAATGCCAAGGTGAATGCCAAATGTTGCAGGAACGGAAGGACCAGATGAGTGCCAAGCATTTGTTGGCATAGAGGTATGCCAGCGGCCATGCCAAGAAGAGATGAACCCCGAAAAAATAGGAAATGATCAGGCTCCTAAAATATCGCATTTGGATCAACTTTCAAAAAAATAGCGGATAAGGTGATGCCAAGTGATGTTGGCAAAGTTATGCCAAGCTCATGTGCCAAGATGGCCATGGCATGATGACGTCGGCCCTAGCCTGATAAGCTATCACACCGAGCTGATAAGATATCAAAATGATCGGATTGAGCTCTATCTCTTCTTGATCATTTCACAATCAAATACAAAGGCTTATTGTAACACCCCCTACCCCGGGTTAGTAGCAAACCGGCTCGGGAACGTTACATAAGCAAGGACAAGGCAAGGCTAGAAAACAATACAAGAATAAACAAAGCAAAAATTGATAACTCGTCCTTATTAGATGAGTTACTTAACCAACAAGTAAACAAACATACTTACATAACTAACAAGCAACTAAGCATTCATTTGATTTCAAGTCATTATAGGCATTCGAACAAGGCATATAATTGTTTCCTTTCATACTTACATTATATGTTACTACTTAAACGATAAAATTTACTTCATTTAATCCCTATCATTCGAATTGAACTAAGACAAATAACCTAATTCCATTCCATTTCATTGTTCCTTAGATTTATACATGAACATCTTATCCCTAAATTACTAACATGATTCTTGAACATTCAAATTTCATGTAACTTGCTTCCATTCAAGTCATTCTCTATACCCAACCATTCGGCCATCATCAAGATAATACCAAAATACATACATCAAGGTATATACACACACACAAGTGACCATATAGTTCCCAAGGCATTCGATTGGAATACAAGCAAGCATGGTTTGATCATCCTACATTCAATTCAAACAAGACATGTACAAAAACAAAACATTTGAATGTTCCATGGTAAACTAGATCAAACACTTATTCATTTCAATACAAACTCATTTATGTGCAACAATCATCATTCCAGTATATGAAATTTAAGTTCATTACATCATTGTTCACATTGCCAACCAGGCTTGTGACACAGTAGGCCCATACAAGACCAATATATACAAGTACCAAAATGCATGATTGAGCTAAAGTCTATACAATCTAGTTCCACCAATCTAGGAGATATACAAAACAAGTATGAAACCATACTTTAACTATGCTTGTGTCTTGCTTTGAGCTCAAGTAATCAGGCTTCAAGATCAAGCAACTCTCGAATCATTTATCCTGTAGTTGGGAAGAATGAAAACGAGAGTGATAAGCACATGAATGTACTTAGTGAGGTAGTAACTAGTTCTAACCATTTATTATATCAAGTTTTGTTTCATTTAAACAAGAATGAACCTAGCTAGGGGTTTCAAGCATTAAAATGATCCTAGCTAAGGCTTTCAAGCATCAAGATAATCCTAGCTAAGGATATCAGACATTCGGCTATCAAGGAACAAGAACATGGAATCATACTTTATGTATTCATATAAAAAATCAAGCACATCATGCTTACAAAACAAGTAATCAAGAAAGTCATGCTTACATGACAAGTAACATACAATTCATGGCTTTCATGTCAAGTAACATACTATTCATAGCTTTCAAGACAAGTCACATGTGTTTTATGATTGTTATTACATGTGTTATCAATTAAACAACCCCCTTGGTACTTAGTTTGTATAGGTAATCGAGTCTCTAACCAACTGTCGCCATAAGATGCACCGTACGTACCCTCCGTCTGTCGCTAAATAGGGGCCTTAACCCTGGACCGTAGTCCACCCTGACACAATGAGCTCTAGACTCTATGACATGCCCTTCTACCTAGTCCAACTAGCTACCAAGGTTGTTCGATTTACCATTTATACAAGTGTTTCAAGATCAAGATCATATTAACCAAGTTCATTTCATATTAGGCCCTTAGGCCATTTGAGCCATAGCTCACATTTTATGGAATTTTCATGTTTCATTTCATCAAAATGAGATGATATCTCAAGCAAGTCTTTAGCATTCGATCACATGCATCATGATGCATACAAGCACCAATGTACCATTTAAACATTCTTAGCATTCAAATAAAACATGTATTCAAGATGTGATCAAATTTCATGCATTACTAGTCATTCTTCCATTATTAGTTCAAGTCCTTATTAGCTTCATTTAACATTTCAAGAATGTAAACAAGTATGCATTTGTTAGGACCTAGTCCTAACCCTAGAGATAACTACACTCACAATACTCCAAGCTTAGCTAGTCTTGGATCTAGACTCCTTTGTTCTTGGCTTTAGGATGATCCACTCTATCCTCTTCCACCAAGTTTACTCCTGGTTCTATCAAATTACACAACAATTACTTGTCAAAACAAGTTCATATGATCATTCAATCAAGGCAAGGTTACAAGTATGCAACATACACAAATTTGGTAGCATGTTCATGTACATTCTTCACTACACTTATCTATACTCTAGTTCAGGTAAAACAAGGCAGAATCAATGTCCTAAAACTGTTTACAAAACAATTTACAAATTGCCACAAAACAGTGTACAATTACCTATACTACTACTGCCAGGCAGCTTGCACTCTAGTCACTTAGTCATGCATAACTTTCATTCTGTACGTCGGAATTTTAATTGGTTTATATCGTTGGAAAGCTAACGCAAATGTCTTTATAACCATATAAGTCTTGAATTTTAATTCGTTTCCAACTAATACAGTTTTTAACTTACAGACAGGATAATTTGCTACATTGGACAATTTGCATTGTCCCTAGTGTTTCTTCTCTACATTTCATTCTACAACCCAGAATTCAGTTTTGTTTTCTCCTAATGAATTTAGACATATCAAGATGTTTTCCATAAAACTTTCAGCCTTAAATTCATTTAATAAAATTTATCGTGATTTTGGAAAGTTACTGCCCAAAACAGAGCATTCTGGGCAGATTACACTAGGTTGAATTTCTAGCTTCTTAACTCATTTTAACAAGGTTCTAACATGGCAATTCAATTCATTTTCAAGTTCTTACATGTCTAGGTCAGTCTAATACACCTAGAAATGTGCTTAAAATAGGGCATTATCATGTTGAACCCAATTTAATCTATTTGATCAACGTTGCACATCCAATTTACCAATTGAGCAATCCATTACCTAATTTAACTAGTCCAATTAGGTGCTTTCACGTTTCCAGAAAGTTATCTATTCAATTCAATCTTCATTTCATCTACCATCATGATCAAAATAGGGTTCTATATCCAATTGACATGTCTAAACACTTTTTGTATCAAAACAGTCCCTAATCAAGACTGTTTTCAACCATGTACACATTTCTCAAATTTCCAGCAACCATATATATTTCTTTTATCAAATTGGTTACTAGTATTCACAATTTCAAGTTCAAATTAAATATAACATGATTTTAACACACATAACAATCATCCAATTCAATTTATACAACAAGAACATCATCAATCACTCACTCAAACAAGTTGTTAGGGATGAAGGATTTAGAATCCACTTGCAATCTTCCTAGCTATTCAATTTTCATGCAATTGTGATCTCATGCAAGATTCCTTCCTCAACAATGGTGGTTTTCGTTTCCTAGATGGATGGGAGGAGTTTCGGCCAAGGTGGAGTGGAGAAGATGGTAGAAAGATGGCCACTTGGCCATGGTGTTATCACATGGCTTAGCTATTTGCCTCCACTTGGCAAATTTTGGCCTAATTGTTTCATAAATCCTTAATTACTCATCCTTATGGCATGCAATTCTACATTTACAATTTGTTACTATTTGATCCTTCATGATTAAGCTACTTCTTTATCAATCCATCTAATTTAGTCACTAGGTTTAATTAATTCTTCAAATTTGTAAATTGTTTGCACAATTAAGCTCTAATTAGTTTATGACATGTTACTAGGCCATGATTTGGGGTATTAAAATTCTCCCCCCTTAAGATAAATTCGTCCTCGAATTTACCTGAATCAAATAGGTGAGGATATTGCTTCCTCATGACTTCTTTAGATTCCCAAGTTGCCTCTTCAACCTTGTGATTTCTCCACAAGACTTTGACAAGATGAACAATTTTGTTCCTGAGCTTTCTAACTTCACGATCAAGAATTTGGACTAGTTCTTCTTCGTATGACAAGTCAGGATTCAATTCCACTTCTTCGGGTTCCAGGACATGAGATGGATCATATCTATATCTTCTGAGCATGGAAATATGGAAGACGTCGTGGATCTTATCGAATTCACTAGGAAGTGCCAATCGATAAGCCACTGGACCAATCCTTTCAATGATTTCAAATGGTGCGGTAAACCGAGGGCTTTCTTTTTCTTCCAAATTTGAAGACCTTCTTCCAAGGAGATACTTTGAGGAAGACCTTGTCTCTGAATTTATGCTGGATGTCTCTCCTTTTCAAGTCAGCATAAGCTTTTTGTCTATCGAAAGCTGCCTTCAATTGATTATGTATGATCTTCACTTGTTCTTCAGTTTCTCTGAGCAATTGAGGTCCCAATACTTTGTTTTCTCCCAATTCAGACCAGCACAAGGGAGTTCTACATTTTCTTCCGCATAGAGCTTCGAAGGGAGCCATCTGAATAGATGTCTGGTAGCTATTGTTGTAAGCAAACTCTACTAGGGGTAGAGATTTCTCCCAGTTCTTTTCGAAGTCTATAACACAAACACATAGCATGTCTTCAAGTACTTGGATGATTCTTTCAGATTGTCCATCCGATTGAGGATGAAAGGTTGTACTAAGATGCACTTTAGCTCCTAGAGCCTTCTGCAAGGAATTCCAGAATCGAGAAGCAAATCTGGGGTCACGATAAGATATTATAGCTGTAGGTACACCACGTAATCGAATCACTTCATGGATGTATATCTCGACTAAGGTTTCCAATCTCATGTTCATTCGAACAGGGATGAAGTGAGTAGACTTTGTGAATCTATCAACAATCACCCATACAGCATCATTCTTTCTTGGAGTGGAAGGAAGACCAGTAACGAAATCTATTGTAATCTGATCCTATTCCACATAGGGAATTTGATAGGTTGGAGCAATCCAGTAGGGACTTGATGCTCGGCTTTAACCCTTTGACAAGTTAGGCACTTTGATACAAAGTCTATGATAGTTGATTTCATGCCCGACCACCAGTATAGTGGCTTTAGATCCTTGTACATCTTAACCGATCTCGGGTGAATCGAGAAAGAGCTTTGATGAGCTTCTTGTAACATTTCTTGTTTTAGTTCCTCATTGTTAGGAACACATACTCTATCCTTGAAATATAGGAGTCCATTTGACTTGAGGGAGAAGTCAGAATTAGACTCAGAGTCTAGCTTGGATACGATCTTCTGAAGATCTAGATCAATTTGCTAGAGTTCTTTGATTCTCGAGATTAAGCTAGATTGAACTTGAAGTTCAGACAAGAATTTCCATCCTTTGGATAAATAGAAATGAGCATTGATAGCCAAGGAAGCTACAAATGAAAGGACAAGATCATTAGGGAAGATTTCGAATGGTTACTTGCATGACAAGAAAGATTCAATTTCGAATGAATTATTCTAGAATTTATATTTAGGGGTTTACCCGAGTATAGTCTGCGACTAAGGGCATCAGCAATCACATTAGCTTTCCTCGGATGATAGTCAATAAACAAATCGTAGTCTTTAAGTAGTTCTAGCCATCTTCTTTGTCTCATATTCAAATCTTTCTGAGTTAGAAGGTATTTGAGACTCTTGCGGTCTGTGAACAGGTTACATTTCTCCCCGTATAAGTAATATCTCCATATTTTGAGAGCAAACACGATAGCTGCCAATTCTAGATCGTGTGTAGGGTAGTTTGACTCGTGTGGTTTTAGTTGCCTTAAAGCGTAACCTACCACTTTTCCATCTTGCATTAGGACACAACCTAGTCCTAAATGAGATGCATCACTATAGACAGTGAATTCTTTGCCCGATTCTGGTTGGATGAGAACCGATGCATGAGTCAGAGCTTGTTTAAGTTGATCGAAGCTTCGTTGTTGATTCTCCGACCAAACAAAGGGCATGTCCTTACGAGTTAGCTTAGTCAAGCTTGCGGCAATGGATGAAAATCCCTTGAAAAAATACCGATAATACCCGGCTAAACCGAGAAAGCTTCTGACCTCACCAACATTCCTCAGAGGTCTCTAATCCATGATGGATTGAATTTTGCTCGGGTCTACTTTAATTCCTTCTACGGATATGACATGGCCAAGGAATGAGACTTTCGATAGCCAGAATTTACACTTGGAGAACTTTGCGAACAATTTACGTTCTCAGAGGGTTTGCAATACAATTTGCAGGTGTTCGAAACTGCAAGGCTAGTCATAACAAATTTGGGTTTTAAGTTTAACTTAGCAATCACGGAAGAACATATAAAAGAGTGGGTAGATCCCGAATCAATCAAAGCATATGCATGACTTGAATTTAATTCAACAGTACCTGCCATAACATCGAGTTCTTCTTTTTCCTCTTTCCCATAAATGTTGTACATTCGAGCAAGGGCTCGAGATTCCTGGTGTGTAGGTGCCAAATGTTGGCCTCTACCTTTGCTTTGATTCCTAGACTAATCTTGTCTCAGGCCCTTGTTTCGATTAGATGGAGCTGAGCTAGCATTTACAGAAGTTTGAGTTGGAACCTTGTTAAGATTCTGAGGACAATCTCAGATATAATGTTCGGAGGCTCCACATAAGAAGCACAAATTCTGTTGAGTTATGCATTGCTCGGCGTGGTGCTTCTGACAGAACTTGCATGTAGGATATTAAGCAGCTTTACTGAAATTCCCCGTACTATCAATAGAGATGATTAGGGCTGAAGACTTGATTACCGATTGGGGTTTCGGTATGTAATTGCTTTTCTGAACATGAGTGTAATTCGAGGAGTGATCTTTGGAATGTTTAGATTTCTTTGACTGCCATTAAGGCTTGTCATCATTCTTGGATCGTTTGTCCTTCCAGGAGTTACCACTCTTGTGTTTCTCTGAGGCCTTCATCTTTGCCTCGGTTGCAATAGCCCGGTTCACCAAATTCTGGAAGTAAGTGATACCCAGGGCAGTGAAGATTGGACTCAATTCGTCATTCAATCCATCGATAAACATTCGGCATTTATCACCATCAATCTTGATATATTTCGACCCGTACTTGCAATACTTGCAGAAATCCCTCACGTATTGTTGAATGGGTCGGCCACCTTTCTTGAGATACAAGAAACATTTCCGATGCTCGGCCAGGTACTATTCACTAATGTATTTCTTCCTGAATTCCTCAAGGAAGAATTTCTAAGTTACCGCTTTAGCATGAGTAGTCAGGGTAGTGGTTTCCCACCAGCTAAAAGCTTCATCTGCCAACAAGGCTATTGCACATTCGAGCTTGTGCTCATCAGGACAAGGTAGTTGTTAGGTCAAGATTCAAGTAGTGGTCTCTAACCAGTACTCAACTACTTCGGGGTTGGCTTCATCAGAGCCAGTAAAAGTATAGGCCCGGTGTTGAGCCAGCTTGTCAATCGGAGCTTTCTTTGGCACAGCAACAAGAGGAGCAATAGGATGACCTTGTTTCAAAGTAGTTACAAGATGATTGAACATCTCCTTCATACTTAGGAGACATTCTTGCTGCACAAGATTTATAGCGAGAACTTCCTGTTGAGCAGCAGATTGGGCTCGGGGTTGAGTTTGTTATTGTGGAGGATTCTGTTCCATCCTCACACTGCCTCCTTCATTCGAGGAGCCTTAAGGACTTTCATTGTCCCAACCAAGACTTGTTTCAGACACTCTACGTTCAATTGGAACAATTACGTATTCAGTTAAATAAGCAAAGACACAAGCTATACAATACAAGTCTCCTATGTGGCACAAGTATCCTATATGATGCATGATAGCCCGGTTTAGTCTTAGAACCGACTAAAAAGCTCTGATTACCAATTAAATGTAACACCCCTGCCTCGGGTTAGTAGCAAACCGGCTCAGGAATGTTACTTAAGCAAGGCTAGCAAATAATACAAGAATAAACAAAGCAAATATTGACAACTCGTCCTTATTAGATGAGTTACTTAACCAACAAGTAAACAAACATACTTACTTAACTAACAAGCAACTAAGCATTCATTTGATTTCAAGTCATTATAGGCATTCGAACAAGGCATATAATTGTTTCCTTTCATACTTACATTATAGGTTACTACTTAAACGATACAATTTACTTCATTTAATCCCTATCATTCGAATTGAACTAAGACAAACAACCTAATTCCATTTCATTTCATTGTTCCTTAGATTTATACATGAACATCTTACCCCTAAATTACTAACATGATTCTTGAACATTCAAATTTCATGTAACTAGCTTCCATTCAAGTCATTCTCTATACCTAACCATTCGGCCATCATCATGCTAATATCAAAATACATACATCAAGGTATACACACACACACAAGTGACCATATAGTTCCCAAGGCATTCGATTGGAATACAAGCAAGCATGGTTCCATCATCCTACATTCAATTCAAGCAAGACATGTACATAAACAAAACATTCGAATGTTCCAAGGTAAACTAGATCAAACACTTATTCATTTCAATACAAACTCATTTATGTGCAACAATCATCATTCCAATATATGGAATTTAAGTTCATTACATCATTGTTCACATTTTCAACCAGGCTTGTGACACAGTAGGCCCATACAAGAACAATATATACAAGTACCAAAATGCATGATTGAGCTAAAGTCTATACAATCTAGTGCCGCCAATCTAGGAGATATACAAAACAAGTATGAAACCATACTTTAACTATGCTTGTGTCTTGCTTCGAACTCAAGTAATCATGCTTCAAGAACAAGCAACTCTCGAATCCTTTATCCTGTAGTTGGGAAGAATGAAAACAAGAGCGATAAGTACAAGAATGTACTTAGTGGGGTAGTAACTAGTTCTAACCATTTATTATATCAAGTTTTGTGTCATTTAAACAAGAATAAACCTAGCTAGGGGATTCAAGCATTAGAATGATCCTAGATAAGGCTTTCAAGCATCAAGATAATCCTAGCTAAGGATATCGAACATTCGGTTATCAAGGAACAAGAACATGGAATCATACTTTATGTATTCATATAAAAAATCCAGCACATCATGCTTACAAAACAAGTAATCAAGAAAGTCATGCTTACATGACAAGTAATATACAATTCATGGCTTTCATGTCAAGTAACATACTATTCATAGCTTTTAAGATAAGTCACATGTGTTTTAGGATTGTTATTACATGTGTTATCAATTAAACAACCCCCTTGGTACTTAGTTTGTATAGGTAATTGAGTCTTCAACCAACTGTCGCCACAAGATGCATCGTAGTGTTGGTCAACCCTCCTACTATCGTCAAAGACCACATACGTACCCTCCATCTGTTGCCAAATAGGGGCCTTAGCCCTGGACCGTAGTCCACCCAAACACAATGAGCTCTAGACTCTAAGTAATGCCCTTCTACCTAGTCCAACTAGCTACCATGGTTGTTCGATTTACCATTTATACAAGTGTTTCAAGATCAAGATCATGTCAATCAAGTTCATTCCATATTAGGCCCTTAGGCCATTTGAGCCATAGCTCACATTTCATGTAATTTTCATGTTTCATTTCATCAAGATGAGATGATATCTCAAGCAAGTCTTTAGCATTCGATCACATGCATCATGACACATACAAGCACCAATGTACCATTTAATCATGCTTAACATTCAAATAAAACATGTATTCAAGATGTGATCAAATTTCATGCATTACTAATCATTCTTCCCTTATTAGGTTCATTTAACATTTCAAGAATGTAAACAAGTATGCATTGGTTAGGACCTAATCCTAACCCTAGAGATAACTACACTCACAATATTCCAAGCATAGCTAGTCTTGGATACACACTCCTTTGTTCTTGGCTTGAGGATGATCCACTTCCACTGTATCCTCTTCCACCAAGTTTACTCCTGGTTCTATCACATTACACAACAATTACATGTCAAAAACAAGTTCATATGATCATTCAATCAAGGCAAGGTTACAAGTATGCAACATACACAAATTTGGCAGCATGTTCACGTACATTCTTCACTACACTTATCTATACTTCTAGTTCATGTAAAATAAGGCATGATCAATGTCCTAAAACTGCTTACAAAACAGTTTACAAATTGCCACAAAACAGTGTACAATTACCTATACTGTTGCTGTCAGGCACCTTGCACTCTAGTCACTTAATCATGCATAACTTTCATTCCGTACATTGGAATTTCAATTGGTTTATACTGTTGGAAAGATAACATAATTATCTTTATAACAATATAAGGCTTGCATTTTAATTCGTTTCCAATTAATACAGTTTTTAACTTAAAGACAGGGTAATTTGCTACACTGGACAGATTGCACTGTCCGTAGTGTTTCTTTTCTACATTTCATTCTACAACCCAGAATTCAGTTCTGTTTTCTGATAATTAATTTAGACATATCAAGGTGTTGTCCACAAAAATTTCATCCTTAAATTAATTTAATACAATTTATAGTGATTTTTCAAAGTTACTGCCCAGAACAGAGCATTCTGGGCAGATTACACTAGGTTGAATTTCTAGCTTCTTAACTCATTTTGACAAGGTTCTAACATGGAAATTCAATTCATTTTCAAGTTCTTACATGTCTAGGTCAGTCTAATACACCTAGCAATGTGCTTAAAACAGTGCATTATCATGTTGAACCCAATTTGATCTATTTGATCAACATTGCACATCCAATTTACCAATTGAGCAGTCCATTACCTAATTTAACTAGTCCAATTAGGTGCTTTCACATTTACAGCAAGTTATCTATTCAATTCAATCTTCATTTCATCTACCAACATGATCAAAACAGGGTTCTATATCCAATTGACATGTCTAAACACTTTCTCTATCAAAACAGTCCCTAATCATGACTGTTTTCAACCATGTACACATTTCTCAAATTTCCAGCAACCTTATATATTTCTTTTATCAAATTGGTTACTAGTATTCACAATTTCAAGTTCAAATTGAAGCTAACATGATTCTAACTCACATAAAAATCATCCAATTCAATTTATACAACAAGAACATCATCAATCACTCATTCAAACAAGTTGCTAGGGAGGAAGGAATTAAAATCCACTTACAATCTTCCTAGCTATTCAATTTTCATGCAATTGTGATCTCATGCAAGCTTCCTTCCTCAACAATGGTGGTTTTCTTTTCCTAGATGGATGAAATGAGTTTCGGCCAAGGTGGAGTAGAGAAGATGATAGAAAGATGGCCACTTGGCCATGGTGCTATCACATGGCTTAGCTATTTGCCTCCACTTGGCAATTTTTTGTCTAATTGTTTCATGAATCCTTAATTACTCATCCTTATTGCATGCAATTCTTCATTTACATTTTGATACTATTTGATCCTTCATGATTAGGCTACTTCTTTATCAATCCATCTAATTTAGTCTCTAGGTTTAATTAATTCTTCAAATTTGTAAATTGTTTGCACAATTATGCTCTAATTAGTTTATGACATGTTACTAGGCCATGATTTGGGGTATTACACTTATCTCATCCTTTCCCTTACATGCCTATATAAAGGCCAACCGATCAAGCATTTGAGGACATGGAGAAGAGGAGACGAGACGAGAGGTGGTCGGAGCGAGGTGTTGGAGCGGCGAGTGACAGTCGGTGCAACCAAGGAAGGGTGGTTTGACTTCTTGGCCGAGAGCCTGGCGTAGAGGGCTGCATCGAGAGACCCCTCTACCTATTCCCTTGGCAGAAGTTGTTTTTCTTTAGTTTTTATTATGATGGTGATGTTAAAAACGTTTGTTGGTTTGTTGGTTAACCTCCACACCATGAACTAATTTAATAGTTTGTGGGGGATGTTTTGGTTTTAAACGTTGGGTTTCATGCCTTAGTTCCTTTATAATAATTCAGCTTTTTGCAAAGTTTGTCTGTTTTGCATACTTTAATTTTTCCTAAGTACTGTGCCAAAGCGAGAGCTGGCACATTAGCTTATTGCCTTCCAATATCTTAACAGACTTGTGTTGGCAACGATCAAGTTGCTGAACACTTGGGAGAGAAGCTTTGAGAGAAGTCGTTCAAGTAGATGAACTTACTTTAGAAGTGAAATATACCCCCACGGAGTATAGATTGGTTTTTAAATCAAATTGGTTTAAGGAAAACATACACTATAGAGATATAGGAGTTTTTACTTGGCCAGTTTAGGGCAATGACCAGCGAGAGAGACTTTGCTATTTTTGAATCTGCTCGGCAACCAATGCCAAGACAGTTTTGTCAATAAAGGCTGCCATGAACCACGTTTGAACCAGGCATTCCCTACCAACAGTCATCATTCATTTGAAAACACCTTTCTATCCAACACTTCACTTTGGTTTTATTTTATTTTATTTTCTTAGTTTTAAAATCAACTCTTTTAAACTACAATCTTTTCTTCCAAAACAAGTAACAAACTAAACAATCGAATTCCAAATCAATCTCTGTGGGATCGATACTCAGCTTACCAAGTTGTATTCTTGTCAACCGTGTATACTTGCACGAAAAATACTCTTGGCACAGTTTATCTTGCCCAAATACATACCATTTATACCTTTTGCCAGCATTCATTTTACACATCTCCCATATAGTCAACAAGTTTTTGGCGCCGTTGCCAGGGATTGCAACGAATTTGATTGTTTTTAAATTTTTACTTGTTTTGTTTTTGTTTTTATCTTTATTTTTATCGGTGTATGACCAGAAACCACCTAGTGGTGGACGAGTGGCCATACGATCTTGAAACTGAGAGAACCTTGATGAGGTTAAAGAGGCGATATCGAAAAATGAATCAAGGCATTCAGAGGAATGATGTGGTGAATAATGATCCACACATTAACAATCAGCCTAATAACAATGCACCACTGCCTCCTAATGTCCCAAATATGGTTGAAGAAGAGAAGAGGCCAATCCGAGAACATTCAGCACCTAACATTGCAAATCTCATGCTAGGACTTATTGGCACTGATGCTGATGAGCCTAACTTTGAACTTAAACCCATAATAATCCAAACTCTTTTTAATGTAGGTCAATTCGATGGAGCACTTACTGGAGACCCGAGACAACATCTCAAACAATTCATGAAGATATACCAACTGTTTAAACAAACTGGAGTATCTGGAGATACTATGAAGCTAAAATTGTTTACTTTTTCCTTGAGAGATAGAGCCAAGGCATGGCTTAATTCTTTGCCACCAGGATCAGTTACTTCTTGGGCAGACCTTTGCCAAAAGTTCCTGACGCGGTTTCAGCCACCAACACCCACTACCAAGTTGTGTGTTGGAATCATTACATTTAAACAGGCCAAGGATAAAACTCTTTATGAAGCCTGGGAAAGATTTAAAGATTTGTTGAGAAGGTGTCCAATGCATGGGTTCCCAAATTGGACCCAAAAACAAACCTTCTACAACGAATTGAATGCACAAACAAGGACTGATGTGGATACTTCAACAGTCGGACCATTGCTTGATAAGAAGTACATTGAGGTTGTTGATATCCTTGAGAGAATTTTGATCAATGACTTCGAGTATCCTATTTCTAGACTTGGGACTGGGACTAAAGCCAGTGGTAAGTTGAAAGTTGATGAACTCACGTCCATTCATGTCGAGATTTCCAACCTCACTAGCATGGTGAGAACGTTGCAAAAGAAAAATGAGGCCCAAGAAGTCAAAGCACTGGATCCATTTTCCACCATTTTTGGAAATCACTACAATACCCCGCGCCAAAACATCCAATTGTAGAACAACAATGCAATGCCAGCATTTTATCAAAATTCTATGCCATAGAAAGCTTAGAACAATTTCAAGCAAGAGCAAGGAAGCAACCAAGGAGGAGATCTTACACAATATATGGAGCAAAATAAAGTAACAATCCAAAGTACACTTAGCAATTAACCCCAAGGTACTTTGCCAAGTGACATCGAAGATGCTCGGCACAAAGAAAATGAACAATGCAAGGCAATAACTCTTCGGAGTGGTAAGCAGTGCGAAATAGAGACGGTTGCCAAGTAGCCAGTCGTCAGCCAAGATGCAAAGCTTGTGCCAGCAAAAATACCCAAAGAAGTAGAGAAGGAGAAAGTAGATGATGCCAGCGATCATTCTAGTAAGAGTGCCAAATAGGATGCCAGTCCTAGTGCCAACAATGACGCCAGCAATGGTGATAAGCAGACTGATACCAAAATAGATGTCAGTACTACCTCGGCAAAACTGGCAGTGCCAGCATATGTATATCCACCGCCACCATTTCCAGCAAGACTTTAAAAGCATAAGCAGGACCAGCAATTTAAGCACTTTTTGGAAGTGCTTAAACAGTTGCAAATTAACATTCCATTGGTGGAAGCCCTTGAATAAATGCCCAACTATGTAAAATTCATGAAGGACATCTTGTCCAAAAAGAGGAAGTTAGGAGAATTCGAAACTGTTGCTCTCACTGAGGGACGCAGTGCCATGATCCTAAACCGATTGCCACCAAAGTTGAAAGATCCAGGGAGTTTTACCATTCCTTCACAATTGGCGACAAGTTCATGGGGAAGGCGCTGTGCGACTGGGAGCCAGCATCAATTTGATGCCACTGTCAGTTTTCAAGAAGCTTGGCATAGATGCAATACCTACCACGGTGACACTTCAATTAGCAGACCGATCCTATACATATCCCATGGTGCCAGGATATAGCAAGTGATGATGGCATTCTTGATGGCATACCTGAACTATTTGAGGAACCTGTGGAGTCATCCTTGGAGGCTAAAGATGTAAGTTACTTCGAGCCACTCCATTTGGCCGGTAGAGAGATAAAGAAACCAAAGCCATCTATTGAGGAACCACTAGAGTTAAAGCTTCAACCTCTGCCAGAACACTTAAAGTATGTTTATTTAGGTAAAAACTCGACTCTGCTAGTGATTATTGCCACTGATCTCACTTATGATCAGGTGGTATGACTGCTGGCAATACTAAAATATTATAAGCAAGCGTTGGGTTGGACCTTGGTAGACATCCAAGGTATTAGCCCAACCATTTGCATGCACAAGATCATACTAGAGGAATACAATGGCAGGACCATTGAAGGCCAAAGACGGCTAAACCCAAGCATGAAAGAGGTTGTAAAGAAAAAGATCATAAAATCGTTTGATGTCGGGATCATTTATCCTATTTCCAACAGCTCTTGGGTTAGACCGGTGCAGTGTGTACCAAAGAAGGATGGCATGACTGTGATCCAAAACAGTAAGGCCGAATTGATTCCCTCTATAACCATCAATGGATGGAGGGTTTGCATGGATTACAAAAGGTTGAACAAGGCTACAAGGAATGACCACTTCTCAATGCCTTTCATTGACCAGATGTTGGACAGGTTGGCAAGTAAAGCTTTTTACTATTTTTTATATGGTTATTTGGGATATAATCAGATTGCCATTGCCCTTGACGACCAAGAGAAGACCATGTTCACGTGTCCATATGGGACATTTTCCTTTAGAAGGATGTCATTCAGGTTGTGTAATGCGAAAGCAACATTTCAACGTTGCATGATGGCCATTTTCTCTGATATGATTGAGCATAACATGGAAGTATTCATGGATGATTTCTCAGTGTTTGGTGTAACATTTGAGGAATGCATCTATAGCCTGGAGCAAGTTTTGAAGAGATGCATAGAGACAAACCTAGTGTTGAATTGGGAGAAATGCCACTTCATGGTGAAGGAAGGCATTGTTCTCGGTCATAAAGTAACCAAGAGAGGACTAGAAGTTGATTAAGCCAAAGTGGAGGTAATTAAGCAATTACCACCTCCAACAAGTGTTAAAGGTATAAGGAGTTTTTTAGGTTATGTCAGTTTTTATCAGAGATTTATTAAAGATTTTTCAAAAATTGTTAAACCTTTATGCTTATTGTTGGAACATAATGTCACTTTTGCATTTGACGATTCTTGTTTGAGAGCATTTTAGGAGGTTAAAGACAGATTGATTAATGCCCCATAGTTGTGGCACCGAATTGGAATGAGCCCATTGAGCTCATGTGCAATGCCAATGATTATGCCGTTGCAGCAGTTCTGGGACAATGGCGTGGCAAGATGTTCCATGCCATCTACAATGCTAGCAGAACCTTGAATGAAGCACAACTAAATTACTCTACAACTGAGAAAGAATTCCTCGCGGTTGTATTTGCTTTTGATAAATTTAGATCTTATCTAATTGGTAATAAGCTTGTGGATTATACAGATCATTCAGCGTTGAAATATCTCTTGGCAAAGAAGGATGCCAAACCTAGACTAATCCGATGGATGCTCTTACTTCAAGAATTCGACCTAGAGATCAGAGATAAGAAAGGTAGCAAAAAATTAGTAGCTGCCATCTCTCTCGATTGAAGTATCACATTGAGGATGGTAAGTCCACTATAATTAGAGACGAATTCCCTGACGAGTATTTGCTTGCAGCCGATGCTATACCATGGTACGCTGACACAGTCAACTACCTCGTAAGCAATACTTTACCATCAGATCTGGCATATAATGCAAAGAAAAGATTTTTACGAGAGGTGAGGCAATACTATTGGGATAATCCCATGTTGTACAAGCAGTGTGCCGACCAAGTGATTCATCGGTGTGTGCCAGAGGACGAGCAGCAACATATATTGCATCCATGCCATGCCGCACTATATGGAGGACATTTTGCAGGGATGAAGACTGTTGCCAAATTTTTGTAGTCAGGATTCTTTTGGCCCACATTGTACAAGGATTTCCACGAGTATGCCAAGGCATGCGATCGATGCCAATGAATAGGGAACATCAATGGTAGAAACAAATTACCACTTTAGAACATTCTGCCAGTGGATTTATTTGATGTGTGGGGGATCGACTTTATGGGTCCTTTTCCCCCATCGGTCGGTAATGCGTACATTCTCTTGGTTGTTGACTGTGTATCAAAGTGGGTAGAGGTTGTTGGCTTGCCAACAAATGATGCCAAGGCTGTTGCCAAGTTCTTGCACAAAAACATTTCACTAGATTTGGTGCCCCTCGAATGATTATTCATGATGAGGGTACTCATTTTAAATGTAAATTAATTTTTAAAGCATTGTGCAGGTATGGGATTCAGCAGCGAATCGCCACAGCATACCATCCACAAACAAATGGGCAGTCCAAGATATCCAATAAAGAGATTAAGATCATTTTGGAAAAACCTGTGAATCCAATAAGGAAATATTGGTCCTTGAGACTATATGAGTCCTTGTGGGCTTATAGGACGGCATTTAAAACTCCTTTGGGTAATTCCCATTCAAACTTGACTTTGGCAAACCATGCCATCTGCCAGTAGAACTTGAACATAAAGCCTATTGGCCATCCGGAAGCTTGATATGGCATGGAGAATTGCTGGAGGAAAGAGGTTGCTTGACCTCAATGAATTGGAGGAATTTAGAACACAATCCTATGAGAACGCTAAGATATACAAGGAGAAGGAAAAATGTTGGCATGACAGTCGGATCTTCCTAAGGCAGTTCAAAATAGGTCAGCTTATTCTATTGTTTAACTCTTGGCTCAAACTTTTTCCCGGTAAGCTTAAGTCAAGATGGACGGGTCCTTATGAAGTTGTGAAACCATATGCTCATGGGGCTGTAGATATCAAGAACGTACAGAATGGAGAAATTTTTAAGGTGAACGGTCAGCGCCTAAAGCATTACTTTGAAGGTAAACAAAGTCATGCCAAAGAGGTGAGGTGATCCTCTTGGCAGAATTGGAATGAAGCATCCGCAGGTTTGAAATTCTTTGTAAATATTAGGATTAGTTGTTTTTGTTTTCCTTTAGGAATCGGGTTTTTATTCTTGTTTTCTTTTTATTATCTTCCAATTTTTATTCCTTTGTTGCGTTGCACGATTTTCCATTTAGTATGTACAGGAATTTTGACAGGAATTGATGCCAGGAATATTGCCAGAATGACTGTGAGCCAGTGTGCTTGCCAGCAGTTAAGCCATGGCCCATGCCAAAGGCATGTGCATATTCCATGTGAAAGAAGAAAAAAACCCTAGCTTGCGTAAAAAAGAGAGAGTGAAATCTGGGGAATTTAACCATTTTTGTTGCCCATATTTATGATCGGTTATCTTATCATAATTACCCTATCACTTCAAAATCATTTCCATACCTTTATCCCTATCAATTCTCATTTAAAATCTAAACCCTTTTTCCAATTAAAACTCCATAAACCTCATCATTATCCCCTACTTTTCAACTACCCTAATTACTCCCTCTTAAACACTCAACCTTTTTCTCTTCCATTCTATTAAAATCGTTCCCCCAAAACTTTTCCCTTTTACTCTCATTCAATTTTCTCTCAAGCAAAATCCAAGAACTTCAATCTTTTATTTTCTTTTTCCTATCAATTCTCATCTTTTTTCTCCATGGCTTCATCCTCTACTCCCTTCAAGCGATTTTTCAACGAGGAGATTCGCAAGAAGATCGATGAGAGCTTCTCTTCAAGGTCGTTCCTTTATGAGAAACACTTCAACTTCCAATCTGACGCCACTGTCGGATTCTCGTTAGGATTCATGTCCATCGTTGATATGCATAAATGGAGTTCATTCTGCCAACAGAAGGGGAAGGTGTTTGCCACCATCGTTCAAGAGTTTTATGCCCATCTCGTGACCAGGGATTCTCTATTCTTAATGATTCGGGGTAAGTGCGTTCGTTTTGATGAAGGTTACATTGATTCTCTTTTCTCTTTGCCAACTAAAGGAGATGAATACTTTGAGTACACTGAGTCTATGAATGCAGCCAAGAGAAAGAAGATTCTGGCAGACCTGTGCGAGCCTGGCACAACCTGAACTGTTTCGTCCACCAGCCACCGGACCATTAAGAGGTTGGCATTGAAGCCTCGGATGCGGGGATGGAACCATTTTATCAAGCATAATCTTTACCCACATCACACAATGAAAGAACCTCAGAGGACTGGCTTATCCTGTTGCACTGTATTATCAAAGGGCGCCAGATCAATGTCAGCAAAATTATTATCGATGAAACTTACAAGTGTGCTACCAAAGGTAAGGGGAAGTATATTTTTCCCTTTGTTGATTTATAATATTTGTTTGTGCCATGAAGTGCCCAAGATGGATGAGGATCACGGCCAGGTGATTAAGGGTACGACCATCACTGCTCATATCTGGAGAAACCTCACTGGAGGAGAGCCAAATAAGAAGGGAAAGGGCGTAGCCAAGACGGCCACACCGAAGCAGAAGCCAAGGGTCGAGCCAGCAAGTGTGCCAAAGACCATGCCAGCCAGCTCACTGGCAGTGTTGTCCCAGGTGTACTCCCGCCAGGAGATTATTCTCTAAAAATTGGAGAAGGCTAATGAGCTCAATGCGAAGATGCGGCACTATACCAAGGAACGAGATGCCATTATCAGGGAGGTCCTTGTGAAAATCTCTCCCAATGTGGTTACTGTCTTTCCATCTTTTCCTGTCGAGCCAGTTGCCAGTGATCCTCGACAAGCCAGTCTAATCCCGACAGCCAGTCAGTCCAGCCAGTCATACCAGTCCAGTTATTTTTGCCAATTCCAAGTTTGAGGCAACAGTTCCCCTATCCCCAGTGCATGTTGAATCTGCCAGCACCACCTCCTCTTCTGAGTCAGAGGAGAATCCTACCACCAAAGCGAAGTCAACGCCAGCCACACCACCTGTCGAGCCTACCAATCAGAAGGAGGATGTTAGAGCCTCCACTACTGCCACCAAGGAGAGTTGGAAAGGAAAAAAAGATGTCCTCTGACCGTAGGAGCCTATCCATGAGGAAGACTCATGCTAGAAAAGAAGAAGAAGCCCGTTCCAAATGAAAAGGAGCCTCATCCGAAGTAGAGTCTTCTTCTACCTAACTCTTTGGCATTTCATTTTTTTGCATCTTCATGTTCTTGCATTTTTATTTTTCTGGTTTTCCTATATATATGTGTTGTTTCATGCATTGAGGACAATGCACATCTTGGGTTTGCGGGTGTGCATTTTCTTACATTTATGTCATGTCATGCAATTCATGTTTAATCTATTTTGTTTGCCATGTAGTTTATGTAGAGTAGTTGCATACCGAACCATTAAAGAAAGTGAAAAAGAAAATTTTGTCTCGGCTTAAATTTGAAGTTTGTTAACAATTGTTAGGAAAACTTATTTTGATCTACTTGTTTGCCCAATGATGAGTTTATAATTTTTGGTTTGCCATGCTAGTAGATTTGTATGCCATGTTTGCCATGACAATTGATCTCTAGTTCAGGTAATTGTTTCTACACTTAACACGTGGTATGTATCTAGTTCCCTAGCAAACTTAAGTAATTTGAAACTATGCTCAGCTTTGAAAAAAAAGAAAAATGATGCCAAGGTTAAATGTAAATAAGGCAGCAATGTTCTGCCAAGGCAAGAAAAAATTTTGAACTCTCTTCTACCTAGGGATAATAAGTACTTAGGGCTTCGTGGTATGCTCCCTCTTAGTTCTTAAGTCCAAAACCTTAGTGTATGAGTTGAAGAGAAAGCCTAATGGTAACTGGATTAAGGTGGGGCTTCGTGGTATGCTCCTGCTTATCACTCACGCTAAACAGTACCATGAAGCAAGCTAAAAGATAATGCCAATACCCTTCGGCATGAAAAATATAGAAAATAACAAACTGAGTTTAGAAAGTAAATTGGCTAAGGGAGTAAACGGACGTTAGATGCATACTGCCCACACTTTGCGCACAAATCATGCACTTAGATTAGAGTTATATTGTTGCACTTGAATTACTATTTGCTTGGCACTGTGCACTGAGATTTCTGAGGGCATCATTAGAATCAAACTCTACTTGCCAGGATTTGTTGGCATTCCAATCAAACTTTTGTCGAGGTATTATTTTCACTGTTTTTATTTTTCTTTTCTCTTGCATTACTTGAGGACAAGTGTTAAGTGTCTAAAAGTACTATTTTAGTCACCCTTTTTATTCATATTATTGCTAGACTTGGGCTCATATTAGTTGCATTATTAGCCATCCATGCATTTTTGCATTGTTTCCTTGGTGGACAAGCTTGATTTCATATTTTGCTTAATTTTGTGGAAAAAGATACTGCTTTGGTGTGTTTTCTGTATGTGTGCAGAATCACTTGCCAAAGAAAGGCTGGAACCAGTTGCCAGGGCAATGCATGAAGGAGATGCCGAGCTAGTTGCCAGGGCAATTTTCGATAAGGGATAAGATGATATGGTAGTTGAAAATTTTTACTAGATAAACCCAAGATGACGTGGAGAAAAATTAAATCCCAAAGGAGTTTGATTTCCATGAAGAGGTTAAAGAGAAATTAAATCCCAATAAGATAGGAGACGTTCTAGAAGGAATTTAAATATAATAAAGAATTATATTCTTTAAAGATATTTAATTCCAACTTAACTTCCTCCTCAAAAAAGACTTTGACCTAGCCCTATAAATTAAGGATCAAGCCGTCAACTCCAAGGGGGAGAGAGGAGAGAAATTTCGATAAAGAGCAAGGGAGATTTCGACAAGGCTTCAACCATTCTTCATCTTTTTCTTTCTTGTTCAATTAGGCTTATGCTAGGAATTCTTTGTCTTGTGTTTCTTGGAACCTAGGCATGAACTAAATCTATTTGGCTAAGGTTATTGTGTCTTTTGGTTGTGAGAAACAATTGGATTTTGTTTAGGTAATAAGAGTTTGCACTTTCAATTCAAGGTTTACTCATTCTTGGTTCTTATTCTTGTTTGCGAGTGAATTGGGAGAGGATCTCGTAACTTCATCTATTTATCTAATATCGGGAGAGTTAGATTCAAGAAACGAAGGAGTATGGTCTTTATTCAATCTATTGATGGTGAAGATTAATCAGGCTTAGGAATAAGTTAAGGATTTCAACAGCTAAGAGTATCGCAAGATTGGTTGTTGTTCACCCTTGATTCACGCAGGGATGTATTATCAAGGCATGCACAAATAGCTAGAGTTTCGACTTAGGGATAAGAAGAAACCATTGAAGAACGCTCCGCCGAACCTTGAAGTTGATGCCCAGGCGCCCAAGTAGTTGCCCAGATAGTCGCCCAGACAACCATCGATTAGTTGCCAAGGAAACCCCGCTGTGCAAGTTGCCATGGCAACTGAGTTGCCCTTGTACTCTTTTACCAAGACGATCTAATCGGCTATCACACCTCAACTCACGATAACCTGGCCTATTTTCTCTCATTTGATTACATCTTCTTTTACTTATTTGCTTTCTAGTTTAGTTGTTAGTTAAACTCCTACAATCTTCTACTTGTGTTTCTTTTACTTTTTACAGTGCAGGAGATTAGATTCTTGAAGTGGCACCAATCCCTGTGGAGATGATATCTTTTAGACTATAACTTGCAACGTGTACACTTGCACAATTGCGAAGTACTTATTAAGCGCAACAAGTTTTTGGCGCCGTTGCCGGGGATTGGCAATAGCAACTTTATTTTTATTTTCTTGCACTTTTTATTTTTCTTGCTTAAGATTCAAAAGGTTAACAAACTTTGGTTTTGCATTGGTATATGACCAAGGCGAGACCGATTACACCAGAATATCCATTTGATCCAGAAATCGAACGAACCTTGCAAAGACTCAGACGAAGGTTAAGAGTAGCAATGGCTAATCCAGACGGCAATATGAATCAAGATGTTCTAGCAGGAGGATGAGTGATTCTTGCACGAAATAGAACTATTCGAGACTATCTTGAGGAAGATCTTGAAGGACTCAATCCAGGAGTTGTCACACCTAAAATTGAAGCCGGCCACTTTGAGTTGAAACCGGTGATCTTCAATATGATCAACAGAATTGGTCAATTTGGTGGCTCAGCAACTGAAGATGCACGACAACATCTTAAATTTTTCCTCGAGATTTGCAACTCATTCAAAAAACAAGAAGTCACCCCCGATGTTTTACGACTAAGATTATTCCCTTATTCACTGAGGGATAGGGCGAAAGCATGGTTGAATAGTATTTCTGCCGGATCAATAGGATCTTGGACCGATCTTTGTCGTGATTTCCTTGCTCGATTTAATCCTACAAATTTGACTGATAAGCTTCGTAACGAAATCACTTCTTTTCGGCAGGCAGATGATGAATCCATGTACGAGGCTTGGGAGCGATATAGAGAACTTCTACACAAATGCCCCTACACGGATTCCCAGTGTGGACACAAGTAACAATGTTTTACAACGCTGTGAATACACCAACAAGGATGATGCTAGATGCCTCGGTAAACGACATACTCCTAGATAAGTCACCGGAGGAAGCAATGCAAATTCTAAACAGGCTTGCCAAGAATGATTATCAATTCCCATCTGCTAGAAGAGGAGGAGTTAGACGCCAAGCCACAATCCATGAACTAGGATCATCAGACTCAATTTCGGCACAATTGGCCACTCTAACCAAGATGGTCCAGAACATGCAGAAATAAAACAACACACATGAGGTCAAGTAATGGATTCCTTTTGTGAGTTATGTGGTGGTAACCATGATTCTTCTGAATGTATGCAGAATCCGAAATCCAACTTTTATGTAGGGAATTACAACCAGAACAACAATGTGATGTCCAACACATACAATCCAGCTTGGAAGAAGCACCCGAATTTTTCATGGAGTAATCCCAACAATGCTCTAAATCAGAACAATCAGAATGCACAAGCATCATAATTCCAGCAAAATATGCCACGGCAACAGTTACCGCAGCAACAACCGACAACATCTAGTTCTTTGGAAAATTCTCTCAATGCTTTTATGTTGAAAACTGAATCTTATATGGCTGAGAATAGTAACTTCATAAAAAGAACTGATGCTTTTATTAACAGGACTGAGATGAGATTGCAAAACCAAGAGGCAGCAATCAAATCATTGGGGAAAATCAAGTCGGACAATTTGCTCAAAACCTGAATACTAGACCGTAAGGAGGTTTACGTAGTGACACTGAAGTCGCAAGAGGAAAAGCTTGAACAGGATAAAATCTTCAATTTTGATGATTCTTGCGCCCAAGCATTCGAAACCCTAAAGGAAAAGCTTGCCTCGACATCCATTGTCGTTCCACCCGATTGGATGCTACCTTTTGAGCTGATGTGTGATGCAAGTGATTTCGCGGTAAGAGAAGTCCTAGGCCAACGCATAGGTAAGACCTTTCCTGTGATATACTACGCTAGTAAAACTCTTAATAGTGCTCAAGTGAATTACACAACAACAGAGAAAGAGTTACTAGCCGTAGTTATCGCATTTGACAAGCTCCCCTATTTGATTGGTACAAAGGTAATTGTTCATACAGACCATTCGGCAATTAAGTATCTATTTGCTAAAAAAGATGCCAAACCTCGTTTGATTCGTTGAATATTACTTTTACAAGAGTTTAATATTGAAATTAAGGACAAGAAAGGAGCAGAAAATCAAGTAGCCGATCACTTATCACGCTTAGAATGTAATAGGGAAGAGAATGTGGATTTATAGATATGCGATGCATTCCCGGATGAGCAATTGTTAGTTACCTCAGCAACCATGGACGTGTATGCCTCGGCAACCCCTGACGCCTCGGCAACCATGGATGCGCATGCCTCGGCAACCCTCGACGCCTACGCAACTCTTAACGCGCATGCCTCATAAATGATTGACGCGCATACCTCAAAAACGTTTGACGAGCACGCCTCGGCAACTCCAGATGCGTACGCCTCGGCAACCACTGATATGCACGCCTCGACAACCATGGACACGTATACCTCGGCAACCCCTGACGCCTCGGTAACCATGGATATGCATGCCGCGGCAACTCTAGATGTGCACGCCTTGGCAACCATGGAAGCAGTTGCCACGGCAACACATGCCTCGCCAATACCCTGGTACGCGAATTTAGTTAATTTCCTTGTTTGTGGTATTTTGCCTTATGGCCTTACTCACCAAGGGAAGAAGCGGTTCCACCATGATGCTAAGCATTACTTTTGGGACGAGCCTCTTTTGTTTAAACAATGTGCAGATCAGGTTATATGCCGATGTGTCCCTGAAGAGGAGCAGCAGAATGTACTCCGACAATGTCATTATTCACCCTATGGAAGACATTTTGGAGGAACTCGTACCGCGCTCAAAGTTTTGCAATCCGATTTGTATTGGCCAACATTGTACAAAGATGCCCAAGAATTTTACAAGCAATGTGATCGTTGCAAGAGGACGGGCAATATCTCTAGACAACATGAGATGTTGTTCAAAAACATCATCGAGGTGGAATTGTTCGGTGTATGGGGGATCGATTTTATAGGACCTTTCCCATCTTCATTCGGCAACATCTACATTCTACTTGCTGTCGACTACGTGTCTAAATGGGTTGAGGCAGCTGCAGTTCCCACCAACGATTCTAAAACCGTGCAACAATTCTTGCAGAGAAACATATTTACACGGTTTGGGATGCCGAGAGCAATTTTCAGTGATGAAGGCAAGCACTTCAACAACAAACTCATCGCCAATATGTTACAACGCTTTGGTGTATCTCACAAGATTGCCACGGCATATCACCCACAAACCAATGGGCAAGTAGAAATTTCCAACCGAGAATTGAAGGGTATACTCGAGAAAGTTGTAAATCCCTCTAGGAATGATTGGTCAGTAAGACTAGATGACGCACTTTGGGCATATCGCACTGCATTCAAAACACCCTTAGGTATGTCTCCCTTCCGACTTGTCTATGGCAAAACATGCCATCTACCGGTGGAAATCGAACACAAGGCATATTGGGCAATCAAGACCATGAATATGGATTGGGAAAGTGTCGGGCAAAAGCGTTTGTTGAACCTCAACGAGATAGAAGAATTTCGTGCACTCGCCTATAATAATGCACAAATCTACAAGTAGAAAACAAAGCAATGGCATGATAAGAAACTATTGCCGCGGCAATTCATGCCAGGGCAACTAGTTCTGTTATTCAATTCTCAACTGAAACTTTTCCCAGGAAAACTGAAATCAAGATGGTCGGGACCATTCGAAGTTGTCAAACCGTTATCCCATGGTGCCGTGATAATCAAGTCCATCACTGACGAACAAGAATTCAAAGTTAACGGACAAAGATTGAAGCACTACAACGGTGCCCATGTGGAACGTAACAAAGAAGTGGTCACCTTAGGAGATGCATGAGCATGCTCTCCTTTCAATATTTTCTTTTTCTTTTTCTTTTTCTTTTTATTTTTATTTTTTTTTATTTTTTTTTTCTTTTCGAACTATTTTGTTATTATTATTATTTAATTTCAGTTATTTGTTCTTTTTAGGATAGATTTATTTATTTTCTTTAAGATTAAAACTACATCTTTCTTTCATATTTATCTTTCTAACTTTAAGAATTTCTTTGCACATCTTTATTTATTTTCTTTTATTAGTTTATCTTTAATTTTAATCCTTATTTTATTTGTTTTTGAATTGTAGGAAAAGAGTTCAAGATAAAGAGGAATTTTGATTCAAGAAGGAAACTTCTTCAACAAGGAAATTAATGGGCTGAATCTAAGGCTTATATTAAGCCTCCAATTTACCCTAAATAAACCCCCTAGCCGTCACCTACCCCTAAATCGAAACCCTTTTTCTTTCTTTATTCCAAAATTAATCCCACCCACCATATTTACTACCTATCTTTTCTATTTAACCCATCACCCTTAACTTCCAAGAAACCTATTTCTACTTTTCATCTTGCAGCTCTTTAGTTTTTTTGCTTTCTTTTTTTGTTTTTACCAAACTCACAACCAAGATCATCCATGGCATCCAAAATCGAATTTTTGGTTCATCCAAGTTCCTCCAAAGAACCAAGATACAAGAAGTTTGTTACACCGGTGGTTCAAGAAATATTTCACTCCAAGTTTGAAAGCCAAAAGATTTGCGAAGAACAAGGCTTTGAATACTCCAACTCTCATCAATATTTCGGCCTTGAACCATTCATCTTCGAAATGATTGCACATCAAAAGTGGCAAATCTTTTGCCATCAATCGGAACTGGGTAACATCTCATGGGTAAGAGAATTCTATGCTCACTCACCTAACTCGGATAATCCTTATGTTTTTGTTTGTGACAAGGCTATACTCATAAGCCCCGAAAACATCAACACCTTTTACGGGCTCTACATTGAGAAGGACGAGCATCAAGCCTTTCTTGATAAACTCACGCCCAAGCAACTCGACAAGGTGCTTCAAGAACTCACTCTACCGGGAACTCATTGGAACGATGGTAAATACAAGGGCACAGTAAATCGCCTTCGGCTTAAACCCAAGGCAAAATTATGGAATAAGTTTGTTAAAACTTCTTTAATGCCCACAACACACAATACCACCGTTGATACACCCCGTCTTTTGCTCATACATTCTATCTTGCATAATCGCATCATTAACATTAGAAAAATTATTTGTGATGAGATTTTTGTATGTAGCACAAAAGACAAGGGTTCTCTTTTCTTCCCTTGCTTAATTTCTAATCTTTGCAAGAAGATGGATGTCCCAAGTGAGTCCACTGATGAAAAGGCCCTACCAAAGTCCGGTTGGAATCGAGCATAAATCCGAAAAGCTAATGGGTTTTAGCAATCAATGAATATTTTAAGAATATTTTAAGAATATTGTAGAAGTGTTCAAAAATATCCAATCCAATTCGATCAATCTAATCTGATTATCCTTTGATTTGATCCATAAATCTGGATATTCGAACTGATTTTTATTTCCGAATCGGATATCCAGTCCGATTTTAAATTTTTTGGATCGGATACGGATCACAATATTTCAAGTTTCGAACTATCCGAAAATTTTATGAATATTAATCTTGTTGTATTTAACAATTTGATGCTTGTTATATCCGAAAATTAAAAAAATCAAAATTTTTATATATGTGAATCTTGTTATATTTAGCAATTTGTTATTTTTTTCTATTCAAAATTTTCATAAATATGACCTTCAAATTCAAAAAAAATAGTTAAATCAAATTATCTTTTTTGGATACGCGAATATTCATATATCCGTTTTCTTCGGATCGGATACGGATCACTATATCGTTGATCCGAAAAATCAGATATCAGACAATGAACACCTCTACAAGATAGTAATCAAGACATATACGTAGGGACGGACGCATGATTTCATGTAAAGAGGTGCGAACCATCAGGAAGGTATATCAAAAAGGCATGAGATGCAAAATTACAAGATTTTAGAACTGTATAATTATATTATCAATAGAAAATACAAAAAAAATATAAAATATTTATAAACAAAAAGCATGCTACACGTACTTGGTTGAGGATTAATCCAATTAGTATAATTATTGTAACATTCAAAATATCATTTGTCCTTCTTACTGTATTATGTTGTTATTTTACAATTAAAAGTTTATAATAAAAACTTCAATTTCTTAATTAAAATATATACACCATTTTGAAGATTTTAACATTTTCGGATTTCTTACATACAACTTATAGACTTCCTCTTCGCCCCCTTCCCCCTAAAAATTAAAAAGTTAAATTTTTTAAAAAAATTATATATTTTCTACTAAAAATTTGTTTTTATATATTTTCTATTAAAAATTTATTTTTGCCCCTCTAAAATTTTATAAGTTCGCTCTACTTAAAATTCTATAAGTTTATTTTTCTTGACATAATGCCATGCGTCCGTCTCTAAATATATATTATTAAAATTTATGCTCACCGTCTTTCTTAATCTAACTAATAGATTAAAAAAAAGAACAATAACTGAACTCACTCTAATAAATATCTTTAAAAAGATGTCTATATTATTTTCCTTTTAGAAAGGACGATGAGTTGCAGAAATCTTGAAATCTAGTATTTGGTGTCCAACATAGTCATAGAGACGAGACTCTTAATTCTTACCGCGTGCTCCGTTCACGTGTTCAATATGTCGGTTTATATTAATTTCTAAAAAAATATTCGAAATTGACTTACAATTATTAAATTTGGAGTCTAGTTGTACACGGTGAAATTCGGCTTAAAGTTCAACCGAAACTAATATTATCTGATTTGAATTTTGTACGTCAACAATGTAATTCGACCTGAACGTGACCTGGCATGAAATCCATCCGAACCTGAATTAACTCGTTAATTAACTTATTCGGACTCAAACCATTTTAGCCTGAACTGAGACTTATCCGACTTGAAATTAACCTGATCCCGAACTCAACCTGATTCAAAATCAACCTAACAATGACTCAAATTCGAGTCGGCCCACACCCGACCTGACTCGGAGAGTCAAACCATTTAATTGACCTGACACAACTCGTACCCGATTTGACTTGACTAAAACTTGTCTGATTACCTGATTTTACATCCCTATTTTTTTAAACAATGATATCTGAATTTTATTAATCACCATGAAAGATAATACAATACTATGCATCAAAAAGAAAACAAAAGGGATAAGTCCACTAAAAGTCTCTTATAATGGTGCAAAGAAAAATAGACATTTCCATCGAGATTAACATACCAAAATCCAGAAACTTTCCTGAATCTCATTGTCTCTATTTAAACGAGACGCTTTACAAGGTGAAAAGGAGTGGTGAGCTAACCAAGCTATCAGGCAGATTGTTTCACTACCCAGGTCTAATTACATCGGCAACCAACCACCAACCGAGTGGGGATCCATCTTTCTAAGACCACCGACAGAACCATAATCAGAGATTAGCGTCATGAAGATCTCTATACGAGCACCAACTTACCGTTAAGGTATGCTGAAAATCATGCCACAATGACAGATGAAACGAACCACAAAAAATCAATAAAAAACATGTCACAGGTACAGAGGAAACACATGCCACAAAAGCAAAAACTTTTATTAAAACCTGAGAAAACAAGAAAAATAATAAACTTGATGGTCGATAACCAATACTAAAATTAACTGCCGATCACCAATTAAAAAATAAAAATAAAATTATATGCGACAGAAATTTTAGAGAGAGCGGCTAGATTAGAAAGTATTAATAAAAATTTATATATTTCACATCCCTAGTTGGCTCCAATAGTTTTGATCTTACCATTATAATCTAGTATGTTGGCGTACATACAAATTTTGCGACAAAAAATGTATGAGATATAAGAACAAATTTTATTTATAAAATATGAGTTTAATATTAAAAGAAATCATTCTTTGTTCGAGACTTAATTTTAAGTGGGTGATATTGTTTCAAGATTATTCTAGACTTGATTTTAAAAATGAGTTGTACCTCTTTTCTTCTTGTTGAAAAAGATTGAAGAGAAACTTTCTTCAAAATTCTTTCAACTTTCTGATTCCTTTCAATATCTCAAAGATTTGGAGAGAGCTTCAGTTACTCAAAAAGAAGGCAACATATATGTAGGCATGTAAACGAATTGACCGAAGACGAATAAAGGTATATTTATGTTTGTTTTTTTAATTTTAACCGAACAAACGAATGAGCATGAACAACTAAACGAATATAAATTCTTGTTCGTGTTCGTTCGTTAAAATGATAAATGAACATTGAATATTGTTTAATTTTTCTTTTTATTTCTTGTTTTTGTTCATTTTTAATATATGTTTAAAAAATAATAAATATAAATGAACATGTGAATAAATTTAAACTTAACATAAACAAACGAACGTAAATGAACGAACACGAAACGAATAAATCATTTGTTTGTGTGTTCGTATTAATTCATTTAATTAAATAAACAAAAAATATTATTTATGTTCATTTAATAAATAAATAAACATAAATAAACTTTTGGCCGAATAGTTAGCTAAACGTTCGGCCCATATATAGTCATACATATATAAACTACGGAATCTTCAACTGAAAAGAGTTCAGATGAAAAATAATATAATTAGACAAACCGAAAATGAAAAAGAAAAAAATGGAAGAAATCAATTTATTATTATTATGGAAAAATAAACGGACAAAGCGCAGAACTTAACTGGAGATGGACAAAGAGAAGACTGGGGTTTGTTTGGTTCATGAGAAAAGAGCAGAGTAAGACAGAGAGGTACATTAATTATTAAATGAAAATTGAAATCAACCTTTGTAAAAATATCTATGTAGGTTTTTCTGGATTCCAAATATGATTTGTACTTTTTGTTTTATTGAGTTTTTAAATCATACAATTCCAGGTCCTCTGCAATTTGGTATATGTTATGATTATGAAAATCTTTTATTTAATTCATTGAGAAAGTGCCAATTAAATTAAAACTGAACCGATAATTTTTCCTTTCACATTTTTAACATATATTACACACCGAAGAAAAAAATTATATTAAAACAAAAACTCTAAATTTACTGGATAAACTAACTACATCTAAACGTACAGTTTTAATCTGCTGAAAGCTCGTTCTTAATTTGTATGGAATTTATGCACTAAACAAAACAAAACAAAACAAAGAGCATTTTTCCATGTTGCATGATCTAAATGAAAATTGTTAGTCCATCGGTAGATAAAATTATTAGTCAATGTCTTGAAATAAAATTACAAACCTACATAACATTACTTGTTAACATGACAATGTTATGTAAACGACTTGACAAAATGTTACAACAATCAAAATATAATTTTTTGAGTTTACGTGTTATTCTTTTAAGTCGTTGACTATTAATTGAATAACAATTTTCATCTATAAAAGAACTTTTGATACAAAATAAAACTTTAAACTGTATAAAAAAGATTAAAAATCAAAATGATTATTCTACTGAACGTTTGAGTAATTTTTTTTTTTTTTGATGTTATGCCAATTATAAATTATCCTACTTTCAAAAAACTTATACTTTACCCTTTAAGTTGGAAGCCTGAGTTAGTCCCTACCCATGACTTATCCTGTGCTAGCAAACAAAAGTCATCGCAACGTCAACAATACAAACTCATGTATACCTTATGAATGCATGGTTCTTCTTCCCTATCCAAAAGTAATCCAAGTTCTTCGGAGAATTGAAGCTTTGAAATCAAATGGCTTTAATATTAATTGAAAACTATTTTATTAAATATGCGATTAAATTATAAATGCCTATGAATAACTTTGAATGGGATGAAGAGTTTAGTTTTTAAATTAAAGTTTATGTTTAAATTATGATGTTGTAAATAGAATATATTAGATTTTAAGAGAATTATTTCAAATGATTTTTAGAGTATTTGATTCAAATTAAAAGTCAATAAATTAGATATATATGACTTGGAGATAGAATCGTATCTTCAACTTGGTGGAAGGTTACAACTAAAGATAAGAATAGGGATGGGCATTTTACCTGATCCGGTCGGGTTCTGACCCGACCCGGCCCGATCGGGTCAGATTTTTTAATGGAAAAATCGGGTTTGGTCAGGTATTTATTTTTGGGTCGTGTTCAGGTGGGCCAAAAATCTGACCCGACTCAACCCGTGCCCATCCCTAGATAAGAACATATTCTTACCCAGTTGACAGGTACTAATCCGATTGCCACAACCAATTTGAGATGTAAAATCGGATATTCATATTGGTTTTAAGTCGGATCAAGTCATGACGGGTCATATTGGATTCAAGTTATATTGGGTCAAGTCAATGGTTTGATTCAAATTGGTTCTAGTCGAGTCTAGGTCTGAATCAACATCGAGTTGATCCCAACTCAAACTCATTCGGGTTAGGTCAAAACGATTCGAGTTTGAGTCAATTACTTATCGAGTTCATTTGGGTTCTGATAGTCTTCGGGTGAGGTCATTCTAGTTATCGGGTCATATCTTGCACTAATAGTGAAGTGAAAATGTTGGACTTTTCGGTTTAACAAATACTTGGTAAATATTAAACAAAATATATTAAGTCTACTAGTTAATTGTTTTAAGTCAATTAATTGCAGGTCGGGTCAATTTCATGTCGGCTAACAACAAGTTTGGTCAATTATTGGTCGGGTTGATAACATGTTAGGTAAAATTGGATCTCGGGTGATTTAAAGTTGAATTATATCAAATATTTACTAGGTTAATTTTGAGTTTGAGTTTATATCAAGTCGGATGTAGGTCGTTTGGGATCATATCAGGTCATATTCGATTATCACATTATAGAGTTCAATTCAAGTTCGAGTCGTTCTCAAATCAGGTTCAAATTCAAAATAACCAAATCCAACTCGAATTCAGATCAGACTCGAGTCGAGTTTGGACCACTACCATTTCAAATTACAACTAGTTGAGAGTCGAATATTCAAATTGAGTCAATTTTTTACACCCCTACTGTGAATAGTAATCTCTCATAAGGATCCTTATCGGATCATGAGTGATTACATGCCAAGTAAGGAAACTAGCGTGGTTGGGTCACTTTGTTTGGTGGGATCCGGATACCCGGTGAGAGTGTTGCAACGCAAGTTGATGAGATTCTGTATATACGTTCCTGAGGCTGTGTGACACCGAGCCTCATCTAATGATACTCGATGAGAGATTCTGAGTACGAGTGTACGTTCCTGAAGCTGTTTGACACCGGGTCTCACTCTGAGTGTATGTTCCCAAGGTTGTGTGACATCGGACCTCACTCTATGCTTGTTGGTATGATGTATATATGTTGTGTGAGATAATACATCTTTGATTGCTATGTGTTTAGGTGGTTGCGGTAGCACCATTGCTAATCTTACCATGATATTATATTTGTAGCATGCTCCTATTTATGATTTGCATGAAGCATGGTTGAGTGAAAGTGCGTCCACTGAGCTTCGTTAGTTCAGCATTCAGAATTGTTGTTTTCATTCGCAGGTTAGTGGGTTGGCATGCATCGTTGGAGCACCATCAGAGTAGGACCTCAACATCGACTTGTGTCCGAGTACAGTACTTAAGACTTATTTGGGCCATGTGTTCGTAGGACCCTATGTTGTATTGTAACTCTTATTTTGAGACTTAACTTCTGAGTAGAATGTTTTAATTATGTATTTAAATGGAGATCTCATGTAACGTTTTTGAATCGGTTTATCTATTTTGAAATACTAAAATTTGATGGATTTTATGAATTGGATGTGCTTGGGCTAAATCTAGTGTAAATTTTTTATAGTTTTGGGTTGGGCTCGAAACCCAATTGTGACATCCGGGTTGGGGTGTTACAGTCGCCCCCTAAAAATTTGAAATTCGTATATTATTTAGAATTTTTAAAAAATATATATATATTTTCTATTGAAAATCTATTTCCACTTCCCCTAAAATTTTATATTCTTGCCTCATAAAATTTTATAGAGTTGCCTTCGTAACATAAAATTCTGGTCCGCTCTTGAAAAAAAACACCCACACCATATACTGCCGTCACTTTCTCTCTCTCTCTCTCTTTGTTGAGGGAATTTACCTTTAGTGTGGATCATCACATCAAACTACATTAGGGGAGGAGCTCCCTTGGTGTCGAGGCCTATTAAAAACCTTAACTATTTAATTATTTTGGTTTAATTAATAATTTAGTTCTTGTAAAAAATAATTATTCAAATTAAAAAATATAAGAGTTTATTAAATATATAATCAATTAGGGGTTGTATTAGGGGTGTAAATGAACCGAGCTTGAATGAATAAGGTTTTGTTCGTATTCGTTTATTTATATTTGAAGGTGTTCATGTTCAGTTTGTTTACATTTTTAATATCATGTTTGTATTCGTTTATTTATTGTTGATGATGTTCGTGTTCGTTTGTTTAACGTTCATGACTATATTCGTTTAACATTCGTGAACATATCCGTGTAATGTTCGCGAACATATTCATTTATATGATCGCTTACATGTTCATTTATATATTCGCCAAAATGGTAGAATTACACCACTAGTATTTAAGCTCATTAGGCTCCACAGTTTGAACTCAAAAGTTCAGCACATGTCCAATTTAGTCCATACATTCATCAAGATTTAAAATGTAAAAAAAAAGGGAAACCAAGTAAATGAGCTTATAAGCGAGCCAATAAACGAACTTGTTCATAAACGTAAATGAACAAAATACACCTTTTGTTTGTGTTCGCTTGTTTAATAAAAGGACATAAAATTTTATTCATACTCGTTCATTTAGCTTAATATGCGAACGGTTCACTAACAATTCGTCGAACGCTTTGTTTATTTACACCTTTAGGTTGAACTAAAGAAGAATGAGCATGTATCCTCAAATTTTTTGGTCGAACAACAATTTAGGTCCTTCTAAATTTAAATGCTAGACAAATTAGGTCTTGCCCCATGAATTTGAAGTTTAAATACGTAATAAACCCTTTCATTTTTGAAATTTAATATTTTGGCCCCTACCAATATTCAATCCTGATGAACCTACATGTATGTTGTTAACTTGGTTTAACTATAAAATAAATACTCAAATTAAACTTTTTCTTATTATAATAGATTCTTGAAGTTTTTTTTTTGCTGAAATAAGTTTCTAAAATTTTATTTTGGCCCGTTTTAAAGTCAACTTGTAAAAAAAATCTATCACTCAATTATAGTTTAACACATGACTTTTTCATTTTCAAAAACAAACTAAAAAGAAGACATTAATTTTTTTTTCGAAATTTCTAAAAATCGCAAAATAATCTCAAATCTCCTAAAATTGACGTCATTATCACTATCGATAACCTCGTCGGACCCCCCCACCACTATCGCCTTAGGTCACCGTCCATTTTCCTCAACCACCCACCACCTGTAATTGGTGGGAGACGTGTAAATTGGACATCGAACACGAAAGGCTCCAACCGTTCGACGATCGCGTCTTTCGTCAATTACCCAACGTTAGAAGAAATGGGCGAAGGCCTCTGATAACAACGGTGGTGAAGTATGATGAGGATATCACGGCGACAATGATGTCAATTTTTAGATTTTGGGATTTTAAGAATTTGAGGCTTTTTGGAAATTAAGAGATATTTTAGATTTTTTTAAAAAAAATATTTTAATTTTTTTGAAAAAATAAAAATAAAAGACACTATCAAATAGTAATATATGAAATTTTAAGCACTTATTGCAGACAAAAATACATTAAACGTTTATTTCAGACAAAAAATATTAAACACTTATTTTAATAAAAAAAATTAAATACGTATTATAAAAAAGAAATAAGTATAATTTAAACACTTATTTATTATTAAGCATATTAACTTTAATCACATCTAAATCAAGATGAACTAGTAGTTCTATTATTATTTTGCTATATAAGTAACATTGTTACGTGTCAAAATTAATAGGAATAAACGGTGTTGTTTATTTTAATTTAGTAAGTGATAATACTACGTTGGTTAAAACCTTATTTTTCGCTCGTTGTAAGTTATCGATCAAATGAAATGAAAATTGTTTGTTTTGTCTTCCTCTAATTTCTTCTATTCTATGGTCTCCCTTTGCTCAATCTATTTCTACCCCCCGGATTTGTGTTGCAACAAAGGCATCAGAGCTATCTTTCCTGACCAATTTTTCCCTTAAATTTTCTGAATTACTTCTCCAATTTCTGTTGCTTTCACTCTCAATTTATCTGATTCTCCTATTCTTCCTACTACTCAAAGCTTTCGACAGGGTCATGGTTGACGGGGATTGACGCGTTTGCAACAAGACATCGCGAAACTTCAAGCTGATTTTCATGAGTTGGAAAAAAATTATAAGACAATAACTATTACTGAGAAGGTCCAATCGCGAAACTTCGATTGGAGGTTATTGGCATTCTCAGGAGGTGAGGGAAATGAAAGCTTTGCTGGACGCAGTTTTGGGCCAATCGAGCGGCTTGAAGGGAATTTTGGGAGTGTTGCCAACAGAGGGGTGACTCTTGAGCTAGCTGGACGGGTTGAAGGGGATTCAGCTGCAACAACATCGACAGAGGCTACTGCACCGAAACTTGATTTGAAGATGAACGACATGTGTGCGGCAAAGATGTTCGATGAAATGTCTATGATAACAGATAAAGAAGTTGCAAATCGGATCCTTGTTCTAGAAGAAGCTGATGTCTGTATGATCAAACAACCATTATTGGTTACCAAGATTGATGAAAAACTCTACAAAAATGGTCGAGAGTCCAAAGTGTTTGATCATGTCTCTAAGGAAATACAAACGGTGGCGGCAATGAAAAAGTCAAGGAAGCCGTGGAAATCGATTCTGTTGGCATTCGAGGTAACAATTTGGATGAGTTTTTCCTTATTAATTATTCATTCACCTGGAAGGAGTATTTGAAGTTGGAGCCATTGCACTTAATACGGTTTAAACTTTTTGATCCTGGAATTTTCCTCGACAATGCTATGATATTGATTGAGTGTAAATCCTATCTAGTTACACTATGATGAATATAAGGCATCTATTGGGGTTGATCCTTGGTTTGTATCAGTGGATACAACTCAAGAACGGGAACAAGCTTTTGAGAAAAAAAACAACATAAATTAGTTCAAACCTCAAGCACTTTGGTTGACGAGGTGTGGAAAAACCGACCACCTGTTGAAATTAATTCAATTTTGATTCATCCCTTGGAATTTGTTGGTCGCTGTGTTGCTGAAAGGTTGAAAGATTTGAGGGAAAGGCTCACTAATGAAAATGCTAGAGGACTTATCATCACAGCTTTAGATGAGGTTGATTGGTCGTACAATATCCGTGAGAACAATGGCTTTTATGGTCCAGTTGTTCATGCATTGGCTATTGTAACTTCAAACTCGGTTTTCTTTTATGTTAACCAAAGGAAAATTTTCTCGAAGGTGAGCTCCATGAAAGAGAACAGAATTGAAGTTAAGAGTATATGGTTGGATGCACTTATAGCAATGAGGGGGATGGATCATGGTGAAACCAGTGTGTTCGATGAGTGGCTGCTACAAATCATTTGTTGCAGTATACAGCTGCTGGAGGATCACTTTCCAACAGCTTGGTGGCATTGTTAAGGCTTGGCAATAAGTCCACTGGAGGCCCTGTTTTAAATGTAGCTATGACGGGCAGTGTAGGTAGTGATCCATTAGGTGGTTTCTACAGGGCCAAACTACATCGAGCGAATGTGTATTTCCTTTTTGAATCTGTCAAGGATGAAACAATTGGAACGATGATAGTCCTCACAACTCCAAATGCTCAGCGCATAACAAATGTAATTCTTGATGCTAAATTGGAACCACTTATGGTGCTTTTTGATTCCGGAGGACACTGGTTTGGTAATGCTTTCATGAAGCCATCTCCAATTCTTATGCCAGATGTGATCAAGTTGAAATGGACAATGACTGATATTTGGTCCAACCACTTAAAAGACTCGATTGATTCAACATCGTTTCTTATTGGTTTTGCTTCGTGCTTGACTTCTTTAATCCTTGAGGACAAGGATTTTTTCGACCGAGGGAGTATTACTATCGGCTATGTATGCATGGTACATCTTCTTGGCCATGTTGGGTTAGGAGTTTTGATGCAAGCCCAATTGAACTTGAATCTTGTGTTTGATGTTTGTGTGGATAATGCATTGATTGACATGTTTGCATGCTTGGGGTGTTTTTAAAGTAATGGACGATGGTTCCATTGTTTCATGGACGAAAGTGACGACGAGGTGTGCACAAAATTGTCAAACTAGAGAAGCTCTTAACATTTTTGATGGGATAAAATGAGAAAGGTATAGGACCAGTTCAAGGCAGTAATGATTATAGAGGTCGACATATTTTTGATCCAGGAGGACTGTTCTTCGCCGATGTCGCACCATTCCTGATCTTGGCCAAAAGAGCATTCGACAAAGTTTGGTCAAATCATTTGAAAGACAAATCAAGAACAGTACGGATACCCTCATCCTTGTGGACAAGGATTTTTTTGACGGAGGGAGTATTATTACGTGTCAAAATTAATAGGAATAAACGGTGTCGTTTATTTTAGTTTAGTCGGTGATAATACTACGTCGTTTATGTATTGGGGGTTAAAACCCTGTTTGTGGCTTGGTGCAAATTGTCGATCTAATGAAATGAAAATTGTTTCTCTCGTCTTCCTCTAATTTCTTCTATTCTATAATCTCCCTTTGCTCTATCTATTTCTTTCCCCCTTCAAAATTCTGTCTTGTAGATTTGTGTAGCAACAAATATAAATGAGGGGGGAAAGTACACGGTGCGGCGGAGCAGCGCCCCATACAATGAACGCAAAACACAAAAAATGTAAAATGAACAGAAAATTGGGGGGAAAACAATTATTTAGACAAAGGTGTGTGTGAAAAGAAAAGAAAAGATGTAGAGGAAATTTCCAGTAGCGGGAAGGGGCAACGATGTTTTGATAGTTTAGGCAATAAAGCCTACGTAACATGGTGTAGACATTGAAATGAACAACCTTAACACATGGCCGTTTAACATTATGACCATACATATCCTAGTATAGTATAAATAGAAATCCTTCATCTTTTTTTTGGTGCTCCGCCTTAAGGTTTTGATGAAATTTGAGGTGTTTAGGGATTAAAATTTAACTTTTTTAGTAATTTTTATTGTTGAAACATACAAAGACGGGGGATTTTTGTCCGTATAGTATGTGATGAGACCCTGGGGACTGCCAACTCCAACTCAACTCACTTCAACTGTGTGCTTAAATTTTATGCAAAATCAGCTGTTCGGATCTTTCATTTCACTTTACACCCGAAAAGAGGGGTAAAAAGAACTTGGTATGAAAACAGAGCTTCTGCTGCTGCTGTTATTGACTTGCTGTTGGTGGTGGTGGTGGTGCCGTTTGGTAGGGTTTGAGATGATACCAGAGATGGAAACTCCGGTAGCTGGAGAAGTGTCTTTGTTAGGGAGCATAAACATAGCTGTTTTGTCTATTGCTAAAGTCTTCACCATGTGTTTCCTGGATTTTCTCATGGCTTCCAAGCTTTTCAACGTCTTGCCTGCAAACGGCAGGAAGCTTTTAAATGAGGTAAATAAGCTTAGCTCATACATTTCCTCTCTCTTCCAATCCCACATACCAAAACAGTAGACTCACTTCAAAAATCGCTTCAATTTCTTTGCAGTTGGCGTTTTCACTTTTGCTCCCCTGTTTGATCTTTTCTCAGGTGGGGCAAGCTATCACGCTTCAGAAAATGGTCGAATGGTATGGTCTCGACCACTTTTCTTCTTTCTTGCATACCTTTGTCTTAATCTTGGTCTATATTTAATCATGTTATGTTACAGGTGGTTCATTCCTGTCAATATCGTACTCGGTGCCATCTCTTTTTCACTAATAGGTTTCCTTGTGCTAACTTTAGTTAAACCTCCATACCCATACTTCAACTTCTCTATCATACAAATTGCAATCGGTAAGCTATTGTTTTTCTTACTCTTTTTGCATCAACTTTCTGTTGAAATTGGTGATGTTTAGTTGTAAGCGAAGCATGCGAAATAAAACGAATTATTTGAGATTTGGTGCAGGAAACATTGGGAATGTGCCCCTTGTACTGATTGCAGCTTTATGCAGAGATAAATCCAATCCTTTTGGGGATACTAACACATGCAGCACTCAGGGAACTGCATATATTTCATTTGGACAGTGGGTGTGTTTGCTTTAACCAATTATACTCTATGTGCCAAACATTAGCCCCCATTCATTTCTTTGTTTTCATTTGGACATTGTATGAATGTGTTTTGACCTATAATTTATGTTAGGTTGGTGCAATTATTCTATACACATGGATATCATATGTTTTCCCCTCCCCCAGAAGGTACTTTTGACCTTGAGGATGCAAATCTCCCTCTTAAGACCCCACACAAGGATACCTCCCCTGAGTATGTTCCATTTTTTATGCAAGAAGAGACTGTACCAATGGATTCAGATAATTCAAAGCAAGCAAAGGTATGGATTATGGACAACGTGAATTTGTTCAGATTGATACTTGGTAATAAACCTTTCCTGATTGATATCTGGGATTCTGGTGCAGATTAAAAGTTTTCTGGTTTTTGTTTATGACAAGTTAAAGCTCAAACAAATTCTTCAACCCCCTATTATTGCATCGGTAAGTTTCAAAATTTTGTTAACATATTTCCCTTTGATGGCTTTTCTTCTCTGGCAATTGTGAACTTGCTGCAGATCCTAGCCATGGTTATCGGTGGAGTGCCAGCTCTAAAGAGATTAATATTTACAAAATATGCCCCACTTTATTTCTTCACTGACAGCTGCATTATTCTGGGGTATGTTATGTTTTGCATGGTTTCGTGGAAGTATGATTGGTGAATGATGATGTTTCATGTTAACAGGGAAGCCTTGATTCCATGCATTTTGTTGGCATTAGGAGGCAACCTTGTTGATGGTAATTTTATTAAACTGTTCATGTTTTTTTTTATTCATGTTTCATGATACATGATTCATGTTTGGGAAGCAGGACCAGGGCTTGGAAGTTCAAGAATTGGGCTAAAACACTTGTTGCTATTATCTTTGGGCGCTTATGCTTGGTGCCACCTGCGGGACTTGGCATTGTAACACTGGCCGATAAACTCGGTTTCCTTCCTGCCGATGACAAGATGTTCCGGTTTGTCCTACTCCTTCAACATTTGATGCCGACATCCGTGCTTTCCGGTAAAGATTCAACTGAAACCGAAGAATTCAAATGTTTGTATAATAAACAAAACATTTGGCTTCTCTGTGTGTTTGCATTGCAGGTGCGGTTGCTAACTTAAGAGGGTGTGGGAAAGAGGCAGTTGCTGTGCTGTTCTGGGTTCATATTTTTGCAGTATTCTCCATGGCAGGATGGATTGTTCTCTTTCTGAACATACTCTTCTAACATTGGGCATTTTCCATTTATTTTCATGCAACAAAGTGTTAATGGCGGAGCAGATTGATTGGAAATATTGAATTCTTTGAAAGACCTGTCTATACAAAATATATCCTTTTGTTGGCGAGTCATTTGCACATATCAGCTGAGATAGACATAAAGGTGTTAGGGCAGTCGCACCCATGAAATTTTCTAATATGTTTTAGAAATTTTATTTATATTTTATATTAATGATCTAATCTCGCATTTTTGGAATTTTAAATTTCTATGTAATTTTATTAAGTATAAAAGTTTGCACTCCTTTTACGCTGTTCCGTCAACATCTAAATGGGGATGGACTTTGAATTTAGTTCGTTATTAAGCTCTATATACATCTCCTATAAAAAGTTTTTGATAGTGGTTTTATTTACCTGAGTTAACCTAGAAAAGAAGAAAGAAATACAAATCATACGTACATTTTTTTGTGTCCTATATATATTTCAACATTAAAAAATAAATTTAAGATTTAAAATTTGATATTTATAATTTAAGAATTAAAATTAGAGTGTAAGATTTAATTTTTTAATGTTAAGATATATACACAAAAAAGAATATAGTTTTTGTTCGAAAGAGGCTATCTTAGGTTTTAACAAATAAGGTGTGCTTTTAGAACAAAAACCCCTGCCCCATTTTCTTTTCGAAATAAGCTCCACCTGTTGGTGCAGTTTCAGCTGGCTCTACTACGGGTGCTGGTTCAATTGCTTTGACAAGATTCTTGTGCAGACGGATAAGTCGGATGTTTTCTCGCTATTGAACCATGCTAATGCAACTACAAGCCCATGCACTCGTGACTAGAGATAAAGTTAGGATTTGAGGTTAGAAAATAAACTTAAATATTTCAAAAGCAAGAGAATAAATGTGCAACTAATCCATTTTTTTATAAAAAAAAAATTTACATTATAAAAATAAAAAATAATATTTTTTTTTAAATTGGGAGCATAGCCCCTCTCGAGTTTTGTGTCCCTCCTTCCTTGCCTATGGCTAGGAGCAAAGTTCTCTCTTAGGTTATTGAATTTTTTTAAGTTGGGAGCATAGCCCCTCTCGAGTTTTATGTCCCTTTACCTAAAAAAAGGGAAAGTGTCGAAACATATACTACAACTATAAAGATAAATTATGAAAATAAAAAAAAAGTTCGCCAAAAGTAGAAAGTAGAAGGCGGGGGGGCTTAAAATACAAGTAACACGTCAGCTCACTTATATTAAATAATTTATATTGATTTCATTTGGTTGGTTAAAAAAAGGAGGGGAAGTTAGTTAACCCAAAAAGGAAAGGAAACAAGGCCATTCAAACAAGAGGGAAAGAGGAGAAGAAGAATTGAAATGGCATGTAGGAGAAGGCATGGAATAACCAGATCGGCCACGTTCAAGGAAGAGGTCGACCGCTCACCTGTAGCTGCCGCCGCCGCCGACAACTTCAAACCCAAAGCATTAACCTCCTCCCTTTCTTTCTCTGCTACATCTAAGGTACCATCCCAGGCTTATCCTTTTTTTTTTTGTCTAATTTCATTTAACCATATGTTTTGTTCAGAAAATAACATCTGTTTTGTAGTATACATTATTGGAGTTTTAATCAGAATTGGTACCACATTCTCATTTTAATCCATTTTTATGTGCCTAAATAATGGAATCCTGTTTTTGCTTTTGTTTTCATGTTGCCTAATTCCTTATTGAGATGCCTAATTGTAGGGGTTCAATACCTTTGAGGATAATGAATCCAAAGGGTTCTGGGGTGTTTTTGCACGAAAAGCCAAAGCCATTCTTGAGGAAGATGACGACCTCTCCGAGCCTCACGAAACGGAAACACCTTGCGGTGTGGGATCATCGCCTATGTCGGATGCCTCAACAACTTCCCTTGGCCAGGTGACTCGTTTTTGTTTGTTTGTATCTTTGTTGAGAGGAAAATTATGGATCTTACACGTTAATTTTGCTATATATTCATGTTTCTTGCCAATAGCAGAACCAACAGCCAACTGAGGGACTCGGAAGAATCGAGAGTCCTCGAATGCAAAGGGGCTTGGATAAGCTCAACACTTCCTTTAACCACATTGGTGACACATTTGAAAAGGCCATTGAGGTGAGAGCATCTGAGCTTGAGTGCTTTGGGGCTACAATCCTCTCATCTCATGAGTTACTCTGAATTAGTGAACAAACTGAATACTACATTTGCAGGAAGGTCGAACAATAGCGGGAAGTAAAACAAGCGAAATCATCCAAGAAGCGCGCAATCTTAAAATCCAGCATAAAGGGAGCACTCCCAGGGCAGAAAATCCGGTTGCCGGTCTCAATAGCACGTTGCAGCAACCAACACTGCTCCAAATTCAAACCAAAAATCAAAACCAGATCAGGGCATCTCGTGACGTATGGTGGCAAACTTGTGTCTCATTGAATCATATAGTGAAAGCATCGATTTTATACTTCTTTAGGCTATTCTTGTTTCCATAATAAAGTTAGATGTAAGTTGCATGATAGGAGATTGCATAGAAGTATGCATTATGATTGAAACTCAAGTAGACCACAAATGAGGCGATCAAGATATTCATGTCCTGTTTGGAATTTCGCTTTCGGCATCACAGGTTGCAATGGTCACAGCCTCTAAAGCAAAACTGCTTCTCCGGGAGCTGAACTCTGTTAAAGCAGATTATGCATTTGCAAAGGAAAGATGTGCTCAACTAGAAGAGGAAAACAAGTTCCTCCGGGAGTGTCGGGAGAAAGGGGATGATCCTGCAGATGATGATTTGGTACACACATATATTATACATTTCTTTGGCAATTGGCATGCAAAAGTAATAGCAATAATTAATTAACGTTTTGGATATATGATGATCATGTCAGATTCGGGTGCAACTAGAGAGTCTGTTGGCAGAAAAGGCACGTTTGGCGCACGAGAACACGATATATGCGAAAGAGAACCAGTTTCTAAGGGCAGTGGTGGAGTATCACCAACTGAGCATGCGGGACGTAGTGGACTTAGATGAGGGAGGTGAAGAAGATACAGAAGTGGGATATCCCATTAGCTTAGATTATTCGAAAATGTTGTGTGAATCACCATGGTCACCGGCTGAGGTGATGGGGCTCAGCCCTCCATCTTTGGCATCTACAAGTACAAAGGAGGGGTCTATTCCGCCACAGGAAGCCTCCAACTCAGCCCCTAATCATGGAAGAGAAACACCACCTCCGGTATCTTCTGGTGTTTAGTTGTTTACCTTTTATATTTTGTCAACTGAGTTTTGTAACATGGGTTTGATTCCAGCTCTTTTTTTCTTATTCTGTAGGAAGGAGGGGAGGGCCCGGGCCCTTGTACTCTATATTTTTAATTTATTTCTTTTCTCAGGGATTTGTGTGTGTTTAATCGTGCATACACCATTTTGGTCCATGATTAAATAAGAAAATTAAACTCTTTCCTATCATGTATAACTCTTATATGATTTAATTCCACTAGACTGCAATGAGGGGCGGACCGATTAGATTTAAAACAAATAGGGTCTTAAAAGTAATTAAATTATAAGAATTAAGTAAGTTTAGGTTTAATTTTAAAAAATTTAAAATTAAAATGTCTTAAAAAGTAATTATACCATAAAATTAGGAGACAAAATCTAATTTTAAAAGACAGTGTCCTAAAAAAATAAACCAAATAATAATTAAAAGGTCGTAAACGTCTCACTTACTCAAATTCTTTCACTTTTCTCATATTTCACATACTACAAATGAAACCTATTTATATGCATTTCCCAATTGAATTGCCCCCACAATTTAAATCACTTTTATCATCATATATATTTATTTATTACCATTTGCCACTAATAAATACTATTTCATTTTTACCAGTTGCTTATTGTTTTGACCATTGCGTTTTCATCATTTTATTATTTTGCATTGTTGCCTTGACAATTACCTTGGATTTTTTCATCCACGTTAATCATGGAAGTCTAAGTTTGATTTTCTTAGGAGATAAATTTGTATGCAATGCGTGTATACGTTATTAAAGGGTTAAAGAGAAAGTATGATCAGAATGAATTGAAAAAAGGGTCGAATGCAAACAAGGTATGGATATGATAAGAGATAAACAAGAGTACAACCATATTCAGTTGCATATACAGCAACAGTACATCCGATCCAAACCTATTCCACCAGTCCCGTATTTGCTTTACAGGGCTTCAGAATCTGAAATGAGCATAGCAAGCTCGCGTCACGCTCATCACCGCACCTGCATTGTTAAATTCTTCGCAGTAGTTTGGTGCCGAGAATATGGTTACCAGCTGCCTCTCTGCAAAGAATTCATAACCATCTTCCACTACCTATCATCAATCCACCCAAAACCATCAGTTTCCGAAATCAAACCGAATGTAGCTTGCATTTCAAGCAAGACCTTACCTGGTGAGCACGGCATATGAGATCGAGGTCGTGTTTCTTTAAGAAGTCGGCTACTTTGTCGGCTCCAAAGGTATACGAGACACCCCTATCGTTCTCGCCCCAACCGCTGATGTCCCTGTCGGGGTCTGCCCACAGAAGGTCACAGAGAAGGCCTTGGTCTGGAACGTCTGTCGGCCTCTCTATAGCTCTTATTTGATCCAAGCTCTGCATATCAGGGGACAGCCCACCATGCATACACAGGATCTTGTCGTCCACAACCGCGGAAACCGGAAGACAGTTGAAACAATCGGTGAATACCTTCCAGAGACGGACATTGAAACGGCGCTTGCACTCGTCGTAGAAGCCGTAGATGCGGTTGATAGACGCGCATTCGTGGTTGCCTCATAGGAGGAAGATCTTGTCCGGGAACATGATCTTGTAAGCAAGTAGAAGGCATATGGTCTCTATGCTTTGCTTTCCTCTGTCTACGTAGTCTCCAAGGAACAAGTAGTTGGTCTTGGGTGGGAAGCCGCCATACTTGAACAAACGAAGAAGGTCGGAGTATTGGCCGTGTATGTCGCCGCAGATGTTAATGGGGGCTTCTAGCTGGAGGACGTTAGGTTGGGAGAGGAAAAGTTTCTTGGCAGTGATGGCAGTGAGGCAAAGTTGTCTGATTTCGGAGTCGTTGAGTTGGATTCCTTTGCCTCTGTTATCCTTGGCTTCCAACAACCTCTCAATGATGCTCTCTAATCCCTCCATTACCAACAACACAATCACACAAACAAAGAAACAAAGAAAGTGGGAATTGGCAACAGAATCCATGAATTTGGGGGAGGGAGGAGACTACAACAACATTCAGTACTCCCCTGACTCGTTCCGAATATTGATCCTTGGACTGTTTCATGCTTTGACCTTTTTTATGGTCATGAGGACTAGTTTCGCCTCCTAAATAAATCATTCATTTGTAGAATTGATGCTAGAATATCTAGAAATAACATTGTTAGAAGTGACAATCATGAACTTCGAAAACGGATCGAAAAACATACTTATAGCCTGGTTGTATCGTATAAGAGTTGGAAAATCAAGGGGGATATTTTATGTCTAATGCAATTTATATGCAAGGAGTAATTAAAATCTCTTCAATCAATGTTGTTGCTTTCATAGTCTTGAAATAATAATTTGTGCCCATACATATTTGATCGATTGTACATTTAGATTCATAAATCAGTATATTTGTGAAATAAGATAATTTTGTCACTTCAAGGAAAAAGAAATAAGAAATTAAAAACAAAAGCAATGTGACTGAGAATATTACCTAAATTCTTATGGTCATTGAGAGAACAAAAGTAATTAATTGACTGCTAACCTAAACAATTTTTTGAACAAATAGAAAATGCAAATCTGAAGGGCACATGATGTCTTGAATGGCCTATCCAAATCCTCTTCTCTGTATGTAAAAACTCATTATTGGTGAGGCAAAGCTTCCAAACATTAATTGGGAGCAGATAAATGAAGCTCTCCCCTCTTCCTACCACTATCTGCATCTGCATTCATTCTCCAACAACCACTTCAAAAACTCTAACCCAACCCAACTGTACCCACCTCAAGGTTGAGCAAAATCCTTTTATTTTTACCCAAAAATAAAAACAAACGAAACAATAAAAAATTAAAAAATAAACATCAGAAACATGCACCCATCAAGTTCAAGGTCGTCACAGCTACACTTTGTCGCCATCTAATTTCCCCTTCAAAATTCTAGCTCCATGTCAAAATTTTCACCACTTGGGTCCCTGATCTCCCAATATTTCCAAGGATCCAAAGACTCAACCTCAGCACCAGCTTCCTATCGATTTACATTGCACTCACTTAGATATTGATCGTTGTGGTTCAGAAACTTCTTCCAGTACGCCTTGTATTTCGGAATTCCCAGCTCAAGCCAAGGTTTCATATTTCCATTGTAGTGCAACACTGCAGCTTTCTTGATGCCTTCGATATCAAGTCCATAGTCATGACCAAGGCCCGATACAACCCACCTGCTGTCAAGAGCATATATTTGGTCCTGAAAAGTAAGCCAGCTTGCAAGCAAAGCCGATCCCTCTTTCATGCTGACCTGCGGTTCACGTATGAATTGAAGTCAAAACCAGCATAAATTTTTAACATGTTAAGCTCTAGCCTCCAGTCATTTCAAAACTAACTGTTCATTGATTGATAAATACCTGATTTCTAAATTCTAATGGCATGAAAAACTGTTGTCAAGATGCTGCACTAAAATATATAAACACTATTAAATGTATTCAAGTTGGAGGTTAACTTCATACCATGTAATGTAATTAATGTCATTTTTAATCAGAGTTTTTTACAGTAATCAAACTATAAGAGAGAGTATCCAATATCAGCATTAACGAACCTTTTTCACCAACTTCCAGTATGTTTTAGAGATGTGTAGGTCTCTCCACCTGGCCAGATCAATTACATTCAATCCTGACATCCAAGAACACGAATTTTTTTTGAAGCTGTGTTCACCCAAATAACTCCGCAGCTGATCCATTCTGACAGAGCAAATTTCTACAGCACCAATCACTTTCCCTCCCATATTGAGGCTCCATAGTGCTGACAAGTCTTTCTGAACAACTACATCGTCATCCAGAACCACAACTTTCTCCAAGTTTTTGAATATCTTAGGAAGAAGATAATGAGAATGAGAAAAAATAGATACATGATTATGTATTGCTGGTTCATTACCATTGCTGTGAAAGGAAACTCGAAACTCCACAGGTAATGTCAGGTGAGATAGAGTTGCTTTATCATAATATTCTGGATTAAGATCTTCAATATTCAGCACCTGAACAACAGAATCCTTGAAAGTATTCCTGAGGAACCACAGTTTCATTGCATAGTAATTCTGTCCATCAGTCAGCACATGAAAAACCTGGATACTACTGTCCTGAAATATGCAGGATAACCTATCAGTGTCAGTAGTAGGACTTATGTATTAAACAATGAAATGAGGTCAAAGAACAACTAAAACATACTTTTGCATGCATAACAGTTGAGTTTATTGTAACTGATGATGCAATGACATTATTCGAGAATATAACATAATGTTGCAATGTGGGATCAGAATATTTCTCGGACAGCTCCTTATCAAATGAATGATCTCTGAAATATTCCACAGTTAGCCTCATAGACAGGCAGTGCAGGCTCTTGGGCATTGTCTGGACTGCAAGTTGGTAGAGAAAGGCACTCTGCTTCATGTGGAAGTTAGCTTCATCCTCAGTCAAGTCAAATATTTGTCTCAATTTCTTGCCAACGTTATGACAATCCAAAGTAACTGATTTGGCCTTTGCTATCACAGCTTCCATTCTTTGCGACTTCTTCTGAATCCTGGTACAAACCAGTAACAAATACTTGGCGCTTATGAAAGAATAAGAATATTATCACTAGCTAAAAGAACAGAGGAATCATGTGACCACTATTCATCTGACCAGTCTACTAAATTGTTTGACCAAAGCACACAGCATCACCCACCAAGATGTTGAACCCACTCTGATATATTTACAATCTAGAATTAGTAAATAATAAGTTTAACAGAGTTCAACTGATACTGCTTGTAGAGCAGCTTGACTCGGACTCGGTAAATCAATACCGAGCATAAGAATCTTGCTCCAGTCAGCTCAGGTCATCATATCAAGTGATCAGGAACACATGTCACAGTTCTACCAGATGCAGCACATTAACATATCAGGTGAAACATAAACATCTAATACAGCATGAAGGAAAATAAACATATATCGAAGTGCAAAAGGAAAATCATCCATATATTACATTAGTTTAAATTGTATGTTCAGATTTATCATTTGGGATGTTTCAATATATTGTTCACTTTCCCTAACTGGAATATGTTTTTCCAATGTTTTCCTCACTGATATGCAAACTTAAAATGTGGCCCCTCTAGCTTTAATGGCATTTGAAGGGTAATTTGTGGAAAATAAGGGACAAAATACTCTATTCCTAAAGCTTTGTGCAATAGTGGACATTCAATTTGAAACAGAGGAAGGACAAAATTTATATGCAAACTAACATTTCTGGTTACTAAATAGATCAGTAACATCATACTATAAACCTGTAAATTGGCCTTATCCATGGAATTATATTATGCTATAACTTACTCTCGCGGAAGATCAACATCTGTAGTACTTTCACTAAGGACACGCTCAAATTCTTGAATATTTTGTTTCAGTTCACCAGACAACTTGTTCTGGGTTGGCATTTTTGCAACACTAGGAAAATATGCCCTGGCAACAAAAAGTTGGTCCTTCAATTTCTTCACCATGGAATCTTGCATTGCTTCCCTATTTTCTTCACGCCAGCTGCAGTAGCTCCCATATTTCAACTCACATAATCCACCACTTTCATCAGCACCAGCCTTTGTTCTTGCTTTCCCATTAACATTACTAGTCTGTGAGAGAAAATAAAATTATCTTGAGATGTTATATTACAGGCACTAAAATGTTATACCAAATAGCAAGAAAAAACTTTTCAGCAATATGCATACATTTTTATTCGTAACTGGTTGCATAACAACTTGCGGTGGAATTGGAATGCCTGTAGAACATTTATAAAAAAGTGGGTTCAAACCTAACTCTAATAAAATGCATGGGAAATTATCTTGGGACACAGTTTAAAACTGAGTTCAACCATACCTTTTTGCTGCTGAAGTTTGGGTGTGGCATTTCTACTGCTGGTTTCATTTTTAGCTTCATTTACATACCCTCTAAGAATATCCTTAAAAAAGAAGAAAAATAGGTTAAACTAGAAGACTATACAATCCTAGGCTACTGCAGTATGGATGTAAAGACTAGGCAAACAGTACATACAAAATAGAAATTTTATAAGTCTAACCAGGAGTCACCGGAAACATTGAACATGCATACTTTAATAACATACCATGCCACATAAAAGATCAGCACAATGAATACAGTGCTTAATCACTAACAGCATACAAGGTCGGGGCATTCACATTAGATTACAAATGAATGGTCAACATATAATAGAAAGAGATACAACTACAAGCATGTGTTCATCCACAAGAAACTCAAATTACAGGGATCTTTGTAAATTTAGGATGTAACCAAAACTTTTAGTACAATACCAAGACAATACACTAGCAAAGCTAGACAACATAATTAGGCCATATTTTCTTTTTGCCACTCAACAGATACAGAACATGGCATACACTGCTACTAGCTCTTTCAATTTCTCCAAAACAGAAGTTTTATTGTTTAAAAAAATGGAGGAAAGACTAAAAAGAAGTGGAAGACAAAAGGTTGGCATTTTAGCCCTCTAAAGAAAACACACTGGAAGCTAAGTACAGAACCTATCTCCAACATTATATGCCAAATATAGTTTTGCTCATTACCACCACTTGAATTAAAAACACAAAATTTGGATAAGCCCTAACCTGAATTATTAGGTCCTAAGAATAAGCAAGTCTGATATAAAATCATTGATTTTTTTCCCTTCAAAAAAAAGGTTGATATAAAATCATAAAAGCACACTCTGCATTGATAACTATATATCCTTATGTCTTTCCCCAATTTTTGTGTGCATGACTCTAAATAAATAAGTTCTAAAAAAATTGTCTAGATTATAAAGAAAGTTTTAATGGGATATAAAGGATATTTAGCATTCAAATTGTAGATTATATGAATTTAGTCATTGATTTCATTGTTTGATTCGTGTTCTCAAAAGCAAAAGGAATAACTTTAGAAGCAACAAGAAAAGGATGTTAAACTAAGATCTCAATTTCCATTTCATGAATTGCATTTTAAAAGTTATTATAAGGATATTGAAATATGCATCATAGAAGCATTCACACCACAGCTGCCTTTAATTCATCTACTTGGTGGTTTATCATATGTTATATATCAACAGACTACAAATAAATAACAAAAGGTAAACACTTGAAACTGGTAATAAATCGGAACCTTAGCTTGTGCAAAAATGAATATGGAGCTTACCATATTCATATTATGTTATTGAAAAATACATAATTTTTTGAATGCTCACTGAACAATTCAAGTATTTGCTTTAGAGAGTTCTTGAAATGGTCCTAAGTGATCAAGAATGTGAATCCCAACTTTCTATTACTAAATTTATAGTTTTGAGCAATGTGCATAAGCAAGCCTATATTGCCTGCATGTTTGCATAGCTCAATAGGGTAGCACATATGCATAAGACTTAATGTTTAAACTTTAGATTGGGATAGTTACAGACATGGCTACTTTAAATATTCTATCTTAAAAGTATAAAAAACCAACAATCTTTCCAATTTCTAGGGCCAAAACTAAGAGATCGATGAAGTTCTCCATGTCTTGATAACCCGTTCATTTTCATGTCTAATAGACATGCATATGTGACTGTCAACTATTTGGCATCATAATTCTCTCTTATCTTAATGCCGGTGAAAGAACTCCTATGCAATCAAAATTCTCTCTGGGACAATGGTTAACAAAAATAATTAAAAAAAAAAGTGAAAGTACTTAGCTTGAAGTAACGAGAGTAACAAGAAACACAAATACAGATGGCTCCTCATATAATTTTGGGCCTGTGATATTTCTACTCAAGGAAGAGAGACTTCAAAAAGATTAAGATTGATTAAAGAACTATTTCTCTGAAACAATTGCATGACAGTGTATCATATTTCACCTTCATTAGGACCCTAATTTTCTTGTATTGTTTTCCCAAATAGAAAATCAAACATGATATTATTATATTTTGAAATATGAATTAGTAATTTAACTTCTTACATAGTTGAAAAGATTAGTTCATTTTCTTTTTTGAGTACACTACTAAATACCATCAGGAGGTGAAAAGAAAGTTCTTATCTTACCAAGTATTGTCCGTCTCCAATAACCAAAACAAATTTTTTCCTCGATTTTCCAGTCTCACTCTCTTAATATCATTCAGGAGTTACATTTCATTAAAGACATCTTTTTGACCACAGTGTAGTAATACTTGGGTCAGTTCTTCAGCATATTATCTACAAGCTCAAAGGAGTTTATCTGAAGATTAGATGAGCTTTGAAACTAGGTGAGTTTAGTTGTACACTGCATTGGTTTCCTTATTTCTCCGTAATTGGTGAGAAACTTATTTGAGTGCTTCAGCCAAACAAAGAATATAAAATTTCCCACAAATCACTCTAAATCTAATGTACACCACAAAATGAAACCAAAAGCATATTGGAATCTGACTCCCAGATAAAATGTCTGGACATATTAAATGGTCTCTATCAATTCTATTAAAAGACTCCTAGTTACACTTAAACTCGTGAAGTCATCTCAAGTAATTACACAGGGATATAGCTGCCTGATCATCCATTTGTAATTCTTGCAAATAGTTGAGCATTATCAACACAAATCATAAATTATAGTGCAAGTGGAGGTAAAAGATAAACACATCATATTCCCGCGTGGGGGGTGGGGGGGGGGGGAGGAGGATAGAGGAGCACCACGAGAAACCAACCTTTGGTAGAGTAGGTCCTAATTTTCTCACAAGATTATCTATATGCCTTGAGCGATCCCCCTGTCAGAAAATTAAACACAAATTACTTTTGACAGATCTTCTTTTTGGATAAAGCGTTCTTGCATTTGAGAATCAAGAAAGAAACCAATTTAAGCATCCTAATGATGTAATTGAAAATTTTTGCAACCAAAACTAGTGAGACCGGAAATTAAAGGTTTTTGTTCAATAGAGATCATAATATCTGAAAGAGCACACAGCCAAGAATGCAATAGTAAAGAAAGTGCATGAAGAAGAACGGAATAAACGACAGTAAATGGAACGGACAAATAATGAAATGCTTACCGCCGGTGAAGGGTGTTGAAGAGCCAAATGTCCTGCAAATAAAACGAAATGAAAAGTGGTAAAAGAGCATAGATGATTTTCCAATGTAATTCTCTATTCATTCCGTTTTAGTTAAAATGGCATATACGACTCGAGTAGAATCAGAGATTCGGTTTCCACTTGCTAGTAAACAAACATAATCCTAGATCTAGGACTCCAATTCTGCAAATTCCCTAATCGAAAACAGATCTGAGTGTAAGATTGATAAGAGTGGGAACCTGCAGTGTGAAAGCCATTGTGTACGCCAAGCAAAAACCCAAGAGGAACAAGCATTGAGAGGACGACAAGGAAGAGGACAGCAATGGCCAAACCCCTCCATCGGCGCTTCGCGGGAGCAATTCCGCCACCGACACTCCCACCTTTCATCTCCTCTTCTCCTACTCCACCACCTTGTGCACTCACTCCGATCACACTGTTAATTATTTATAATAATTCACAGCAAATGCGTGTGAATATTAATGTTTGTTTGATTTTGCTTCGCCGTCTGCGTCAAGACTCGAGTCTGAGCAACCTTCTCCTGGTTTTCCCGTATCTCTGCGCTGCATCTCATGTGCAATAATAAAACCAAATTTCTTTAAATTTGATTAATTAGAGTTACTGATTAGGTCAAATTGTGCAAGTTGGGTTCTATCTTTTAACCAAATTTTGGATTAATCTTTCTTTCTCTCTGCGATAATTTTGCCAAACTGTGTATTATTAAATTCATAACGGAGTTTTATAATAGGATAAACTATTAAAATTGCACTTTTGTTTTCTTAATGTTTAATTTCTGTCATTAATTTAAAAAAAGTTATATTTCATTTTATTTATGTTATCAATTTATTATACTTTAGTCACTTAGGTTATTCATTTGGTTATCGAACCGTTAACTCACTTTGATGATGTGGCATGTTAATGGAAATGGTTAATTTTTAATTTAACCTCTAAATTTTAAATAAAATACTAATTTAACCCATAAACTTTAGATGAAATATGATTTTAACCCTTAAAAATTAAATAAAATATCAATTTGACTCCTGAATTCGGCCAAAGTCTCTCATCGCCAACGACACTCACCACCTTCATCAAATTATCATCGATCGACACCTGCCGCCGTTGTCAACAATCATTGGATGCTAAAATTTACATTTCACCTATTTTGACCTATTGAATGTGAATTCGATGTCTATTTCACTAAAAAATATTTTTAAACTCAACAAATTTAATTTAGAACCCTTCACTATTCAAATAATAATAATAATTTAGAACCATTCAACTTCCTTTAAAGTCAAATCATAATAATAATAATATTATTAATTTCTTTTAAAAATAAGGACACCAAAAATTTAAACTTATATCATAACCAAACCCATAATCTTTTATTTATAATATTGTAATGTTATAAATTTTGTTATTTTTATAATATTAATTATAATTTTTAAATATTTATAAATCATTTCGTTAAAATACATTTAGACACTAATTATTATATTTTCATAATATAACACGCTTAAATATAATTTCAATATATATTAATTATTATATATAATAATCATGTGCATCATAGAGGTGAAAAAAATCTATTTAAATTTAGTATTATGATAAATAACAAAAATAAAGAGACCATGGTGTTCCAAATATATATTTTGATTATTATATTTATTAAAAATAAGGGTAATATTTACCCGTGGTCCTTTTGTTTGGGGTTTGTTCTATTTGAAACGTACCTGTTTTGGTCCCTTGACCGTTAACTTTCGTTAATAAAAAATTGATTTCTAATTTAACTCCTAAACTTTCAAAACTTCATTTTTCACCATCTTCCCCAAAACTTGAAAATTTTATTTCTCCGCCTACAACCCGATCCTGACCCTCTTTTCACCGCCATGGATCCGCCACCCTCCACCTGATTCTTGTGCCTGAAAGTATGATTTCTCTCTATCTATAAACACTTTTGAATTACTCATCTACTTTTACCTTTATCAAAAGCTAGGAGGAATTTTAAAAAATATATGCAAATTGAATCAAAACTTGGATTGCATGTCTTAGAAAACTACTTGTAAGCTGATATAATATGTTATGTTCCCTGAAATAGAACCTATAATGTTTGTTTAAATGTTAGTTGATCTTTGAAATGTTGAAATTGGCAGAAATTGCTGCGGCAGAACCAGATAAAGAGAAAAGTCCAAACAACAAAGGTATATGTATGTTGGTCTGATTTCAAAGCATTTGATGATACATTTGAATTTGCAAAAACGATTGGCTTTATCAGATCATTGTTTTCAGATTCTGTGCTTGCAAGAGTTGAGACTGAGAAAAGACTAGCTTTAGTTAACGCATGTGAGGAAAATGAAAAGGCAAAAGTAGACTACAAGTAAGAGGCAGGCACCTCTAAGTTTTGTACAAATCCTTATTTTTTTAGTACACAATTTGATCTTGTATTAGGTATATGATGTAAGTTCTTACCCATGGTTCCTGCAATATTTTCGTTTTCGAGATTCGAATCCTAATATCTGTCAGCATTTGGTCTGATAACGAATTTAAATTTTGAGAAACATTAAATCAAGGCACATAAGAAGATATCTGCTATTGGATCATGGGAGAATACCAAGAAAGCTGATGTAGAAGCACGCCTAAGGAGCTTTGAGGTAACATTCTCTACCATATCATCCTATAGTTTACGAATTGTTTGCTCGCAACCATTGAACTAGCTTGGACTGCAACATGTTTCATCGATTTTCGGTACTAAGTTCGACCGAGGGCTTGGTTGTTTATAGGAAAAACTGGAAAAGAAGAAGGCAGAGTATGCTGAGAAAATGAAGAACAAAGTGGCTGAGCTCCATAAGGAAGCCGAAGAAAAAAGAGTGATGATCGAAGCTAAGAAAGGCGAAGAGTTTCTCAAGATCGAGGAGACGGCATCCAAATATCGTTCAACTGGATATACACCGAAGAAGTTTCTTGCATATTTCAGCAGTTGACATCTTCAACTGGAATTTGGTGGCTCTTTGCCTCTACTGGTTTGTATGTCGGACATTCTGAGAATAGATTAAGAGCAGATAGCATAGTTAAGTAAAACAGTAACCGCGGAGGAGGGTGGCAGATCCATGGCGGTGAAAAGAGGGTCGAGATCGGGTGGTGGGCGGAGAAATAAAATTTTCAAGTTTTGAGGAAGATGGTGAAGAATGAAGTTTTGAAAGTTTGGGGGTTAAATTAGAAATTAATTTTTTATTAACGGAAGTTAACGGTCAAGGGACCTACCAAAACAGACACGATTCAAAACGTAAGTGACAAGAATGATCTTTTAGAATTCGGGTGACCAAAATAGAACAGACCCAAACAAAAGGGACCACGGGTGAAGATTACCCTAAAAATAATTATTTATTGGGTAATCTTCACCCATGGTCCCTTTTGTTTGGGGTTTGTTCTATTTTGGTCACCCGAATTCAAAAAGATCATTCTTGCCACTTACGTTTTGAATCGTGTCTATTTTGGTCCCTTGGTCGTTAACATCCGTTAATAAAAAATTAATTTCTAACTTAACCCCCAAACTTTCAAAACTTTATTTTTCACCATCTTCCCCCAAAACTTGAAAATTTTATTTCTCCACCCACCACCCGATCATGATCTTCTTTCCACCGCCATGGGTCCGCCCCAAAGTGTCCACAGTGGAAAAAATGGAATGCTTGTTGCTGAAGAAAAGTTATCGACCGCGTTGACTAGTCGATCTGCAAATGCAGCTGCAATAATAGAATGCATGTTTCCTATTTCTCTTATTGTTGAATACAAAAAGCTTTCTGGTTTTTGCAGAGGCCCTCCAGGGGATCTTTATGCATATCTAGATGTTCAAGAGGTCTTAGGAACTCAAAGAGAGGGTATAAATCTTTCCTCGACGGTGTCCATTAGCTACCTTAATGCCATATTGGGGTTTGTTGTCAAGGTAGTTCACTGTTCTCTATATATATTCGTGCATTTAATCCTTGATGCTTTTATTTTCATATCGATTCTTCTAAATTAAATGCAAAAGTTTTGAGTAAAAAAGCATGTATTTTTCTTCACTCATGCATTGTTTTGGAGAGTAATTTTGCATGTGGTAAACACATGAGGCTGGAGATTTTCTCTTGGATTGTTTGGTTCTTATTTGGTTCAATAATTTACTCTGCAACCGTATTCTTACCCGTTATCCATTACCTTACAAATACGTTCTCAAGGTGCTATAAATAGGAACAACTTCAATCTAAGAAGTTGTTTTGGTCTCCTTAGTTATATCTGTTAAATTTTGGTTTGTTAATGCTACATAAATATGTATGTTGGTGACAGCTATATTCCTATTTTCCGTCACCACTTTTCTTCATTACTATGTTACTCGGACATTTGAGCGTTGGTAATGATCTAGCGCAGATATGTTCAATTTTTTTTTTCAAGATTTCCATCTGTGTGGAGAGTTCTTCGAGGACCATATCACTATACTCATGTTCAAATATGCTTGTGATGCGGGTGTTGGGTACTTCAAGAAAAATGAAGAGCCAGAGAACATAACTTTGTTAAATATTTGACTCCTTTTCACTAAAACAGGTGAAAACAGTGGAAGGGGTAACTGACCTACAGATCCCACCGGGGACTCGACTAGGTGATGTATTAGTCCTTGCAAAAAAGGTGCACCAAGCTGAAAAAACCATCTATACGTGGTGATCATTTATTCACAATCAAAGTTACCATACCAAATAGAATTAGGTGCGAGATTATTTTTTATTAGCATTTAATTAGAAATAGGAAACAAGCATTCCATTATTGTAGATGCATTTGCAAATCCACTAGTCGACGCAGTCGATAACTTTTCTTCAGTAACAAGCATTCCATTATTCTCGCGCTGTGGACGCTTTGGGGCGGAGAAGAGTGGCGGACCCATGGCGGTGGAAAAAAGGGTTGGGATTGGGGTGGGTGGAGAAATAAAAATTTCAAGTTTTTGAGAAGATGGTGAAAAATAAAGTTTTGAAAGTTTGGGGTTAAATTAGAAATTAATTTTTTTATTAACGGAGGTTAACGGCCAAGGGACCAAAATAGACACGATTCAAAACGTAAGTGACAAGAATGATCTTTTTTGAATTTGGGTGATCAAAATAGAACAAATTCCAAACAAAATGGACCACGGGTGAAGATTACCTTTATTTATTTTAGACATAAGACAGATTCAAAAAGGTTGATGTATGATACAAATCAACACTGTTGTCCAAATGGGACTTTAAACAATTAGAAATAAGTATTAGAGTCGAACGTTGCAAAAAAAAATTAAATAATATAATTTTGAAAGTATTTACATTTATTTTTTATAATACTAAAAATAAATAATTATTGATAGTCTCTGATGCACTGTGTATGCTTATAGTAATGTTACAAAAAAATATGCATGTTTCTTGTTAGTTAAGGTATAAGTATATGTTATCTTATAATAGAAGAAATAAGTTTATATACCTTTTAAATTACCTTTCTTGATAATGTTTCTTATTTGGGAAAATTAATGTCTTACCAGTTTTGATGGTTAAATTTATGATGTTTTGATAACTTATGTTGTTTGGGATGCTCAGGAAAGTTTTAAATAGGTTTTTATGGAGTTTTTAAAGTGAATTTTGACTGTTTTGTACGGTCAATATTGACATTATTGAGTTCAAGAGTTTTTAGATAGCTTATTTAGTATTGATATTGACTAACCAGCATCGATATTAAGTATTTATTATTAGTATTGGATGATCCAATATCGATATTGACACATTAGTATCGATAGAAGTTGAGCTTGCTCAACCATATAATTGGCTAATATTCATTAATATAAGACTTTTATTAGTAATTTGTTGTTTTATAATATAATACAATTATTTAACTGTTGTTTTGATCCGATAGATTCACTTGGTTCTACAATATTACAATAAGTCACTATCCATAATTTTGGTCATATAAAACTTGAACATTTCTGCAGAAAAGCTCAAATTTGTAAAACTTGTAGATCTTTTTTAATTGTTTACAAGGTTGTGGTTACGAGGAATTCATTCATACAAAGACTAGCAAATCAAACCCTAATATTATTATTGAACGAAACATGAGAGTTTTTTTATTAACGGAGTTCTTGAGTTACGAAGCAAATATCTTACAAGAATGGTGAGTGTCGAGACACAATAATAAAAGGTGAGTAACAAACAATTAGTGAGAGCAAAGACTAAATAATTTCTTTAAATATAAATGATTAAATTTATTAATCTATTTTAAATTAGAATCAAATTAATAAAATTTATAAGTTTTAAAATATCAAGCTACGCTAATATTTGGTGAGAATATTTTAATTGGCTTGATTTTTACTTTTGGAAAAATGCCATAATTAATAATTAAGTGGCTTAAAGTGTGTTTTATTATTTTTTATAAATTGTTTTATTTAATATTTAAAAAAAGAATTTAACATATTTTTTGTAATATATTATTATATATTTATATACATTTGATATAAATTATATATTGTAAAATCGAAAGAGAGCTGCAAATAACAAAACCGAATTCAACAAAACCCGAAAAGGAACAAATAGTTTATTTGGATCATTACAACGTTAATGAAGTCATAAACCTGCTATCAACATAATAATCGAATAGAAAATGATTATTCTGCAATCATTGAAAGTAAATACACGAGGAACTTGAAAACAGTCAATACATAGATCACATAACTCTTGTTAAAACATTGCAGAACCTGGACAAGCACGGAGTGGAACAAAAGACTGGTCTACCAACAACTTACTCATATCTGCTTAACTAGATGAATCTTTTGTACTGTTTTGCACAGAAAATTAAATAAGTATATAAGGAAAACGAAATTAATATGGACATATCCAGGGTCTAAACTTGCATCAACAAGTTTCCGAGACAAAGGACAATTAATTTTAAAAGATTCTTTAACTCACATGGTAAGCTACAAAAGGTACGAACTTTTTATGTTTAATCATTCAAAAAACTTAAGTGACCCAAGAACACTCTTTGACCATCAGCTGCAACTAGTAAAATATGTATATAACTAATTTTTCCCAATATCTATGTAACTGGTTTTCCTCACAAAGCAATGAATAGTTGTTACGAATGTTGCTGATTCTCCAGCGGGCACTTATAACAAAAGACTCAGGAGTACTTACCCAATGCTAGCTCCGGGTCCTCAGCTCTTGCATCTAACATGGCTAGAGGCAGGCTCATCCATTGACATCGCAAGAGCCTACTGTAGTGAAGTATCATCATCATCCTTTGACAAACTCAAGGTCAATCGTATCTCAACATGAAAGATTGCATAAGGGTCAATCATGTGTCTTTTTATGAAATGATTTTCCACTTGAAGCAGCTCTATCCTATCAAACCAAGTAATAATGAGACACAAAATAATACTACCTTTGTACAAAACCATCAACATTAAGAAAAGAACATCAAAATTAAATGTGAGTATAGTGATACTAACTGAAATTTCATTTTTCTTATTATGTGTTTCTGAAGCTCCCTTACTAGCATGTTCGATCATTGTTGCATCTTGTTCTTCACCACCCTTTTCTTGTGTTGATGCCTCTTATGCTGCCTTTTTAGCAGCTGCTTCTTACCTGACTCTCTCTTCTTCCATCGAAACTCTAAGAGCAAGGGTCAGTTCAAGATCAAGGTTGGGATCCGCACCGAACTCAAAACCCGAGACACTATTAGTTGCAGCTGCTGCTGCCGATGCTGCAAAACCACTTCCACCTTCCCCATCCCCAATCACTTTTAAAACTATTAGCAGCTTCCTACTATTTAAGAGAAGTCCATCCATCACCTAGCGTCCCTAAAAAGATGCATAATTTCAAACATAAACACAGACATGAAGAAGATTGCTGCTAACTGCTGACTTGTCAATATATTCAATCAGGCTATAAATTTGAAAACATATTACCATGTTAATTTCATAATCATGAACCAATAGAGCTAAATATCAATTTCAGATCTCACATCATAAAAATAAAACATTATCCAAAAGAAGAATACATACTTTTACAATCCACTCAAGAAAAAGATAAACCAAAGTGATTGTCTTTACAATCCACTAGCATCGAAATCATTATTGAATAATTGTCTTTAATATATATATTTATTGATGAGCAAATAAACATAAATAATAACTAGCAAAAACTTGGTAAGTCATTCAAAAAAGTACAATCTGTGTGGATGGACAAATAAACCAAAATAAATACATAACAATTAGTTGAAACAAAAGTAAAAACTAATACAATCAAATCATAGCAAAAACTAAAGTCAATAGTTTTCCGAAATAAGAAAAGAAAAGTAAATTGGAAGAATAAGATTAGGTTGATGTTGATATGTCAAAGCGGCAAACAGGACAAAAACCCTTATTTTCCAACCAGGTTCGAATGCAAATGGCTGTGAAAAGTATGAAAACAAGGCGTCCAAGTCCTCAGACCAACCGTAATATCTTGGAGACATATAACGCAATCTTCAACTTGCTCACTTCCTTGAATGCCACGATTGTTTACAACCTGACCACATAATAATTGTAAACCAATGGAAGGCTGCATCCATACGAGTGGATTAGAGATGCACATGATATTAATTATGGAAATCACTTAAAGCAAGGCAAGGCAAAACATGCGCAATGAAAACGAAAATGAAACAAGAGAGCATTAATCTGCAGAGGGAGCATCTGACACAAAATCCATATTGTGTCTGGTTACCCCAAGGAGCTTAGAGAAGAAAATGCCTTAGTAATTAGAAAATGAGAAAATTACTGAAATCAACGTTTGTGGTACTGATATTTCCTCCACCATATATATATATATATATATATATATATATATATATATATATGTCATAAAAAAAGATAATTAATTCATGGGAAAAATGCCTCTAATTACCATACATTCCACTGTAAATAACTATACCACAATACCCACATCGTAGCAACAAAGGCAAATTGAACTGCCAAATCAAGAAAATATCACTTAGAAAATGTTTCATTTAGTGCATCTAATGCAAAGATAAACCGGTTTCACATGTATATTAATTTTAAAGTTTTCCTATTTAATAAAAAGCATACTGTCAGCCACTTCCTTAATTGCCATTGATAAGCAATACACCTGCAGGTTAATTGATAAAACAAGATCAAATTTACAGGTAGCTAAAAGCAAAAGTTTCAAATTTTAACCTATGTTTAAATCATATACCGGAGTCAGAATATCAGCTATTTGTTCTTCCAAATAAAGTTTGCTCGTAACCATGTTCTAATATATGTTCGACAATTTACTATGGCTCTCTTGAATCCTCCCTCCGGTGCAACCTAGCCATAAAAAGTACAATCGAAATACAAAGAAAACAAAAGGAGGGTTGGAGTAAAGGAGTGAATTTTAAGAATGCCTGCGCTAGCCATGATCAACATCTTCAAAAATCCAAGTCCAATACGCACAAAGAGAGTAAAAAGATGTAAGAGAGGCGAGAGAGACAAAGAAGTAACTTGAGAGAAGTAGGGGGTCGACAGCTGCTTCACAGATACAAAGGAAAATAGGGATAACCGTTGAAAAATAAATTAGTATATAAAGAAAGACTAGGAGAACAAAACAACAGCCCACTTTGACAACCGCATGCCCCTGAAAATTAAATGCCTAACTGTGGTTGTTCTCTTTGTACTATATTGAATTTGAATATTTAGCTTCTATACTTAATCAAATTCTTATATTAATCCTTTTACTAATATATAAGTTGTGTGTTTAGTCCCTATATTATAATTGGGAGTTTGCGGAGATAGCTACCGACACCACATACGAGGGCTGCCACACCATCTTATTACGTGTGCAACAACTGTAACAAGTTGGTTGTAAGGGAAAGTATGCATCTATGATGATAGATTAAGTATAAAAAATTCAATATCCGGTCTAGAAGTTGATTCAGCCATTTAATGCTTTCATAAACGTATTTTAACCTGATCTTAAAAAATAGACTGCCTTTTTCCCCCTCATATAACAAGGATCTATTTTCAAGTGTTATATTGAATAGCTTAATTGAGATGCCTCTTGTTTTTAATGGTTTTGCATCTAGTTTGGAACTTCACTTGTTTGTGGTCCTGAAGGTGAACTTCTGAAATTAGAAACCACAACAAACGAAATTAAGGATCGAGATCCAAATGTTGGATGGGAAGATATTGGTGTTATAAGATGCATAAAACTTGCTATTATAAGATAAGATACAACTTACTTGTAAGTTTCATCTTTGTTCAGCTAAAAAATGCTGCTGATTTAAAGGCTAACCTTCTCCTAGAAGAGTTGTTCTTCTTTTTGGTCCCCCAATAAGTATCTTTTAATTCTCTACCAAGTAGATGATAATAGCATGGAAAAACCAAAATTCTCTCCCATATGAAAAAGTGAATGGTTTTGAGCTGATCCTATCGGTTGCATGGACTCATAAAGAACTGTATGGAGGGTCAATGATGAGGATGAGATCCTATCAATTGTGTTTTTGGCATGAAATGAGGTATTGACATTGATAAAATCAAGCAATCAAAGGGAAAAGCTCTAACTGAATTGGTATGAAATGGATTAATATATCATTTACATGCAATTCTTATTCTACATATAAAATTCATACTCCTTCAGAGTTCCCTTCTGAAACAAAGACTGGCCTAGTCGACTTGTGAAAAATATCATCATGTTTATCTCATAATCATGAATCAATAGAGCTGAATATCAATTTCAGATCTCACATCATAAAAATAAAACATCATCCAAAAGTAGAATACATACTGTTATAATTATATGCATTTACTCAACCTTCAATCAATACAAAATAAAAAGACAAAGAAGATGGCCTAAGACCTGAGTATAATGCATTTATTGTTGTTGTAAGAGGATGGCCTACTCAACCATCCTTAGTGGAGCCAGAGAACCTGTTGGCTAATCAGGAGGCATTAGCCAAATAGATGAGCAAAGTAATCATAAATGACGAAGAAGAGACACTTTTCACTAGCAAGAAGAATGATATGCCATGAAGACAAAGTGAGGCAAAGGAAATGAGGACACAAGAAGACAAGTTTCATCCGAGAGATAGAAGTAACACTTAAGAGGGAGCTCGACGTGGAAAAGAAGATTATCACCAACAATACAAGGAGAACGACAGAAGACAAAGTGGTGAATACTTTAATTGTGGAAGGAAAGGCTACTTTGCTCGAGATTGCAGATTACCCAAGAGAAAGACTTTCCAAGGAAACATGACCACCACAAAAGAGAGAGAGAGTGGGGTCATGTTGGATGCTTCCATCATCGAGAAAGAATAGGATGGGAAAGTTGGACTTTTCATTGAAGAATATTTAATAGAAGACACATAAGAATCATCCCTTGTAGCAACCACAGACTCAAAGATAGACTACAAGGATGAAGAAGAGTTCGAAGAAGACATAGAAGGGTCAACTATTGACACGTTCAAGGAGATGAACTCTCATCTAGTAGAGCTTGATGGAAGGGTTGACGAGTTTCGTGAGGAAATGTTGGGAGCCCTAAATGAGGTTATTGGTAAGTGTTCACAACAATGTAAGACTTTTTCTAGTGAAATCTTTACCCTCAAAGAAGAGAACAAAGCTCTAAGGGAAGAGCTTAAGATAGTACGTGGGGAATTGAAAGATATGAGGGAGCTGGTGCTTCATAGGAAGACACTAGTTCATGATGGGAGAGCTACCTCATCCGTCTCAATTTCAACTTCTTCGAGAATGGAGGTTTCCAAACCCAAGTCTTATAAAGAATCTAAGAACGCGAAAGATAAAGATAACTTCCCGATGAGCTTGGAACAATACATCCAAGCTACAAATGTCATGGAGGATGCTAGGAAGTTCGACTATGCCTTACTTTATTTGGATGATATTGTACTACTATGGTTGTGGCGTAAGCATAGTAAAATGAAGAAGGAATTTTGCACCATTGCTACTTGGGAGAAATTCGAGAAAGAGCTAAAAAGTCAAACTTTATCCTAAAAAGTAGAGAAAGAGACACGAGCAAAAGAATACTCTAAAATGCTATTAAAGTTGTTCGACTATCTCAACAAGAGGGAAAGAGACGATAAAAAAGAAAGAGAGCAATCTTCTCAGCAACAAGTAGAGACGAGTATGAAGTATTTCCATATCCTCAACTCCATTAAAGACAATGTTGACGTGCTTAAGTTTGAAAAGAAGGGATTGTTCGAGCAAGTGAAGACTAGAGGACAACTAGTACGTGCCTTAGTCGACAATGAAGCAACAAACAACTTTATCAAGGAAGTCCTTGAAAGAGAGATCAAGATAGTGTTAACAAAGACAAACGAACAAGTTGTAGACATATTCACAAAGAGTCTTAGTAGATCAAAGTCTAAAAAGATAAGAGAAACACTAGGTATGATCTACAAGTCATCTATGGAGAAAATTTGTTGAGGGGGATTGTTAGAAGTCCACCGACTTCGCATCCTTTCTCCATTTTTCTAGAAAGCTCCAAAGGTAAGAAATATCAAACCTATATAGAATATAATAATAATATAAATTTAAAATATCTAAGTGTCCACCGACTTAAACTGCCTATAAATAGGCGTGGATTGTGAAAGTTAAGTGAGTGACGTGAGTTTGGGTAAAAGTTAAGGGTATGAGTTATGGTGTGTAAGTGGTGTGGGTGTGTGCAAGTGAGTAAAGAAGCAAGGGTAATTGGGTGTAGAGAAATTAACTAGTGAGGTATGTGTTTGTAATTTATTTTCCTGGTTAGAAGTTTCCTGGTTAAGCCTTAGATGTATTTCATAGTGTACTTGAATTGGTTATTATATGGTCAACTTTGCCGCTTAAATGGTGTATGCCCGATACTGTTGCCTAAGTTGTTGTGCACTAAGAAATTAGAAGATAGAAAGGCTAACCAACTCAAGGAGTTAGTGTAGCACTAGTGGTCAGTCTTAGGTCCTCCATAGTAAGTGTATTGGGTTCGTCAGGTTTCCAACAAATTGTTTTATAGAATTTATAGCAAAAGCATGTAAAAACATATCAAATTCATCCGTATATTTGTAGAAGTATGTGATAGCTGAATGGAACCTCAAATAGTCAAACCTCTCATTTTTTATTTGACCCATTCTCTTTTTGATTCCATGCAATCCTTATTTTGCTTTGATCCAAAGCACAAGATCCAAGACGGTCTTTCCACGTTCTAGGACCAACTACAATTGACGTCGTAATTCTTTATATTTCTCTTTTATTTCATCACCATGTAGCAAGATCAAAATGACAATGGCTGTTAATACAGCCAATGCAAGGATTCTTCCCTTCATCACTTCTTTAGAACCTTGATTAGTGATCTCTTCCAATTGCCTGACTTGCTCAGATTAAATCTCCCTCGGGAGATTCAAAACCTTCTTCATCTCTTCCTCCAAAGAGAAGGGAGAGGTGGGGGTGACAGTGCTGACAATGGCGATGATTGAGGTGTTTCAGGAGTCACCATAGCAGTAAGCAGAAGAAACTAAAGCAATCCATGAGACGACGGCGAATTGTATCGAGTCATTTGAACAGATAATGGAAAAGGAAAAGGTAGAAATTGTAGAATTAAACTAAGACCGTAGCTTGATTCAAAAATGGAAGAAATTTTTTGACCCATTCTCGTCTAATTCTGAAAGATTTGAAATAAAATCCATAAGTTTGTTTCCCCGTAATCCAAAAAGACGTGAGATATTAAAAGTGTTGTAAATCGGGTAAATTACACAGATCATCACTGAACTTTGTCTAATGACCTATTTTAACCAGTAAATTTTCAAGACAATCAATTTACTCATTAAACTTTACTTTTTGACTTATTTTAGTCACTCTGAATTATTTTATTGATATTTGGTATTACTTGACATATTTTATTATTATTAAATATAAAAAATAATTTAAAATAAAAATAAAATAACATTTTATTATTATTAAATAAAAAAGTAATTTAAAATTAACAATATAAGATATGTAATTTACTCCCCAAAAAATAAAACGCTAAATCATATTCCATCCCCAATCCAAAAATCTAAAAACCATTCCTTCACCGGCGAAGAACCCTAGATCAAACTTTTAAATTTAATTGTAAATATTTATAAATGTCATGGTAGTAATTAGTGTCAATTAAAATAAGTTTCTAACCATATGCAATATATATATATATATATATATATATATATATATATATATATATATATATTTCTTCATTTTTTCATATGCGATGTATATATATGCAGTCATAATTGAGAGACTTGACTCGAATTTAAAAATTGATCCTCTAATTATTAAAAATTTTGAGTTATTTAAATTTCCATTTTATAACTCAAACTTAATTTGAAATCTTTTCGAGTCTAGTCAAGACGAGTCAAGTATTTTTGCGACGAGTCGTACAATTCGATTTTTTTTAGTTGAGTCGAGTTTTACCCATCTCTAATTTTGGTAATCGGAGCTTTAGTATTAAGGTTGGTTCTCGATAAGGTTTTCGTCAAAAAATTGTCTTTTAAAAATTAGAGTCTACGTATTTTTTCTTAGAGAGAAATATGTTAGAAATTAACCTGGCGTATCAATGTTGTTAATGGAGGATATCACTAATTTCTGTTAGCATTTCCAACAAATTTAAGGGATCAAAAGGATACAAATTTAAGACACCAAGTTTGGAAATATATAAGATAAACTAAAACATTCCATTTACAATCAAGAATGATAGAAAATCATGTTAAAAATACACTAAAAATTCAAAAGTCTTTTCATGTAGATATCGTGCTTATACAGAAAGGACTTTGTTAATACTCCAACAGAACTTACAACACAAGTACAAAAGATAGAATCTCAATCACAAGTTTCAAATCCTTAAATAATTTTCTACCCAAGCTTTTGGCTGCTACAATAAATGCATTTTATATTATAATTTTAAAAATAAATTGTATATTTCATACATTTTTCAAAGATCTATTTTTATTTTATTTTTACAAAGAAATATTTCCTAGAAATATTGGAAATGTATCAAAAAATAAAATTATAATTACAGTTAAGAGGTCAAATGAAATATTATTTTTTAGTTTAATGTGTCACGTCATTATACGGTAACCATTTTGTAATTAAATAAAAAATTTAATAATTATTTTATAATTTTTAAAAGTTTAATTGTTAAAAAGATTATTTTAGAATAGTTTAGTATACTTGGTAACCATTTGTTTTGTCTTTGAACCGTTTCTCATTTAGTGACAATATTTTGACCTTTTCAGACCTTTTGTTTTCTCTCAACTAGTTTCCTGGAAAATGCATTAAAGAGAAAATAGGTCGTTTGGTCTTAGAGAATGAAGTTTTTTTTTTTTTTTTGAAAAATAGAAAACGGTGAAGAAAACATGTTTAGTTGAAAAATTAAAAAATGTTTTTTAGAAAATAAAAACAAAAATGAGTAGAAATTTAAAAGCATAAAAAAGATGTTTTAATTGAAAATGTTTTAGGAAAGTGGAAAATATAATAACAAGGATTTTTAATTTTTAACTTCATTTTAACCCGGGTTCGAATCATTCTAATGTCATTTTTTAAAAATTTGGCTTATTTACTCATATTTATTTATTTATTTATTATTATACTAATATTTTCTAACAATATTTTATTTTAATTATTTTTTATTCTATTTTGAAAAGCTAGATACCAAACACATTTCCACTATTTTTATTTTTGAAAATAAGTTTCCATCCCTATTAACCAAGTTTTCTAATTTTTAAAAAATATAAAATAATTTTTTTTTTCTGAAAATAAAAATAAAAAACAAAAATAAAAAATTCTTTTTAAAACCAAATGGAATCTCATTAATTTTTTCTCTGTTTTTATTCTTTTAAAACAATTAGATTTTTGTAATATAACTAGGAATGGGCATTTTACCCAACCTGGATCAATCGAGTCGGATTTTTATTAGAAAATTTAGGATCGGGTCAGGTTGGGTCGAGTTTTTATTAAGGATGCTTTCAGGTCGGGTTCGAGTTTAGGGTGGAAAATATCTGACCCGACTTAGTGTAACACCCATGAAATTATGGCTACATAAAAGTATGCAAAAAGGGGAGAAATGTTACCTAGGAGTGTCAAACCCGCGCTCTAAGGCATTATAAGCAGAAGTCCTAACCATCCGGACTTAGGCTTTCGTTGGATATGTTTTGCTCCAACGTAGTTTTAATCCTTGCTTAAGTGGTCTGAACTGAAAATAATATCAAAGACTTATCAGTTACCCCATTTATTCTTCCACTTTCTCGAGAAAAATAACCCAGAAGGATCTAGATTTTTCCCCTAACCCTTTTCCCCTTCCTTAAATCTATCCAGTCATCGATATCGAGCACCGCTCGATGGTGTTGTGCACCGTCATCATCTTTTTTATCGTCGTCGCACCCCAAGCATGACCCTAGCCACCATGCCCAAATCTGCCACTTCGTTTGCCATGAAAGTTCGTTTGAAGCTTTGACGATTCAAGGGTTTTCACCCTTTCGATATGTCACCTTTTTTGACCGCTTCCATTACAGGCGTGAGACACCACCATTGGAGCCAAACTCCCCTTGCCAAGGCAGTCATACCCTTACGGAATGACCATTGAATCGCCAACAGTTGGAGTCTCGTCAGAGAACGCCGTAAAGATTCGGCGATGAGAAGGTTTGCTCTTCAGTTCGATTTTGAAGGGTTCTCGACTGTTTTCAGTCTTCCAAGCCACGGAATGCACCGGTAAGCCTTTTTTAATTTGTTACGTTGTTTACTTTCGATCTAGTGTTTTTCTGGCCATTTAGGCCACGCATGTGCTACATGTGCTGTCCGGGGTGATTTTCGGCCGCCCTGGATGGTGGCCATTGAACAGACTGGCATGACCAGCCTGACCTTTAGACTGAGCCGAACCGAGCAGTATGCCGACCCAAACTGGGTTTGTCAAATTAAACCAAGAATGAGCTGGCTTGTTTAAGGCCCAATGACCTTTAGCCCAACCCGTATGACCGAACTGACCCAAACCCGTTTAACCCATATCCGAATCAACCCGAGTCTGACCCGACCCGAACCGAGTTAACCCGATTCCCGAGTCAACTTAGTGAGTCAACCCAATTGACCACTGATGTCATCTTTGACCATTGATCGTTGACCACTGACATTAGCGTTGACATTGACCAAAAAGTCAACTTTTTCTGAAAACTTCTATTCTATGTTTTTAACGTTCTGAGTTTGTTTTTGAAGTCTGTTTTTGCAAAATTCTAACTCGAAAGCCTCCAAATCTGACCTTGAACTCGAGAATGCATGTGTTTAGCTTTTCATTTTAAGAATTATGTGATCAAGCTAAGGATTGATTGGATTATGTTTAATTGAAGGTATCTGAGGACACTGAATTCGGGTTCGAGAGTGATCAAAATATGTTTTAAGGGTCGACCGGTATAGCAAGGATTCAAGGTAATACATTACTACCTCTTGTATACTTTATGAACATGTGTGGTATGAGGAGTACTGTTAATTCTGCTTAAGTCAAACCAGTTATGAAAATGAGTAAGGTAATCTAAATAAGATTGAAACATTAGAATGAGAAGGTTAATAAATAGAAAGAATCTGGATTTCAATAAATAATTAATAAGAAAGTTAATCTCCAAACCCGATTAATTATGTCAAATGATTAAACGTTAAAAATATTTGGATATGAAATTATGAAAATACCTTTTAGGTATAAGAATAACTAAAATACCCTTGGAATTGAAAGCGATTTTGAAATCTACACTAGATTTGGTAAAACAACCTGATTCATCTGAAAACCTAGAACTACTTGGAAAGTTATGGTAACAAGATTTAAACCGCCGAGATTATAAAATATTTGGTTTCCTTGAATTTTGAATAAATCTTCGAAGATAGATTTACGGAAAGCTATTTGTACGTCTGAATTAATCATGTGGCTCAAAATACTGAATTGATTAAAATGAATAAAAGGATTGGAAATATTGTTAAGGCTAAATTAATCGAAATGATCTTAATGACCAAAAAGACTGAAGTATCCTCAAGCACCGAAATGTCTAAGTTAACTGGGATGAATGAATTGTTTGGAAATACCAGAAGTACCTGAATGACTTAAACACCCTTGAGTACTTAAATGATTGAAATACTATAAATGGTTCAATTGATAGAAATGATGGATATAACCCGAGCTCTAAAATGACTGAAATACCCTCTTGACTGGAATAAGTAAATTGTCTTTGATAAAATTATGGAAATACCAAAAAAATCTTAAAATGACTGAAATACCCTTAAGGGTTATAAAGCATGACTCATGTACGTCAATCACTCCTAATATTAATACAAGGTTGGAAGATTTTTTGCACGGAATATAAGTTTGAGTACATAGTGGTAAGTCCTGTAGAAATATGGAGGTGACCGTTCAGATATACGATACAGTCGGTATTTGGAAATGATACACGTGAAGTGCATACACTTGAATGTTTGGTAAGTACTACAAGGTTGGGATATGTTAGTTCGAATGAATTTGGAGGCTTGGTAAATTGTTGGAAATCCTAAATATTGCAAATCATCATTTTATCATTATTGGGCTAAATTACAAAATTACCCCATGGCCTTGGAAGTAAAATGACCAAAATGCCCTTATTGGCCAAAATGATTAGAATATTCCTGATATATTTGATATCCTGAATTATCGCATCATATCAATTTCCGAATGTCTGGTTGGAGATGTTGGTTACCAAGCCCTCTTTAATAGGGACCTCGTTTTTAAAATCAGTTTAGAATTGTCAAAAGTTTAGTGTTTCCTCTTTCATTTGTGAATACCAAGTATCTCCGAGATATAAATTGTTCCACCTAGTGTGTTCCAAGTGCACATGAATATTCTACGTTCTGAACCCAAGACTGTCTTTTGATCTAAAACATGGCTTTTATCTGACCGAAATATACCTGTGTATCTAAACTGAAAAATCATACTCTCTGGTTATTGTTTCACTAAAAACTAAAGCTTGTTTTATATCTTTTGTTGCTACCGACTTCTACTGATTACTACTGATTATTGTTATTACTGATTATTACTGTTATCATTGTTATTACCGTTATTACTGTTACTAGGGTACTTGGGATAGAGTGTAAAGTTACTGCAAGTTCAGCCCTGATCCAGCTGGTAATTCCTTACCGTTTTAAGTTCCTATGCTTCGGCTAGGGTGATTTCTTACTGTTCAGGTTCTTATGCTTTGGCTAGGGTGATTCCTTACTGTATCTAAGGTATCCCCTTAGGTTGGCACCTACGCCTAATGGGCATGGGTTAACGCCCCCTATAGATGAAGTTTTGGGGAGATTGCATACTGGAGTTTGGTTGGAGGGTAGGTAGGAAATTTAAAATGAACCTTATCGCTACTATTATGTGTCCATGAAATAAAAGGTTCACCGCACTGTTACATTGTATGTGTTAACCTTGCACTATTAGAACACACACTAAACTCTATGGTTCAACTTCTGTAATCTATATCTCTTCTGATTCTTCGGTCTATATGCTCATCGTCTAATACTCAGTGATTGAATAAAGAAAAATTCTTTCATATTCAAGTATATCGTTTCACTAAAATATAGAATCATAATTTGAGTATGTTGTTGCCTGGAATATCATGACTGTGTTAGGCTTGCCAACAACATTATTTGGTAGTTCTGTATTACTGAGCTTTCCAAAGCTCACGTTGTCTTTACCATCGTGGGTTAGAAGAAATCTATCATGGTATAGTGACTGACATCTGTGTATGGAGTTCTCCCGGCGCTTCTTTTGGAGTACGGTACTGGTATAGTTAGTGGGCATGTATGTCATGTATCGCTTTATGCTAGTGTTTGTAATAAACTTTATGAATTTCTGTTATATGTTTACATGATTTTTTTGAAATAGCATTTTGAACAGAAATTTGTTTTACAGTTTTAATGTATTTAAAGAAAACATTTCTCTTATTTGTTTTACCGTGGGTCGCTCTTGTGACCCTAATGTGACCTCTTAGAATTGAGTGTAACGCTTAGGCGGTTCTAGGGTGTTACACTTGGGACTAATAGTGTAATTTTCCCTTATATTTTTAGGGATATTTGCAATAATGCTCCCTCTTTTTATATATATATAGATATATATTACAGTTAAGTCATTAAAATTGAATTTTTAACAATTAGGTCCCTAAAATTTATTTTTTATAATTAGGTCCTTAAAATTTAATATTTTTTAATAGCTCGTGTCATGTTCGGATTTAAAGTATATAATTTTCGGGTCGGGTTGGACTTTTTCAAGTATGTGGTCGGATCAGATCCGGGTTTAAGGTATTTATTTTCGGATCGGGTTTGTGTGGGCCAAAAACTTGACACCCGTGCCCATTCTTAAATACAACTTAGGGCTGTAAACAAACCAAACGTTCAACGAACCGTTCGGCGGGAAGTTCGTTTATTTATTAAAGGAACAAACATGAACGAGATTTTTTGTTCGTTTGATTAAATGAACGAACACGAACAAAAGACTTGTTCGTTCATTTATGTTCGTGAACGTTCGGTAATCCGTTCGTTTATGTCCATGTATATTTATTAATTTTCATAACAAAAAGTATTATATTTAAAATTTTTAAAACCATATATTAAAAATATGAAATAAAAAGAAAAAATAAACAAATACTCAATGTACGAGGCTTCATATTTCTTAAGAAAAAAATTAAACAATATTCAATGTTCGTTCGCGTTCGTTTATTTTTTACGAAACGAACATAAAATTATGTTTGTTTAGTTATTCGTGTTCGTTCATTTGTTTAGTTAAAATTAAATAAACAAACATGAATATACTCTTGTTCGTGTTCGTTTGGTTCGTTTACATGCCTAATTTAACTGTGTAGGCATTATTTATTTCTTTGTTTTTGAGCTAAAATTGTCATGCCTTTCTTTTTACAGTTAAAATTCTCTTGGTCACCAAACGTGACTTTGTTTTTTCCTTGACTTTTGATATGGTACACAATTTAGCTTTTAAAAAGCTTGCATTTCGTTTTTGCACGGATTGTTGATTAAACATTGTATCAACTTTGATTGTTTCAAGTTTCTTATTGATTAGGAATTTTTTAATTCAATTGTGTTTATTTCAGTTGATATCAGCAAAAGTTTAATGAGTTGTCTTCTTCTTTATTTCTTGACTTAAGGAGGTAAGAAGCCTTTGATTTTTTTTTTAAAAAAATCAATTAAGCTCCTAATTTTTTGTACCAAATTTAGCCTTTGAACTAATAAATTTAATCGATTAAGCCCTTAAACCAAGAAAATGAATCAATTAAGTCATCTGACCAATTTTGACCAATAAATCTTGTCATTTTTTTTCTTTAGATATTATTGACACACGTACACTACAATTCTATCGTTTTGCATTTACATATTTTTTAAAAAATATTTCTTTTATAAACTTTTTAGAATTTTTAAAGAAAAAACCGTCAAGATTTAAAGGTCAAAATTGGTCAAAGAGCTTCATGGATTCAATTTCTTAGTTCAAGGGCTTAATTGATTAAAATGATATATTTTTTTATTGATGATTTGATTTACATTCCTAAAATTTTGTAATTTTGCACTCCTAAATTTCTAATATAACTTTCTAAAAGTTCATATCCTTAACATAAAATCATGTGTCCGTCTTTAAATTATCAACACCATTGCCTATCAAGTACAATAGTTGACAACTTTAGTTGTCTATCTCAATGCATTTGATATACATGCTCTCAAAGTGACAAATCTTTTTGATTAAATAGAGATGTATTATATTCTCATACCGAGATTCGAACTCATACAAGATAGGGCAATCTAAGCATCCTTAGCCACTAGGCCAATTAGTGAATCTCTTAAAGTTTCGGAAATTTTAATTAGGTGTTACTTTTTTTTTGAACAATTATTACCTAGGGGAAGGAGAAGAGGGATTGCACCTACTGGGACTAGAACTCAAGACCTAGGGAAAGGAATTGGATATCAACAAGAATCTTTAACCACTTGCTTTAAGTTGCGTTGATATTGCATGTTACTCCTTGATTTGTCTTTTAAGATTATGAATAATGTTGTGAAGCAATGATTCATAGGTTGTAATATTCCAACATATTAATTCCTTGTTGGGAAATTCTAAGTATTCGCTATTATCGTCGTATTTAAGTGTTTTCTGTGGGATAATAGAATCATGAAAATTTTACTATTTAATTTTATAAAATAAAGAACTTAAATGTAGGCCAGTAAACGAATCGAACGATGGTATGTTTATGTTCGTTTGTTTAATTTTAACCGAATAAATGAACGAACACGAACAACTAAATGAATATAATTTCTTGTTCGTGTTCGTTTGTTAAAATAATAAATGAACACAAACGAACGCAAACGAACATTGAATATTATTTAATTTTTTCTTAAGAAATCTAAAGTCACGTACATTGAGTATTTGTTTAATTTTTTCTTTTTATTCCATATTTTTTAATATATATTTTTAAATTTTTTAAATATAATACTTTTTGTTATAAAAATAATAAATATAAATGAACATATGTGAATAAATTTAGATGAACATAAACGAACAGATTACCGAACGTTCACGAACATAAATGAACGAACAAGCCTCTTGTTCGTGTTCGTTCATTTAGTTAAACGAACAGAAAATCTTGTTCATGTTCGTCCGTTTAATAAATAAACAAACATAAACAAACTTCTCGCCGAACGATTTATTAACGATTCGTTAAACGTTTGGTTCGTTTACAACCCTAGTTAATTGTAATACATAGAAGCCACAATAAATAAACAATGAGACTTTTGATAACACATTTTAAGTTTTAAAACATTATATATACATTTAGAAAAATTGTATAACGGACGTCGCACACAGCTGAACACCACTAACGCAATATACCATTAAACACTATTAATTTCTTTAATAAAGATTATAAATATAAAAGACTCGAATTATAATTAAAATTATTTTAAAAAGATAGAAATTAAATTTAATAAACTTTTTATATTTTTATAGTATTTTTAATTGATATGTTATAATCAAATATCCCAAAATCTTCTTAATATCATAAACCCTAATTAACCCAATCTCTTTATTTTCCTTCTATTGCCGCCGCTACCACCATCATCGTTCCCGTTGACCATTGTCTGCCGCCACCACTAAGCAAATGGGTTATACCAGTTTTGATCTCGACTATGCATGACCAACGAATTCCGATCATCTATGACGACTTTAAATCTCTTCGCTTAGGAGTTGAGCCAACAGGTCTATATCCATTGGTGGTCTTTCGTCACTTAAAATGCTACAAAGTGAATGTAGTCGACTAACTTTTACGAATCAAGTGGAAACCAAACAACGATGATGGATATTAAGGAAAAAATATAAAAACGTTTATTAAATTTAATTTCTATTTTTCTTTTAAAATAATTTAGTGATGTATTATCTTAGTGGTATTTAGCGGTGTGCGACGCCCGAAGTAAATTCATCCATATATTTATTTAGAAGCAATGGAAATTAGCATAAAGTAAGAATACTTTGTATAAAATTACAAGTACAATAAAATTATTATCCAACAATTTTAGTATAAAAGTAATTAAATTGGGTAATTATGCCATGCACTTGTTTCCACATGCACCTTAATTTTAGGGGTTAGATATTTAGTTTAGGGTTCATAGTTTAGGGGTTTATGTGCTTAGAATTTAGGGACTGGGGCTTGAATTTAGAGTTTAGGGTTTGAGTTTTTATAGGTAAAAACCTAAATCTCTACCATATTACCTTAAAACCTAAATCCTAACCTCTAAACCCTGTACCCTAACACTAAACCCTAAATTCTAACCATATACTCTAAATTTTAAAACCCTAAACCTAAACCTCTAAACTATAAACCTAAACTAGATCCATAACCCCTTGAAATTAGAACGCTTGCGGAAACAAAATGTTTCCATCGTCAGTGCATCATATATTTTCCCAATTAAATTTAGAGAAAATATTTCATGCACTGTCAGCAAATTTTTTTTTACAAATAAGCTTAATTTAGTGTTTAGAATTTAATACTTATAATTAGAATTTATGAATTAGAGGTTATAGATTTGAATTTTAAATTTATGCTCGAGATCTTACAAGGTTTTTTTCCCTATTTAACGGATATAATATATATTATTTTATCATAGTTGATGCAAATCACAAGATTCATGTTTTATGGATATATGAAAGAATGACGGTCCATACTATGGTTTTAATCAGGAGTTGGATTAGATAAACCAACAAAAATAAGTAATTGTTTTTCCAAAACATTAAAAAAATTAAGAATAATCCCATGTTGGAATGGGATGAAAAATAGAATTTGCAATTTTTAAAAGCATTTAAATAAGTAGCACCAATAGCTAAATTATGTTTTTGATTATCTGTGGGGCTGTCTTCTCTGGCTTTCCTTCGGCTGAGAACTTAAAAACCCTTGTGTTTGTGGATTCAATGGTTGAAGGTGGTGGTGGTTTTTGTTATGAATTTCTAAAGGTAGAAAACCGTGGGGTGAATTATAGCTCTTTGAGGGGCTGCTACAATGTACAGACTAGGAATATTATAGTTTGTATATCTGTTAACTTGAATAACCCTGTAAGATACAGTGTCAACCAGCCGGATAGGCTGAAAACAACTTTAGCAACTACTTAATGAAAGGGGTTATTAGTTTTTCTTGTCAGGGGGGAAGGCGTGTGTGCGTGGAGTTTGCAATGGATTAAGGTGTAAACTAAACCGATTTCGTTTAGTTTACTGATAACTCTTGATTTGTCTCTATTCTACCTTTTAGGTTTTCGTCTGTCCTAGCATGTCAAGCTTTTACAAGCTATCTCCAATTTACACAACACTTCAGCTGCACATATTTTAATTTTTCAATTTGCATAGCTATTTATCTGAATCGATTACACTTTTTTATATTCTGATCTCACAGATATGCATGATTATTGTTGAGAATTATTTGGTAAGAAGCAATAGTACAAGGCATATTCACTGCTGTGGAATTTTCATGTTAAGGCAAATTGAATTATGCACTCTTGCCAATGTTAATACTTAATACTATTGGCTTTTGAACTGGAATCGTGAGAGCTCGACGAAAGAAAATAGTAAGAATGTATTTTTTGTCCTCTTTCTAGACAAATATATGCTTTATCTCATTCACAACAGGATATGACTTTTGGAGAATCTTCTTATGCTCTCTTATAATGCTAATCTTTGCTACCGTGCAGGGATCCACCTTCAACAATGCCATCTCTTAAATTGTTACAGTTAACCGAGCATGGCCGGAATCTTCTAGCCTCTAGGAGGTATTGATGTATTTTATTGGTGATAATAAATAAGTATACTGGCACTTCTACGTATAGTTAATCAATTTATTTGTTGTATAAATGGTAATAGTTGTGGCTTATTCCAAACCGGTTTGAGAATGATAACCGATATCGAGACAAGTAGAGAGGAAACTGAGACACTCATTTTTCAATGAAGTGATTGCAGAAGTTAGAAGTTAGAAGCGGTCTTGTGTAGTGCCTTTGCGGTCAGGTTGATCAAACAGAATAGTAAAAGATTGGAACTTTAATCAACCATCTTTCTTCTATGATTTATTACTCTTCTCATTATAATTGCAGTTCTTTATCTGTCTGTTACCATACCATCAAGGTAAATATTTTATATGGCATGATATTAGTTCCACACCCCACCCACCTAGAGGGCCTCTGTTGGATATCTATGCCATGATACTTTTATTGTGTTATAATGCTCAAGCTACTTGACCTTTGTCTTCTATCCTTCTCTGGTGACTGTCTAGTGTTTTATTACTTTTATGGTTTTACATGAAGACACTACTGCTTACTTCTGGTATTGTGGCTGCTGGCGGTGCTGTTGCTTATTTGCAATCGCGGTTCAGTAGTAAAAAGCCTGATTCACATGGTCATTACAATGGGATCTAAGATAATACTGAAAATTCAGATAAGGTTCTTAAAAAGAATAACTAGACAAAAGAAAGGTGGATTAAAGTCCCTTAAGGTTTTGGTAGCAATTCTTTCTGTCTAAGATGGGTAAAGTTGGTTTAAGAGATCTTTTGGCTTTGGTGTGCATTGTGGTAAACTTTTCTATTTCTGCATTTCAAACCTACTCTGGTTTAACACTGTGTCTGATTCCCAAGTTCTGTTATCTTCTGCATTTTATTTGTTTTACTGCAATTGCTAACATTATCAAGAAAATAGACCAGATAGAAAAGTTGAATATTGTTGTGTGCTGTGATGTACTATAAATGATACGAAAACGGTGCAAGTATACACGTCGAAACAAGTAATAAAGTGACGAGTGAGTATCGTCTCCACAAGGATTGGAGGTATTTCAAGCAAAGCTCAAGCACACAAAACACAAACTGAAAATAAACGCAATAGCGAGAGGGAACATGTTAAGAAATGTTGTAGCAAACAACTGTAATGAAAACTGGAATGAACTGAAGATACTTTAACGTCCTCTCACGTGTGTGAAACTCTCAAATGGGATGACTGGCTGGGTTTATCAAGGAATCCTATGCCTAGTTCTCATGAATGAATAACACCTTTCGGCCTATAACATGCTCAGCAGAGTTTACTTAGGTGTTTCTAAACTATCTCTAGCAAGAAACCTGACAGCAAGAATGCTATGGCAATAACTCTCAGCGTGAACCCTAGCAAGCTACTATCCTTGAAGTTCTACTCCTTTTAGTCGTTGAAACTCTATCCTTATCTCTAAGGTGAGTTAGGGTTTTGCCTCTCAGCATCAAACACCATTGTCCACATAGATCTAAGCTTAACTCTCTCGACCATTAAGCTATACAAAGGTAAAGGCTAACTCTCAAAAGCTCTTACAAACCTAAGACAATCAAACAATAAACAAGGCATGTAAGAAACTGGAAAAGAGCTAGAACATCCATTTAAACTAAAACTTAATCATCCACAATAAACCCAAGCCACTTAAAGTTAGTTCATGGCTAGGCAAACACCATTCATATTCATCCATTTTAAACAACCCATTTCGAAATAAAAATGTAAAAGCAAAGAGAATCTAAGAGTAAGGGAAACTCCCAAGTCGCTGTGGACTGCCGTGAACCACCATAAGCTTGATGCTTCTCTCAAAGGCCAGCAAGATCTTCCCCTTGGAGCTTCAACAATAGAGGACACCAAGGTGAAGAAGAAGAAGGGCAGCCGCCTTTGCTTATCTCTTTATTATCTTCTAAAGCACTTTTTTAGCTCCCCCTTTAGTGTGGGTGTCCTTTTCTTTATATAGTGAGAGCTCCTAGGGTTTTGTGCCCTTAATTCCTAGGGAATATTCCCTTCACATGTGGGGGCATAGCTGGCTGGTGGAATCACGTGTAGCGACTGCAAAATATCTTCATTTCGTTGTCTTCTAGTGCGCCCAGACATACCGTCCAAAATACTGTGGCATTTTTCCTTTTTCCCTATAATGCTCCTCAGCTTTCCTACACATCACCACACAAGAACAAACCTATCCCAAGCAGCACCAATTTTCACAAATATATACAAACAACCAAGCAGCAATACCCTATGCAATTGTATGAACTAAATGCAACTATATGCAATGAAATGATATGAAATAGGCTTGAATCCACACAGTAACTTAAATAAAAGGGCATGGAATGTATACTTTTTACAAGGTTAACACACCTCCAAACTTAAGCTATTGCTTGTCATCAAGCAATGAATAGAGAAAATGCTATGGAAATATTTCAGTTCAAGACAGTGCTATGGCAAAATTCAGTCTTTAGGAAATATGAGCTTCAACATGCTAGACAGTTTTGAGATTTTAAGAACTTTTTCCCTTAAGGCAAGATCATTTGTATGTGTGTGCGTAATTGCATCAAATCTATTCTTAGCAGAGTTAGAAAAATTCTAGGCAAGTTCTCTATTATACCCTAGTATTTGTTAATCCATTAAGCACGAGTTTACTCCTATAATCTAACTTGTTTTCTTTTTCTCTTTTTTGTTTTCTTTTTTCTCTTTTTTATACTGCTATGAGGGGATTCAACTCATCACAACTATCGTCTTTAACTCTATATGAATACGGAGTAAACATTTCATCCCCGAGCTAGTAAGTAGAGTAATCCCGTGACTAATTTCATTCACTCATTTGTTGTTGTTGCCATTTATTTAAACGCAGTATCTAGGCAAAAAACACAAAGAAGAGTGTCCCTCTACAGTTATGCCAAAGCATTTATTCATAATTCAATGAATTCAACAAGCACAAGGGAGTTTAATAAAGCCTTTACTGCTTTCTTACATCATTCAAGTTATCATTTATGCATGCAAAAGTTTTTTCATAAAATTTTTCTAACAATCTTAAGCATAGAGAACATGCAATCGTGTAACAATTAAATCATAAAGCATCAAACCCTAAAGGCAGTTCTACCAATCTCAACAGTCATGAACATTCAACCAATACGCAACCACAAAATTTAAATACTCATCATCAGACATCATCAATTTATTCATAAAACTGTCTTTAAACCAAACAAAATGCCATAGTAAAAACTAAAAATGCAAATGACTAACTATGAACAATACCACCCCCAAACTTGAGAACTGTAGTGTCCTCAATATAGGGAAATTAAGCTAATTGAATCTACTCTATATGCAATACAAAAAAGAGGTACCTCTTATGTTGGATGTGCTGTCTTGGTAGCCCAATGCGTGATATTTTTCTTCTTTTTGAGTGCAGTAATGGGCTCGTCATCCTCGGCTGGTTGGGCTTGTGGTGCTTGCTCGTCTGGATCAGCATGGTTAGGCTGGTTGTCCTTAGAATCACTCCCTGCAGTTGGAGTATTCCAAACACGACCGACAGTGTGTTTCATATTGTGTTTTGTTCTTGCTGAGGTAGCGGGTGCTGGAGTTTGTGCAGGGCTTGAAGTGTAGTCAACCATCTCTTCATCATCGTTACTCTCAATAGTGATCGAGTCGTTAGCTGGGATTTTAGGCGATGGGGCTGTTATAGGGGACTTACCTTTTCTCTTTCTCTTTTGGCTTTGACTTGTAGGTGTATTAGTAGGGTATGGTTGGGATTTCGCTGGGGTTGAACGTGCGGTAGGCTTTCTTTTAGCTACAAGAGTGGAACGTTGAGTGGTGGCTGTGTTTGGTGAAGGATAATGCTTTGGGGTTGCGAGCACAGCGGTAGGGAAATGTGAGAAGTCAATGTCCATATGAGGTAGCATCTCCTTAAAATAGGAGTTCATTGTAGCATCCCGTTCCACAGCATACTTAGAGAAAGTAGTTAGGTTACCTTGTATATCCTCCATCTCTTTTGTCAGGTGCTTCGTTGAGGCTACCAGGGCTGTAATTCTTGCCGTATCAAATATTTTAGCCCGGTCCTTCATTGTCTCTGTTGGGGCGTCCTTATCAAATCCTCTTAGCCTTGGGATTTGGTCTAGAGTGAGACCGATCTTCCCTTTCTCCACCGTGTCCTAGTAAGGGTCTTCAAAAAATCCCTTCTTTTTGTACAAGGTCGTGATCAGGTTGGGAAAAAGCAAAGGGCTTGACTTCCTTTTCACACATGCATAAATCTCGTCCACGATAATCTTGCCCACATCGATTGGCCTCCCATTGAGAATAGAGTGAATGAGGAGAAATCTATTGATGTGGACGGTAGAGTGGTGGGATGTAGGCATCAAATGAGTTTTGAAATAGTGATTCCACAACTTAGCCTTGTGCTTCAGGTGTGTTTACTCCACTAACTTGTTAGAAAGGTACAACTTGGTACCAACAAAGCAGAGGTCATCTAGGCGTGTGTTAGTCTACCATATTCCGCAATCCATAAAACTTGTTCACTACTGCGACGGTAAAATTTACCTGGTCTCCTCACACATATACTGCAAGATAGTGTAGGGCTTGTGAGGTGAGTATAAAACTCTTTCACTAAAAGCAATGAGATGTCGTCTAGGTGCTTGATGAAAGACTCCCAGTTGTGTTTGGTGATGAACTCCATCACCTCCTTGTCAAAACTTTCTTCCCCCTCATAAGGGAGTTTAAACCCCTAATCGGCAAAGACTTTTCTTTCTTTGATGAGCTGAAAGTATTGTTTGGCAGTTTCATCACAAATTTTCACAATTTTAATTATAGACTGGGCTCATGCACTGCTGGAGGCGCCTTCGACGTTTTTGCAGCGAACCATGGTTGAGGAATGAAGGGAAATATTTTTGGTACGATAAGGGTTTCAGGAGAGGAGCCTGGTTTTAATGGAGCTTTGTGTATAATGGGGAAATGGAGAAGATGGCGGGGTTAAGGAAATAAAGTGAAGAAATAATGATGAGGGAAGTTTAAAAGGAAGGAAACTACCACAAGTAATTGGAGACATTTATAGTCACCATCTGATCAGCCACTCTCATGGTGAACTCACCATTTTCACAGTCAATCAAGATTCGGCCGGATTCTAAGAAAGGTCGCCCCAAGATAATGGGTGCATTATCATCCGCTTCACAATCGAGAATAAGGAAGTCTACTGGGAAGATAAATTTGTCCACCTTTACCATGACATCCTCGATTCTTCCTTTCGGATGCACATGAGATCAATCAGCTAGTTGCAAAATGATTGAGGTAGGCCTTACATCTCCAATGCCAAGTTTCATAAAAACTGATTTGGGCATTAGATTCACACTAGATCCAATGTCACATAGGGCTCTCCACATGTAATTATCACCTATTGAGCATGGGATGATAAAGCTGCCTGGATCCTTTCTTTTATGGCAGTTTGCTCAATATAGAACAATACTCTTTTGTTGTGGCAGCAGTCTCATATTTTTCGGTATTCCTCTTCTTGGTAACAATATCCTTAAGAAACTTTGCGTAAGTGGGACTTTGGTCAATGACCTCTAGAAATGGGACCTTGACGTGCAGCTGGTCAAGAATATCCACAAAAAATCTTGAATTGAAGGTTTTCATTCTACCTCTTCAATCTTTGAGGGAAGGGTGGGGGGTCTAACTTCTTCCTCTACTGGTGGGGGTCTCACTTTTATTGTGGCAAGACGTTGTCTTCAATTCATAGGTTCATTTTTCGGACCCTCATTTTTATCCTTTTCAAGAGCTAAATCCTCTTGCAATTTCAGTTTTTCTTGCACAGTCTTAGGGTTGGAATCTCCTACTTCTTTCCCCCTAAACTTATCTCTTTTTTTGATTTGTGTGCCACTCCTTAAAGTGAGTGCACTACATTGCTTCTTGCCATGATTTCTAGTGACTTTACTATCGCTAGGGAGATTGCCTTGAGGTCAAACATGTAAGGCTTGCGCGATTTGACCTACTTGGGTTTCCAAAGCTCTCAAAGATGAGCTATGACTTTGTAACAGTTCTCATTGGCTCTTGATAGACGTAACATGGTCTTGAAGTAAAGCCTTTGTAGTTTCCATAAAGTTCTTTGTAGTTGTCATAAAATCTTTCAAGGTAGCTTCCAAAGAGTTGTTGTTTGATGAAGATGTTGAACCCTTGTTATCAAATTGCCATGGCATATTTTGCTGGAAACTTGAGGGTTCAGTCTGATTTTGTTGCCGATTCGAGATGCCAGGATTATTGTTTCCTTGATTCCCTCAAGATAGATTAGGGTGCTGACGCCATCCTGGGTTATAGGTGTTCGATTAGGGGTTATTGTTCCTATTGTAATTCCCCACGTAGTTGGTAGACTCTTGGTTCTCGGGGTATTCGCTCAAATGATGGTTTCCTTCACAACAAAGACAAGTGGATGCAACCTTCACTTGCTTCACCTCATTAGGACGTTGGAGATTCTTCAACATTGTGGTAATGGATGACAATTGGGCTGATACTAAATCATTAGCCTCAAGATCACGTGTCCCATGAACCTTCCTCCCCGTTCCAAGTCTTAAAGTAGGAAACTGGTAGTCATTATTTGCTATCCTATCAAGGATATCAAATGCTTCTTGGGTGACTTATCTAGCAGTGTTCCATTTGTTGAAGCATCCAACATTATCCTCGTGGGGGAATTGACACCATTGTAGAACATCACAACTTGTGTCCAATCTTGAAAACCGTGATTTGTACACTTGCGAAGCAATCCCTTACATATATACCAACACTCGTACATCGACTCATCATCAGCTTGATGGAAGGATGCAATATCATTCCTCAATTAAGTGTTTATGTTAGGTGGATTATACTGCAGCAAAAAGCTCTTGCATAAATCTACCCATGATTCCATAGAACCGGCTGGTACTCTACTCAACCAAGCTCGTGGTCGATCACGGAGTGAATAGGGAAATAACTTGATTTTCAACACGTCTTCCTGCACACCTTGTTGTCTAAAGGAGTCGCACACCTTCAAGAATGCTCAAATGTTTTGTCTTGCATATTCGTGAGGCAATCCACCAAAATGCCCAATGGAGTTCAACATGTTGAACATCACCAGCTTAAGTTTGAAATGTGCTGCTTGAATCTCAGGAGCTACAATCCCAGGATTGAGATCATCCAAGATAAGATTCAGGTGGTCTCTAATAGCTCGTGGTCGAACTATGGCTCCAGGATTTGCTGCAGCATTAGGTTCATCTAGATCATCGACAGGTTGATTTCCTTGGTTACCACCTATATACATGGCTCTTAAAGCTTCTTGTATACATCTTCTTTGGTGAAACAAGTGCTCGCTTTCAGGCACTATAAATGTTAATGGTTTGCCGGGTCTTCCTTGGGTCATGAAACAACACAACACCTGCAAAAAGACAAAAAAGCAAATAACGTTATACAAAAGAAGAAATAAAACAGTGCAAGAAACTAAACTCAAAATAGCCAATTGCCAATCCCTGGCAACGACGCTAATAACTTGTTGCGTGTTGTGATGTACTATAAATGATACTCAAATGGTGCAAGTATACATATCGAAACAAGTAATAAAGTGATGAGTGAGTATCGTCTCCACAGGGATTGGAGGTATTTCAAGCAAAGCTCCAGCACACAAAACACAAGCTGAAAATAAATGCAATAGCGAGAGGGGACATGTTAAGAAATGTTGTAGCAAACAACTGTAATGAAAACTGGGATGAACTGAAGATGCTTTAACATCCTCTCACGTGCGTGAAACTCTCAAATGGGATGACATGCTGGTTTATCAAGGAATCCTATGCCTAGTTCTCATGAATGACTAACACCTTCCAGCCTATAACATGCTCAACAGAGTTTACTTAGGTGTTTTTAAACTATCTCTAGCAAGAAACCTGACAGCAAGAATGCTATGGCAATACATCTCAGCGTGAACCCTAGCAAGCTACTATCCTTGAAGTTCTACTCCTTTTAGTCGTTGAAACTCTATCCTTATCTTTAAGGTGAGTTAGGGTTTTGCCTCTTACCATCAAACCCCATTGTCTAGATAAAGGCTAACTCTCGAAAGCTCTTACAAACCTAAGGCAATCAAACAATGAACAAGACATGTATGAAACTGGAAAAAAGCTAGAACATCCATTTAAACTAAAATATAATCATCCACAATAAACCTAGGCCACTTAAAGTTAGTTCATGGCTGGGCAAACATCATCCATATTCATCCGTTTTAAACAACCCATTTCGAAATAAAAATGTAAAAGCAAAGAGAAACTAAGAGTAAGGGAAACTCCCAAGCCGCCGTGGACTGCCGAGAACCACCCTAAACTTGTTGCTTCTCTCAAAGGCCAGCAAGATCTTCCTCTTGGAGCTTCAACAATAGAGGACACCAAGATGATGATGAAGAAAGGCAGCCACCTTTGCTTCTCTCTCTTATCTCCTAAAGCACTTTTTCGGCCCTCCCTTTAATGTTGGTGTCCTTTTCTTTATATAGTGGAGGCTCCTAGGGTTTTGTGCCCTTAATTCCTAACGAATATTCCCTTTACCTATGGGGGCACAACTGGCTGGTGGAATCATGTGTGGGGGCTGTAAAATATCTTCATTTCTTTGTCTTCTAGTGCGCCCAGAAATGTCGTCTGAAATGTTGTGGCATTTTTCCTTTTGCCCTGCAACGCTCCTTAGCTTTCCTGCACATCATCACACCAGAACAAACCTCTCCCAAGCAGCACCAATTTTCACAAATATATACAAACAACCAAGCAGCAATACCCTATGCAATTATATGAACTAAATGCAACTATATGCAATGAAATGGGCTTGAATCCACACATTAACCTAAATAAAAGGGCATATTTTCACAAGGTTAACAAATATTATTTGAGATTTACGCTTATGTTGAATCTTTGGCGTAGAGGTGCTGTTTGACTTGGTGCTAAGTGGCATATAACACAAGGCATTGGTTTAAATCCATTTTTATGCTTGATGGAGGGTTTCCCACTTTTTTGTTTTTAAGAAAAGCATCTATCTTATACCTTTTGCAGGTGCTGAGGACGCCTTTGAGCAACAGATTAGCAAAAGTTCAGGATTTCTATTCTCCAGCACGTACCATCATTCTTTCGGCTAATATCTGAAAACATTCTATTGTGCTTTTTTTCTGACAACCATTCATTCTACTTCAAAGTACATAACTGGTACCCTAAGGTTCAGAAAAATACTGACAAAACTCATCCATTCGCATTACTTTGAGGTAGTTTTCTGCTTTTTGATATTGGAGTAATCTCTATGTACTATCTTCATTCTAAGTTCTCTCCTATGCTTAGCTCATCTTCTAATCTGGTTAGATCCTTATCCTTCCTTTCATAATTCATGAACCACAAGGTGTTAGTTACTCATTTTTTTCCTGCATGTGAACTATCTATCTTCTTTGCACATCTTTATCGGTGTCAGGGGAATAAGTGTGTTATTTTGTATTTAGTTGTCTAATATTCCTCCTATCTGATTTTTTTAAATGTGCATGATACCTTTAACCAAACTTCAGACGGTTAACTAGAATCATGTGAAATTCATTTTGCTGGAAAATTGCTACTCAAGTTGTTGTAACATAGGTAATGCTGCTGAGTACATTGCCTTTGGGTGGAGAAAGTTCTACAAATTCTATTCTACAATTCTAGACGTCTAGTCGTTTATGCTTTCGTCAGAAGGCTTTTTTGAGGATGATGTTGCTTTCCTTTTGTTTGTCTTCACGCAGGAAGCACTTATCTATTGCATTACATGCATTATAAGTTTCCTTGCATGTTTTCTCTACCATTTATGGTTAACATATATAATTTCAGGACATGGCATATTACTAAATATCACACGTCGATGGACGGGTACGGAATCCTGAGCAACAGATTGCAAGTGACATACCAAGATTCTGTTCGGAGTTGAGTGAGCTTGTACAGGATGATTCGACAGGAGTTACTGACAGTCTGGTTTATGCTTGGTGTCTTTGTTCTTATGCTGGCCCAAAATACTTTTTTATGGATATTGGTAATTTTTTGTCTGGAAAATGCTCAGAAAATTTGTTATTACCATAATGCCTAGTTGTCAGACTAACAAATTGGGATGCTTTATAGGGTTTTATTTTGGGAGCAGGAGCTGCTATAAAAAACTTCTCTCCTGCTTTTGGGAAACTAATGTCCAAAGAACAGCTGTTGGAAGGAGAATACAGACAGCTTCATTCAAGGTTAAGAGTCCATTCGGTAAGTATAGCATTTTACGGTGGAGAAAGTAGAGAACAGAGTTATATTCGGCAGAAGTTTAAGACTCTTGTTAGATACTTGAGGGCCGTACATCATGACCATTGGTGGTTTGGCATGATTCAAGATTTCTTATTGAAGTACCTTGCTGCTACTTTTGTTGTTGTCTTGATTATTGAGCCTTTCTTTGCTGGCCATCTTAGACCTAACACTTCAACACTGGGACGGGCAGAAATGTTTAGCAATTTAAGATATCACATCAGTGTTGTAATCTCACTATTTTTGGCCTTGGGAACCCTTTCTATAAGTTCAAGACGGATAAATCGTCTCAGGTATTTCTGAGCAAACTTGGCAATACATGTGCTTTATTAGGAAACAGCTTGAGCGAGACAGATGGAAATTAAGCACTTTTCGGAAAAACCTCTGTTATATTATTGTAGCCGTTCTTCAAATTCATGATGAATATATTGCCCATTCTGTAATAGTTATTGATTATTGCAAGGAACTTGAGAGACAGATTCCTGGTTCATCTAGTAACTTATGTTTTATTCTTACTGTTATTTTTTTTAATATCTTCCGGTGGTTATGCTGACCGTATTCATGAGTTGATGATTATATCAAAAGAGCTATGTGCTGATGATAAAAAAGCATCCTTACTTAATTGAAGCTAACTATGTTGAGTTTTCTGGTGTCAAGGTATTTGAGTTGTATTGAACAATTTATGATTCTTAATATATGCCTTTGCCATATTGTTTTCCCTTTCACTCCAACTGGAAATGTTTTGGTGAAGGATCTCTCTCTGAGGGTTGACTCAGGATCCAATCTTTTAATTACAGGTTTTTTTCTTGGAACATATTGTGATTTACATTATTACCTTGACATGCTTCTATTTTACCTCTTTCATTTCTATTAATGTAGAGGAAATGCAACGAGTTTTTATTGGAAATGGGAGTTGATCATTTATAGATTCTGCTACATAGTGAACATCATCTTTTCACAGAAGGAAGAGACCTGAATTTATGATTTAGTGCTAGAGCAACGGTGCATGTTCATCCCCATTAACCCTTTGGCAATGTTACCTGCTTTTAATTATTGCCAAGTATTAATATCATTGCATACTGAACATCTTGGTTGCTCCTAACATGTGTGTTTTATACATGCACTCTTGGTTTATCTGTGTATTTTAATTTATAATTATGCCATCTTTCCTTATATTCATGTTTCCCAAATTTAAGTGGTGGATCCTGTTTGAAAGGGTTGCAAGGACGTGTTGTGATTTTTAGGCCAATAAAAATATTACCTTCTCTTTTCTGAAGGTCCAAATGGCAGTGGGAAGAGTTCCATTTTCCAGATTTTAGGTGACCTTTGGCCACTGGTATCTGGCCATATTGTGAAACCTGGAGTTGGTTCTGATCTTAATAAAGAAATATTCTATGTGCCCCAAAGACCATGCACTGCTGTTGGAACCCTTCACGACTAGTTAATCTATCCTCTTGCAGCAGATCAGGAAGTTGAAGCTCTTACACAGTTACACATAGTGGAATGGTGGAGCTGTTGAGAAATGTATTAGTTTCATCTCATGACATTTCTTTTCTCTTTCTTAAAGTTGTATATGTGCTTTCTATTTCTTTTTTTAGTTTCATTGGCTACTTTCAGAAAAATTCTTCACTCTGTTGTCAATTCAGGTTGACCTTGAGTACCTATTGGATCATTGCCCACCTAAGAAAGTAGTTAAGTGGGGAGCAACAGAATTTGGGAATGGCTAGATTGTTCTACCATAAACCAAAGTTTGCAATTCTTGATGAGTGCACAAATGCTGTGACAACTGATATGGAGGAAAGATTTTGTGCTAAAATTAGATGTAACCCCTAAATCCGGCATAGAAGACAATGCCGAATTTAAAAAGTCACGTTAAAAAATTTAACCCTCAAGAAATTAAAAATTATACTTTAATTTAAAATAAGATAACAGGAAATTAATAAATATCTTGTAATAAGTAAAATACAGAAATATCATAAATAATATTCGAATGTTTACATAAAATCTTTAAAATAAAATCATAGTAAAAGAATGTTAAAATAATCCGGAAAAAAACATAATTAGTCTCTCCAATATGAAGATACATAATATCCCAAAATAATAAATAATAATCTGAAGAACTAAAAATAGGTTCGTACTGAATAATAAAATAACCAAATAAAAGTGCCAAGAATATCTGAAAAGAAACTAAGGGATAAGCTAAAAAGCTTAGTGTGTCTCTAAAGTGCAAGAAAAACCATAATCATAAAACATAGTATTATTTTGAATAAAATCCTTTCAAACCATAACACAAATCACAAGCGCAATGCAATGCAATGCAACCAACTACAACTGCCGAGAGAAAACTTCCCCGAACAAATCCCATCCCATGCTCGTACAATGATATGATGATTAGAAATTCAAAGTCATAAATATAGTTCCATAAATTCGATATTCTGTAAGACATACTTCATAAATCATGGTCCATAAATCCATAAATCATATTTCCATAAATCCGATGTTTCATAAATCAAATATTCCATAAGTCATAATTAAAATACATTCTAAAATCGTATGCATGTGATGTATGTGGATTGTAAAGACAATATCTTTGGTTTATGTTTTTCATGAATGGATTGTAAAAGTATGTATTCTTCTTTTGGTTGATGTTTTATTTTTATGATGTGAGATCTGAAATTGGTATTTGGCTCTGTTGGTTCATGATTATGAAATGAACATGGTGATATTTTTCAAATTCATAGCCTGATTGAATATATTGACAAGTCAGCAGTTAGCAGCAATCTTCTTCATGTTTGTGTTTATGTTTGAAACTATGTTTCATTGTGGGGGCCTTTGGTGATGGATGGACTTCTCTTAAATAGTATGAAGGTTCTAACAGTTTTAAGAGTGATTGGGGATGAGGAAGGTGGAAGTGGTTTTGCAGCATAGGCAGCAACAGCTGCAGCTGATAGTGTCTCAGGTTTTGAGTTTGGTGTGAATCCCAACCTTGATCCTGAATTGTCCCTTGCTATTAGAGTTACGATGGAAGAAGAGAGAGACAGGCAAGAAGCAGTTGCTAAAAAGGCAGCAGAAGAGGCATCAACACAAGAAAGGGTGGTTAAGAACAAGATGCAACAATGACTGAACATGCCAGTGAGGAAGCTTTAGAAGCTGGTGATAAGAAAAATGAAATTTCAGTTAGTATCACTATACTCCCATTTAATTTTGCTGTTCTTTTCTTAATGTTGATGGTTTTGTACAAGGGTAGTATTAGTTTGTGTCTCATTATTACTTGGTTTGATAAGATAGAGCTGCTTCAAGTGGAAAAATCATTTCATAAAAAAACACATGATTGATTGTTACCGTAACACTCTCGACCCGAATGTTACATTTGGGCCTCAAGCCCAACTCAGAATCCATAAAATTTCTCAATCTGATTTAGCCCAAATAAAATGCTTTCCAAAAACATTCAAAGCCAATGATTTAAAATAAATATATATAAATGATTAAAACTTTATAAGGGAGCTCCAATTAAATTAAAACATTTAAACACTCGATTTGATTAATACAATTTCAAAATAAAGATTACAAACTCCAACACATAAGGTTCTATGAATACATAACCTACTAAATATAAGTATCGTACTCTAGAGATCACCACATACTGGAACCCCGTACTAATAGTGCTCATCGATCCCACGATCCAACGATCAACCTATGCACATAAATAATGATTCTGAGCGCTGAGATTAAAGCTCAGTGGTACACATCTACTTTACTATACTTCATGCTAATCATAAACATAAGCATGCAAGCTAGTACGAACAATAATGGTAGATAAATAAACACGTGGTGCTACTACTAATCGCCTAAACACACGCTCTCATCATAACAATCATCATACGTGTCACACAAGGCCCAACCATACTCATAACGGTACTCACACGCATACCGATATAGATATTACTTATCGGAAATCCTAGATTTCCTCAATTACATGTACGGGTCAACCCGTACCAATACAAACCCTAATCGCGTATCGGTACGGCTAAAGCTCATACCTATACCCTATTCACAGGTTCGTATCATTTCCTCGAATTACGATATTACTACGCTTTATTTGATCCCTAAAGCTTATAAAAGTCATTATAGTTTGTTTACTAACATATCCATTAGATTAGTATTACTTATCGGCTTCATAATCATTTATTTGAATCTCACCAATTATCAATCCATTAAGTGTAATTTCCATCGAACAAGCATATTCATCTCAAGCATCACAACATGTAATTCAATCAATCAAACAATTATACGAATAATCAAATGGCGCTACACGGTCTCAAAAGCTCATAACAATCTATAATATTCTCAATGCATCTGTCATCTCAACATATATCAAGTCTCCTAAAACTGATCTCAACACGTGCTTATCTATCATCAACCTATTTAGCAATCACTAACAAGCAAGGCATTCACATTTATGATGCTCATGAGGCTATAGGAGTTCGAGGTGTACTAACCTTAAGTTGATATCATTAAAATCCTCATCCAAGCTTCCTAAATATTTCACTCGACCCGATATCCGATCCCGAATAACCATCGTATACCAATTAATACTGTAAGCATCACTTAAACACATACTTTAAAGAATTCGAAGGGTCAAATGCGTAAAAATAGCTTACTGAGTTCGAATTTGGTGAAATGGGCTGCGCCATTGGATCTAGAACATCGAGAAACCTCTGAGTAGAGTACCTCGGAAAAAGTCAATGCCGGTCTACGGTCAACGGCGGCGGCGACTCAGCTTGAAGGCTGGCTTGCTGGACCTGCGGCTTGGGTCAGCTTGGCAGGCTGGCTTGGCTTGGCCCAACTGGCTTAACCCAGCTTGGCTGGACGTCGCCCACGCGCAGAGGGCGACGTGTGTGGCGCATGCGGCAGCTTTCGATGGCCAGACGGCAGCGATCGATGCCCAGGTCAACTGTCCTCTAGCCTTTGATCACGATGGTGGCCTCCGTTTCTCGATTCAAGCACTCTAACCTCCTCAACTGGAAAACCCGAAACTTCCTCTCTCTCACCCCCTCTGACGACGGCTCAATGGTGACGCCGCTGGTACCAGCAAACTCGTCTCGGCGAGAAGAACACAATGAGGGTGGAGGTGTCGACACAGCCCGATCTCTGTAGATCGGAGATTAAAACTCTCCACCTTACTTTCTCTTATTTCTTCTTCTCTCTCTCATCTTTTTCTCCTTTTTCATTTTTCTCTTTCCTCCATCATATCTCCCCCACTTTTCAACTACCCACTCATAATTTAAATATCAAATACCACCAACAACACTCTTACCACTTGGATTAAGCGCATACCAATTTCTTAATTGGCTTCCAACATAAAATCCTTAACTTGGGCTTCTACAATAAAGGCCCATAACCCGGGTTCGAGGCCCGATTCACTAACCTGAGAATTTGGGTCGTTGCAATTACGCATTCTGTTGAGATATTGGCCTTGAATCTTTTGAAGGATGATGATGATACTTCACTATAGCATGCTCTTGCGATGTCAATGGATGAGCCTGCCTCTAGCCAAGATTTACAGGATATTGAGATGTTAGATGTAGGAGCTGAGGATCCGGAGCTAGCATTAGGTAAGTACTCCTGAGTCCTTTGTTATAAGTGTCCGCCGGAGAATCAACTACATTCGTAACAATTGTTCCTTGCTTTGTTAGAAAAACAAGTTAAATAGATGTTGGGAAAAATTAGTTATATACATATTTTACTGGTTGCAGCTGATGGTCAATGATGGCCAAAGAGTGTCCTTGGGTCACTTAAGTTTTTTGAATGATTAAACATAAAAAGTTCGTACCTTTTGTAGCTTACCATGCGAGTTAAAGTATCTTTCAAAATTAGTTTTCCTTTGTCTCGGAAACTTGTTGATGCAAGTTTAGACCCTGGACATGTCCATGTTAATTTCGTTTTCCTTGTATGCATATTTAATTCCCTGTATTTCCAGTTCTCTCAGCACTTCAATTATATGTGCAAGACAGTACAAAAGATTCATCTAGTTAAGTAGATATGAGTAAGTTGGTGGCAGACCAGTCCTTTGTATCCTCCATCCTTGCATCGGTATGTCTGCTACATTATAGTCGTCCAACCGGTTTTCATTTTGAAGTGAATGATGACTCTGTGCTTGTCCAGGTTCTGCAATGTTTTAACAAGAGTTATGTGATCTATGTATTATCGACTGTTTTCGGGTTACTTGTTCCTCATGTATTTACTTTCAATGATTGCAGGATAATCGTTTTCTATTCGATTACAATGTTGAATAGTGGGTTAATGACTTCATTAACGCTGCAATGATCCAAGTAAACTATTTGTTCCTTTTTCAGGTTTTGTTGTTTTTCTAGTTGTGATATTGGAATCATGTTGGCTTATATCTTCCTAGGTGAACCATAAGCATTCATGTGACAGTTTTTATGTTTCCTTTATTCTGTCTATAGGCCAATGTGATAAGGACAAACCATATTATGTGGACAATGGGAGATGATTTCCAGTATCAATATGCTGAAACTTGGTTCCAACAGATGGACAAATTTATTCACTATGTTAACAAGGTAGTTCTCATGACGAAATCGATTTAATCACTAAACTTTTCAGAATTATAGCTTCCGAGCTTGAATTTACCATTGATGCACAATAGATGTTTCAAACTGCATGTTTAAATAATTAAAGAAATCTGTGATTGCAGATATAAAATTAGTTTAAATTTGCACTTTGTTTTTCTTTATCAACATCCTTTTTATTTTTGCTCCATTTTCTCAGGATGGTAAACAAAATTTGAGGTTTGTTTCTCGGTTACATTGTTTTAGATAAAGGAAGCGGAAGAAATGAGCTTAACAACAAATCAAGTCAAGTCTGAGATGAAGAAATTGTTTAAGGTGACAATAGAGAAGAGCCTTGCCCCTCTTAATAATTCAACTGTTATACTGGAGCTTGCTCCGATGGAGATTCGCACCTTCCTATTCAAATAAATTACCATTGTATTCACCACCACATCCAAATAACCTGAGACCAGTAATAATATTTTACAACTTATCTCCTTGTTAATCAATAAAATTTTGAGTAGATAGTCTCGGGTTTTTTCTCTTTAATCTCCTGACTATAAAAAATTATAAAATAATCATCTGATTTTAAAAATAATAAAAAGTGTGTCGTTTTTGTAAAAATATATCATTATGTCACCGACACGTGTATCCACTTTGCATCAAGTCGTCAAGTCCAAACTACTCATGTGTTAGGTTCATATGTGTTTAAAATTTGATTTATTTAATTTTAAATATGATCAACGTCATATTCAAACTAACATTGAACACCATGGTTCACAATAAATTTAATTAACATGATACTTTGAAGACTTAATTAAAATGTTCAAAGTACATAAACTAATTTAGAATTTGAATCATAGTTTAATATTTACAGTACAATTACCAAATTTGGTACATGTATATGTCAAAACTTTGAAAATCTGGTACTTGTGTTTGTTTATGAATTTGATGTATGATTTTGACAATTTTTACAAATATAGTACATGGTTTGATAATTTTAGCATATACTATAACATTGATTGTTATCACATATTAAAATTACAAAATTTAGATTCCAAATGTGTAAAATCTATAGAGAAAATATTGAAAATCCTGGTACTAAATTGTAGGGGTGTATTTGGTTCGATTTTAAACAAAATATAAATTGAACCATAATATGAAGTTTCTTTTAAAAGAATACCAAAATCAAAATCGAAGCACCAAAACCCGAAATTTGTTGTTCGGTTTGGTTAACAATCGCGATTTTTATTATATATTTTATTAAAATTAGAAATAAAATATTTCATTTTCAATTTTTAATAATAAATAATAAATATTTCACTCTAAAAATGAAATATTGTTGATTATACTATATATGGATTAAATTACCGTTAATAAAATAATAGAACATTCATTTTTACTTTTAATAATATTTTATATATTTTAATATTATTAAAAATGAAAATGGAATATTCTATTTTTATTTTAATAATCAATAATAAAATAATAATATAATAGTATGTTGTCATATTTTTCTAATTAAAAGTATTAGTTTAATAGTTTAATATTATTGTTATATTTTATTACTCCGAATTCAAATCTTATCAATTCTTTTGTTTTTCTTTAAATTTCACAAATAAAATAACCTTTAATAAAACATGTTATTGAATATATCACTTGAGAGTGTTTGGCCCAGCGGTTTGAATGCTAGCCCTATATATTGATGGTTGTGGGATCACATTCCCTAGGGGCATAAATTCATTTTATTTGCTTGCTTTGATTTCGTTATCTATTAAATTAAAAATTAAAAATTAAAAATAAGAGAAATGATGAGACATGTGTATGATACGGGTAATTTTATTAATATAAATTTAAATTATGATCAAATTAATTAAATATACAGATATGGAGAATTAAATAAATATACAAATTTATTTGACTCTCACGTCATCATTTTTATTAAAAAAATTAATGGCTAGTGGTAAAAATAGGACCATTTTAAAAGTTTAATGGTCTAATCAACAAAACTCATAATTCGGTGGTCAAAATAAAATCTGACGTATTGTTGGGTGGTCCTAAATGTATTTTACCCTTTTATAAAACATTTTTGAACAATTTTTGCATAGAAACTTAAGGGAGAGAGAAATGTGTCAATACAAAGTTTTTAACTACATACTCTAGATATTGTTGACCTACTTTTTAAAAAAAATGTAAAGACAAAACATAGGTACGAGAAACTATCGATTTCAACCGTTCTCAATGATAATTTTTGTAAAATTTAATGTATTCTTTGATCTAAATTTCATTTCAACTGCAAATTTAATGTTGGTTCTTTCAGTTATTATTCAAAAAGCATAAAAATTAATTTTGATGTTTTAATTGCGTTAATTTTACCCTCAAAGTTATTTAATTGCGTCAAATTTACCTTTGAAGTAGTCAAAACCAAAAATAAATGACTTTAAGGACAAAATCAATACAATTAAATGACTTCAAATGCAAAATTAATGCAATTAAAAAGTAGACAAAATTACCAATTTATGTTTACTTCATGGACAAAATGACCCATTTAAACCCTTTTTTCTCGTTATAGGATTTGAGAATTTGGGTTTAATATAAATATGAAATGGCTTTTGCCTTATGGCACATTCTATGCCTACCTTTGCAGTCGTTTGATGCTCGTGTAGAGATCCTTACGACGTTTGTTTCTAATTTGAATTTGTCGGTGGTCATAAATAGTTTGATCCCTTTTGTGGTTGTTTGTTTATGTAATCAGAATTGTGGTGTAAGAGCTTTTACTTTTACATGTTTTTCGGATCGTTGGATGAGTGAAACAGATAAATGAGATTGATAGTAGGTTATGTGAAGATTATCACTTGGAAAAAAAGTAAGGAGTTAATCTCATTCATCTATTTCACCCATCCAAATATTTTTCTTCATTAATGGATTGTACAAGTATGTATTCTGCTAGGGGTGATAATGAGCTTAATCGGCTCGCAAGCTACTCGGGCCCAGCTCGGTCAAAGTTTGTCTCGAGTAAGCTTGACTCGAGCTCAGGTTCGACTCGAGACCTTAACAAGCTGAGCCGACCCAAGCTCAGCTCGAAAAGCTCGCGAATAGGCTCTAAATAATTATATATATAATATTATATATACTCCATATACACTTGTATGTTTCAGTGTTGTTAACTTGTTATCATGGTTAAATACTTTAAATCTCTTTCTTCTTGTGAACTGGCATAATTTAAAAAATATACTATGGTTACTTGCGGACTTCAAAAATAAATAGTATCTTTTCTCAAACAGGTTTTCACATGTTATTTTTCAAAACTTCAAAAATAATATTTAAAAACAATTTGAGGAAAGCAACAAGTCAAGCCGAGCTCAAACTGTCCAATTCGTGCTCGACGAGCTTCGAGCTCGAGCCAAACCCAATAATACTATTTTCGAGCTGAGCCTAGGCAGGCTCGGGCTCAGCTCATTATCACCCCTATATTCTGCTTTTGGATGATGTTTTATTTTTATGATGTGAGATCTGAAATTAGTATTTGGCTTTGTTGATTCATGATTATGAGATGAATATGGTGATATTTTTCAAATTCATAACCTGATGGAATATATTGACAAGTCAGCAGTTAGCAGCAATCTTCTTCTTGTCTATGTTTATGTTTGAAACTATGCATCTTTGTGGCGGCCCTTGGTGATGGATGAACTTATCTTAAATAGTAGGAAGCTGCTAACAGTTTTAAGAATGTTGTCTATTAACTGTCAAAATTTGACATTAATGGAGATTAAACTTATGTACATCATGTGGATTATATTGTGGTCCTTACTACATGTAGAATTTATGTCTCAATATAGTACACTTAGGTACATCATATACATGTTTTTATTGATTTAACTCTCAACAAAGATAATGCAAAGGTTACTTCTTTGAGGATACTAAACGATAGGTCAAGTTTTTGTGAGTTTATAAGTTTCGTAAATAGCTCCATTAAAATCGACATTGAGTTATGTTGTCCTTTAACATCAAAATGACTAGAGAACCACCAAGGCATATTGTCACGGGGCTAGCCTTTCGACTTAGCTAACCACGCAGCCTTAGTCAATATTCTTGGACAAATGATTAATTCAGCTTGAATTCTTACTTAGGAAGATCAAATTCTTACAAGGCACTGAGAACGTTGAATCGTTCTATGCAGAAGCAAACTATAGAAAATAGCCACTCAAGAACAACACAGAGGATTTTAGAGTGAATGCATCGATTACTCAAAAGATGAATGATAAAATGAGGTGGGGAAGACCTCTATTTATAGTTGAGTCCCTTTAAATCCAATGGTCCCTAATGATTTACATCGATGGTTATGATCGAAGCCCACCAACCACAATGGCATAATATCAGAATATTCCTTAGAATAAATTTTCTATCTAAGGAAACAAATCCTATGTTTACATAGGCTAAAGTGGTTGTCTTCTAGAGTCCTCCACGGATCAGACTAAGTCTGGTGGTCTCTTTAGGCTAAAAATATCCATTAGAACCTCTTGAGGAACTATGTGCATGTCACACGGACTCGATCTGGCGGTCTGTGACAATATGTAGAATCTAGTTCTTTAAAACCTCTTTTGGTACAATAACTGTTAAGTATCACTCTAATCTTCAAGCTCCTATGACCAGCTCCAAGACCAAGCGTTGTTCTGAAAAAATGCTTCTACTCAGTATGAAGCTACAAACTTATTATATTCCCAACAAATTTTTAAACAAAAAGGGTTTTGCTAAGCACTTATTACAAACTATTCCACAAAACAACAATGTATTGACTAGGGTCGAGTATTCTTCGACCGAGTCGAGTGAAAAAAAATTAATTTAGTCGATTTTTCGAGTATCATTTTATTAGTATAACTTTATTTTAATTATTTTGAGTCGATTTTATGAAATTTGAGTCGAATCAAATCGATGTTATTTGTTCTAGCTTCTGTTTAAATTAAAACGTAATTATTTGTAATATTATTTAATAAATCAAACATCATTTAAAATTATATAATATTCATAAAGCCGTGTATAAAATTTGAGTCAAATCAAATACCTTTAACCCTAAAAACCCAAAATCTCACTATCAAATATTTTAATAATATTCGTTGTTTTATTTTCATTGATTATAGGCTTCAATATGATAATTGATATATGGGAGAAGCATTCCTTAAAGAGTTTTAAGCACAAAAGAGCCTAAGATGATGTCCAAAGTTTGGTTACCTTTAAGAACAATCTAGAACGTTCAAGATTCATTTAGAGATGTTCAAATCAATCCAAGAACTAGAGGATCACGTCACTTAGGGTATACCTAAATAAACTAGGGTGCTTTTTTTGTGCTTCAGTAAAGTTACTTTGTCATTAATGTAAATAGAATACTTGCTCTCCAAGCATATTCAGTTTTTTTGGGGTTTCCATACTTTTTAGGGTTTTTTTTAGCATATAGGTAGGCATTATTTCTTTGTATTCCTAACCAATTCAGAAATCAATAAAAGTTTTCTTTGTTCAAGGTATTTATTTTGCTCTTGCTTCAGAAAGTGTAGATCCAATTACTTTGCGTTGTATTGAGGTGTTCTTCTCCACTGTCTAGGTTGCTAAAGACTAACTATCCTTAGAGGGTTAGAAATCCATGTTTCATGGCTTAAGGCTCCTGTCTAGGTTCCTGAGGTGAAACAATCTTAGAGCATTAGACGCATGGACGAAGCCATAATTTGGGGTTGGAGGGCAAACTATAAATATTTAAAAGTGGGAGAGTAAATTCATAAATAAATTATGTTGTGTTGATCAATCGATGACAATTAGCTAAGAGGGGGTGAATTGGTAATAAAAAATTTGGAGGGAGGAAAATGCTATGATAAGAATGAAAGGACAAACAATATATAGTGGTTCAAGCTTCGAACAAGCTCTACATCCACTACCTTAGCTCCCACTAAGGATTTTGAACCAATTTCACTAGAAATTCTTCCCCTTTTCTTGGATAAGGAGGAAACCTTACAAATCGATTAAGCTTTCTACCCAAAGCTTAATCAAGAACACTTTTTTATACAAGAACGATGGCAAATAGAAAATAGCCTCTCAAAGGTAGATATTTTGCCCAAAATCACAAGATCACTCAACCCAACTTGAATAAAATGGATACAATGAAATAACACAAGTGGGTACAATGGATTTGACTCTAAAAAGCACAAAGAGGCTAAATTTTTGCTTTGATGTTTTTCACTTGATCATTAGTTGTTGTTGTAGCTTTGGAGGCTTGCTTTTATACCCCTTCGTTGATTTCTAACCGTTTGGTTGGTTGGCATCATCAATATATCCGTTGGGCTGCATTTTTCCGTAATAAATACTCACATACAACCGACCATATCGGTACACGGGAGGCCATATCGATACCTGTTCCAAAATAGAAGAGCCGTTGTGCTGAAATAAAAAAGGGCGTGTCAATACGCGGGAAGGCATATCGAAACACTTAAGAAAGACGTATCGAAATAGACATGGCCGTATTGATACCGTTTTGCTCATCGGGAAACTGTCAAAACCTATTTCGGTACGAATTGAAGGCGTATCGATACGAGTTTAACCACTTTTTAAAATGTTGATTCCCCATACCTGACAAGGTAACATTAAAATAATAAATGTGAAGATTTGAAAAATCTTAACCCCGTATCAATACGGTTGTACCCGTATCAGTACGATACTCTTAAACCTTAAGCCTAGATGAAGGTCGTATCGAAACGGATGGAATCGTATCAAAACACCTGTATCGAAACAAGCTCACCTATATCGAAACGAATTCTTATAGTGGCCCTATGCATCGAGGGCATATCGAAATACATGAGAGGCGTATCGAAACGCCTGGGCAAAATTGTTCAATTTTGCTTTGAAAACACTTAGAAAGATTTATGGGGTTTAAGTTTTGACTTAGAAATAATTTTTAGGTTTAAAATCCTTGTCAATTGTGAGACTTTAAAGTACTTAAAAATTTATTTTCTTTTGTAATTTAGTCCTCAAATAATTTGTTATATAAAAATCAAACTTAGGTTTTACAATCTCCCCCTTTTTGATATAACAACACCAAAGTTAAATTTTTAAGTAGTTTGAAAACCCCCTTACTTTGAGATAGAATTTTATTTTGGCTTCTTTACTTTACTTCTCATCTTTTTTGTTAGATCAAAATCAATGAGATAATTCAAAGGCAATAGAATATAAGCAAGATAAAGCAAACAACTTAGATTCCATTAAGCATAAAGATTCAAAGCAACATCAAAATCCAAACTTAATTCCTAAAAACATAGATATTCAAAGCATAAGTTCATGGAACAATAAACATAGGTGCAAAATAAGAAATCCTAAGATGGTATGCCATGATGTGCAATGCAAAACTAAGGACCATCTTCATCGTCTTCACTCTCTTCATCTTCATCGTTGGCTTGATTTCCTTGGGATTGTCTCCATTCTCCATGAAAGGTCGTGAGAGAAATATCCATAGAAGATTGTTGGCTTTCAATGGAGGTAACTCTCTCCTCCAAGGAAGTGAACTGAGTGTCAATGGCAGCAGACCCCAAATTCATAGTGGTATGCAATAAAGCGAATTGCTCATTGAGGTAGGCCATAAGAGCATCCATCGATTGTTGGGAAACCAGAGCTTGAGGGGATGCTTGGGAAGGCACTTCGGGTTTGGGTGCAACTCCTTGAAGAAGATCCATTATACGGAGCCTTCTCCATTGTGATATTGGAACTTTGAACTGTGGAGAAAACGTTCATCAATAGGATAAGTGAGAGGCTCGGCAAGATCATGTGAGCAATCAATTTCCAACTCTGAGAACAAATAACTCAATGCGGTGCCATAGGTGAAAGATGAGACAGGAGGAGTATGGCAATGTTGAACAAGATAAACAAGCTCCGCAAACATAATTTGAGCAAGGTTCGACTGTTTTTCTTCACGAAAGCATCGGATCCAAAAGTCGTCGACTTGTCAGATCGTTGAAAATTTTCCACCGAATGGACGGAACCACCAAGTGATCAACAAGTGAAGGATGCGATCATGGGCGTCAAGAACATTTACGGAGCCACTAAGAACATGCCCTAAAGAGTCTTCATCATCTATACCCTCATTCTTAAACCCAAAAACATTGGTTAAAATAGTTGGATCAATCCGAATCTTCTTTCCCATTAAATAAGACTTAATAGCAATAACCATGCTTCGATCGTGACTAAAAATACACCGGGCATTAGCAAAAAATATGAGAAAAAGGTTGTGATACAAAATACCGGGTATGGCAAAAAATTGCATGAAATTCCATTGTCGCAATAAAGGAAGATATCTGAACTGAAAACGCTCAGAATTTAAAAATGGGATAGAGATGACACACTCATGACGAATTCGATAATTCTAGTATTGTTTGAAGTGAGTCATAGCCGATGAATTGGTAAAACTCTTTTGGTAGATAAGGGTGAGGTTAGGACGAGTGACATCATTATTGTTGGATGATTCTCCGACTTCACCCGATCTTGGTATTTTTCTAGGTGCCATTATAAAAACCTAAAATTCAAAAAACAAGGCACAAAAACCATGTATGCATAAATCATCAAATTCAATCCAATATTCAATCCAACAATTCAAGGTATAGTTAAAAACTTATATAATATAGTTTAAAAACATATACGAATATAGAAAGAATTTTTGGGTAGAAAGAATTTTGAAAAACAAATTAAAAAATATATAGTATAATTTTATATTCGAAACAAAATTTTTTAGTTTTGAAAAACTTTTTATAAAAACTTTAAAACCTACATAAAATATGTACAAAAAACATAGATTTTAAGTAAAAACAGTAAAGAATTCAAAATGAAATTAAAAAGAAAGAATTTTATACCTTGATAATGGATTATGGATGAATGAGGATGATATGATGCACTAGCTTGATAAAATAGCTTTGATTTGATGAGAAGAGCAAGAACCCTCAAAAGATTTAAAGAATTTGAGTGAAAAACTAAGGAATTTGATGTGTTTTTATAGGCAAAATCAACTAGGGTTTTGAAGAGAAAAATTAGGTAAAGATAAAAACCCTTTAAAGACTCATTAATAGGCAAATGATAGCGCGTACCGATATGACATATCGAAACAGGTGTATCAGAACACTTTTGAAGCAGTACCGAAACACGAGACCGTACTGGTATAGAGTTATCTATACTGAAACCTGTTAACGAACACGTATCGGAATGCATGGAACCGTTTCGATACGCCTTTGCCAAAAAAATTGCATTTTTACCATAGAGATCATCGTACTGCTACAAGGTTGCCTGTACCGAAACCTGTTCATGAACCCGTATCGAAAAGCCTAGAGCCATTTTGATACCCTTGTGCTAGAAGCTACATTTTTGGCACAAGGTGCTCAAAAATTTAATTTTGATCGAATCTAAATGCATGTATACGACGTATGAGCAACATGTATAGACAAAAATAGATACATACTCCCCTAGCAACAAGCATAGATGCATAAAGGAACAAAATTACAAAAGCATGGCAATTAATCAAATTCAAGCAAGTTTTTGAACTAAAAAGTTCTCTAAAGGTTCAAGATAGGCTAGTAAGACCTAACTCTGTCCTAAGAGTCCAAAAACGTTCCTTATCCAATGGTTTGGTAAATATATCCACTAATTGGTTCAAGGTGTCTACATATTCTAGAACTACATCATTTTTCAAGACATGATCTCTAATAAAATGATGTCTTATCTCTATGTGTTTGATTCTAGAATGTTGGATGGGATTCTTAGTGAGACATATGGCACTAGTGTTGTCACACTTAAGGATATGGTACCTATATCAATTCCTTAATCTAAAAGTTGTTGCTTCATCCAAAGGACTTGGGCACAACAACTTTCGGACGATATATATTCCGCTTCGGTGGTAGATAAGGCTACAATATTTTTTTTCTTAGAGAATCAAGATATGAGCATACTACTTAGGAATTAGCATGTGCCGGAGGTACTCTTTCTATCTATCTTACATCCCCCATAATCTGTATCAGAGAAAGCATGTAGATCAAAGTAGAAATCTGTAGGATACCAAAGGCCTAAACATAATGTGTCTCTAAGGTATCTAAAGATTCTCTTAATGGCTATAAGGTGTGATTCTCTAGGACAAGCTTGAAATCTAGCACACAAGCAAACACTAAACATAATGTCATGTCTACTTGCGGTAAGATAAAGAAATGATCCAATCATAGAGTGATAAAGCTTTAAATCAACACACTTACCTCCTTCATCTTTTCAAGCTTTGTAAAAGAGCTTATTGGTGTGGCTTGAGGCTTCACATTCTCCAAGCCAAACTTCTTGAGCATATCCTTGATGTACTTAGCTTGATTTATGAATATGCTATCCTTCAATTGCTTGATTTGGAGTCCCAAGAAAAATGAAAGCTCCCCCATCATGATCATCTCAAACTCACCTTGCATCAACTTAGCAAAATCTTGGCAAAGCAATTCATTAGTAGAACCAAAAATGATATCATCAACATAGATTTGAACTACTAAAATGTCTTTGCCCTATTCTTTTAATGAAGAGTGTAGTATCCACCTTTCCTTTATCAAAACCCTTTTTCAATTAAAAAACTTGATAATATTTCATACCAAGCTCTAGGAGCTTGTTTCAAACCATATAAAGCTTTTGAAAGTTTGGAAACATGGTTTGGGTATTTTGGATCTTCAAAATCGAGTGGTTGTTCTACATACAGTTCTTTATTAATAAAACCATTTAAAATGCACTTTTGACATCCATTTGAAAAAGCTTGAATTCATGAAAACATGCAAATGCAAGAAGCATCCTAATAGCTTCCATGCTAACTATGGGTGCATAGGTTTCATCAAAATCAATTCCCTCTTCTTGAGTGCAACCTTGAGCAACAAGCCTAGCTTTGTTTCTCACTATGTTACCACTCTCATCGAGTTTGTTTCTATAAACCCATTTAGTTCCTATAGTAGATTTATTACTATGCCTATCAACTAATGTCCAAACATGACTCCTCTCAAATTGGTTTAATTCCTCGTGCATAGCCAATATCCAATAGTCATCTTTTAATGCTTCTTTTTTGTCGCGACTGTTTTTGGGTTCGAGGTGTGGAAAAATAGCTTGACGATTGATTCTTTTGAAAATCGGGGTTTTATTTATTTTAATTTATTAAATCTTGAAATTAGGATTTTTGTATTAAACTTGATTTTCCCTTTATTTACTTAAAAATCAATTTGGAGTCGCCACCGATCACTTTGGTAGACCAGACACCATAAAAATAACCAGAGATTCATTTTAAAATGATTTGGGTTCGGGAGTCGGTTACGTGTGGGGAAGGATTAGCACCCCCACGAACGCCTGTTATCGGTACATTTTAATTTTACGTGGCATTTTGGCATTTCGGATAACAATTTGAATTTAATTTGACCATAATTATTATTTGAATTAAAATTCATAATAGGGATATCCTTTTATAAGAAATTTATTTTATCGAGTATGGGATTAGAAACACCCAATTGCTTTAAGGTATTTTGATTCATACCCAAAAAATATATCTCAACATAAAAGGTTTGCATGACAAATTATTTTCTTACCAATTTTAAGTTCAAACCTAATTAGGGCTCTAATTAATTTTAACTAATTAAAACTATGAATATTATCAAATTTAGGGTTTTATGTGATAACACCCAAATATTTGGGCACTATCCATATTAAGCCCTAAATAAATAATATTCCTAATTATTTAATAAGTCTAATTGTTTAAACTTAATCCTAATTTAATTTTAATTTAATTAACCATGTGATCGCATATTCTAGGTTTAAATGAAATATTAAATGTTTCGCTAAAATACTCCCTTGATTAACATCTCATTACAATGAGACGCTAATCAACTTAGAGCATTAAAGATTCCATTTAATAATCATTTTCTTTCTATATTATCTTACCTATTTGAATTATTAAAGAACCTATGCTAATAAGGCTCTAATTATTTAAGATTATGTGTATTAATCCCCTAAGAAAATATGCTATATGTCATTTTTTTAAAATATGCAAACATACAACAATTACATTAATTAATTAAAACTGAAATTGGGACTAAATAGCATTAAATTGTAAACTAGGAGCCAAAACTACAATGATTTAGGGACTAAATTGAAAACATTTCAAGACCCTAAGGACTAGAGCCCAGATTTGCCCAAAACCCTTAAAAATGCGCAGATCCCCTGCATCCGACCCACGTTCGTGGATTCCCCTAACCCGGCTCCTAAAATGACACCGTTTGGAGAGACGTATTTAAACCCTCACTCAAGGCCAAAACTGACCATTTCCCTTCATTTGCTCTCAGCCCCCTCTCTCTACTCTCTCGTTCTCTCTCAAATCTCTTTCAACAAACAACATATACCCAGAAACCTAAGCAAAATCAGATCAAAACCCTATTTTCCCCATAAGTTCATTCCTTGTTCTTCATATTTCCAACATTTGATCTGAAACCACTCAACCTCGATCACCAAACATGTTATCCGACCACCGTTCTTGGGCTCCAATCATCTTCTTTCTCACTTCGATCATCGCTATCCTCCGACCGACCGTCGCGAGGTAATTTTTGGCCGCTGGCCGGAACCCTAAAACTTCCCAAAAATCTCATTTTTCACCTGAACCGCCTAAATCTAACCGGCTCGACAGAGCCACCCTTCTTCCCCTGCCTAAAGCTACCTAAACCAGATCATTTTCAAGCCCAACCAACTTTGACAACCTCTAAACCCGCCGAAAACCAAAAACTAACTTCGATCACTTTCCCTTTCATTTTGTTTACTATTTTTTACTCATTAAAATATAGATCTAACATTTTTTCTTTATTTTGTAGGTATTCGAAGTGGATTAAAGGGTTTTACCTCAACGTCCGTGAGAATGGTGGTTCGACTCTCCTCACCGGCGATGATCTGCGATTTCGATGGCCCCTAACAACGTTTTGAATCTCGAACGGTTTAACTTTTGGCAACGGTTAGGCTCTTGATGACCTTCTATTTTCCTGGCTTCTCCTCAGATACCCTGCAACGGTTGGGCCTCCCGAGGCGGTCTAACTACCGAGGTAATCCTCTCTCTCCTCTTTGATTAAAGCATTTATTATTATTATTATTATTTTAATGATGGGTATTAATTGTTAATTATTGATTCTGACATTTTCTCTTTCTTCTATTTATAGGGGTAGACTGGGTGACCTCACTAATGACATCATTGGGTACCAAAGAAACACAGATCCATGTACTGAAGGTTTGAACCAATGGGCATGTGACATGTGTCTTTTTGGTTACCGATTTTGTGCGGGAAAGTTGATTTTTGGATTGTTTTTGTGTTTTTTTGAGTTTCCCTATCCGAGAATAAGGGAAATTGGGCCTTATGTTTGTATTTTGGGCTTTGGTTTTGGTGTAAAGGGAATTTAGGGTATTTATGAATGTAAATGAACACTCACAATGGACATTGAGGGATTTTAGGCTATTTTTATTTAATATGAGGATTTATTTATTTATTTATTTATTTGTATGGTTTTATTTGTATCTAATATAATACTATCCTCGGACAAAATTAGGGTATTATAGCTGCCCCTCTTTGCTCATTACTGTGGAACAGGAATAGGGAAAAGACTAAAAAGACACAAATTTTGTCCGAACTTGTCAACTGTTGCTCTGAACTGCAAGGTCTTACTCTCATGAACTTCTACTTCTTCTTTATGTTCGAAAAGCTTCAACAAGTTCTTCTCATTAGGAACTTCTCAAACCTTCTACCAAAGCTGACCGCAAAATCTGAACTAGTTCTTGTCACAAACCCATTCATTCTTCTTGGCGGGCCGATCTTTAACTCTACTACTAGTGAGCTTTTCTTGTCTAGAACTCTGGATTCCTTGTTACAAACACTATCCTTACTCTCTGTAAAGACGTTGAATAAGAAAGCTCTTCTCATTAGGAACTCCCTATTCTTTTGGAAATGTTAACGAAGTCTGAAAAAGTTGATCTATCTATTCTTCTAAAATGCTGCAAAGCCTGGAGTAATACACCATCTTCATTCTTTTCAAATGTTGATCCACCTCTCTATAAAGGTGTTGAACGAATGAACTCTGAATTCTTTGTTGGGAGAGCTCTTCTTACTAAGAACTCTACATTCTTTTATAGTCAAACTCTTCTCATTAGGAATTCTATCTTTGTTGGGTGAATTCTTCTCATTAAGAATTCTTTCTTCGCTGGGCGAACTCTTCTCATTGGGAGTCCTTCATTCTTCTTGAAAATGTTAATATGACCTAAAAAAGTTGAAACTATCATTAATCTTTTAGTATTAATCATAAGAAAAAATATATGAATAAAACTTTGAATGCTCCTCCGACAAGCGATGCTAAAACTTCTTGCTTCTTTTGAATCTTGAACAAGCTCTTCTTATTGTGAACTTGACAATCTTTCTACATAAGCTATCTCTCAAGTTTGAACTGGTTCTTCTTATTATGAACATCATTCATTCTTCTTGAAAGTGTTGGACCATCTCTAAACAACCAAAGCTTGATGCTGTTCTTCTGATTACGAAATTCTCCAATCTTGTGCTAAACCATAGAGTCCAAATATGTTCTTCTCATTATGGAGTTCTCTTCTTCTGAAATCTAGAATTGCTCATTGAAATTCTTCATTTTCTGAGGTTTGAAGTTGTTCTTCTTATTATGAAATTCTTCATTCCTCTACCAAACTATAGAGTCTGAAGCTGTTATTCTCATTAGGAAATTCTTCATCTTCTTAGGTTTGGAATTTCTCTATGAAATTCTTTATTTCCTGAGGTTTGAAGTTGTTGTTCTTTTTATGAAATTCTTCATTCCTCACTCTTTTGCTGGTCCATCTCTGTAAAGAAAGATTTGTTGAAATTCGTCTCTGTAATGGAGAGTTTAAAGAAATTCACCTCTGCAAACAAAATATCTTAAGATCCGTCTCTATAAACAGAGTGTTTGAAGAAATCTGCCTTTGCAAACAGATTGCCTTGAGATCTACCTCTATAAACAGAATGTTTGAAGAAATTCGCCTCTGCAAACGGATTGTCTTGAGATCCGCCTCTGTAAACGAAATGTTTGAAAAAATCTACCTTCACAAACGGATTGTCTTGAGATCCGCCTTTATAAATTGAATGTTTGAAGAAATCCGCCTCTATAAACGGAATATCTTGAGATCTGCCTATGTAAATAGAATATTTGAAGAAATCCGCCTCTGTAAACGGAATATCTTGAGATCCGCCTTTGTAGACAGAATGTTTGAAGAAATCTGTCTCTGTAAATGGAATATCTTGAGATCCGCCTCTGTAAACAGTATGTTTGGAGAAATCCACCTCTGTAAACAGATTAAAAACTTTGTTTAATCTGCCTCTTCAAACAGGTTGATGTATTTGCAATTCTTCGTTGGATCTATTTCTCCAATCTCAAAGCTGTAGATTGAAATCTTGCTCGTTCTTTGTTGATTCTTGTGAATTCCTCTTGGATGGGTCATAATATTTGTTGCTTCTCTGTTAAATTTTTCTACTTCTATTGCAATGGTACCTCATCCCTTGAAATTTTATTATGGAGTCTTGTTTTGCTTAATCTTCTTGAGTTTGGTCTGAAACTTCTGTTGTCTTCATGCCCCAGCAAAATTTGCCCTAGAATCTGGTTGTTGAGCTTTTATTCTTCTTGAGCAAATATTGACTTCTTCATTAACCAAATTCTTTTTAGGCTTTGCATTCTTTCTTTTCTATTCTGATTGGCACTCTTATGCACAATGATGCCCCACAAGTCTCTTTGTTTCCAGCCTCGACACATAGAATTTGCTCCTCTTTCATCATCTAGGGTGAACAAATGCCTTAGGTTCCCGAACTTTCCTCAAATAGTTGAACTTCTATCAAACCATTTTTAATATCTTCAATTTCTTGAGATCCTTCGCTCCTCATTCTATGTGCATTGATCGACTTTCCTATGTACATAGGATTTGCAGCATATTCTTCTGTAATGTTCTTTGTAGCGTTGCTCTAGTCTTCAACTAACATCTTTATTCACTTTATCATTCACAAAGATTTATTTTCTTGCAACGCCTTAAAAGTAATAATCTTCAGAAGTAATGATCTTTGGTTTTGAATAGGATGAACCATTGGAAAATTGATTTGGTTGCTGTTTTTGCCCCAAAAAATGGTTCATGTTCTTTCTTTGCCCCAAGATTCCGTGTCACCTTCTCGCAGCTTTTTTTTTTGATGTTTTTGACACTCATAATTGTTTCTCTTCCTCAACATACTTTTCATCAGTAACCAAGTACCGAGGCCACCTCATGTTTTGCATGCACTTAAAGGATTAGTACATCAGAATAATGCCCACAAAATACTTTGCTTTTCTTATATCTAATCGATTTATATGCAAGATGCTTGTTGAAATGATAAGTGAAAGGCTTAGAATATTATTTTAATAAATTTGAGAAAAAGGAATAATTTGATAAGTCATGACAAACATTAGAAAACAAAAACAAAATTAGACCCTTAAATACCAGATGCAATAGAGCCCTTGAACCAAACTGGCAGAGATCAACTGAAATATGACCCCTTCCAAATTATCAGACTTCCAAGAGAAACATTTCCCATATGCCTAATTCTATCCCATTTAGGTGGCTCTCTTTTTCTCACTAACTCACCAACCCACCAACCCAATCCTCCCCTCTTTTCTAATCTCAATCAGGCACCAGAAGTCTGGAAATCCTTGAAGAAAGGTTAACCCTGTTAAGCAGGATGTATTCTGAAGACAAACTTCCCTTACTCCAATACCCATATATGATCAAAATGGTCTTTTGAGGCTTGTAATGGGGCCAAGGCTCACGACTATGAAAGAAATGATATATAGGCTCAAAATAGTGTTTAAGGGTGATAAAACCAATGATCATTACTTCCAAGTGAAACTTTATTTCCACACTTCTTGATCTGAATATGCTTTGATGAAATACTATTTCCTTCTTTTTTATTTTCTTTTTCTTTTAGATCGCTTTAGACTGCTTATTTCTAGGTTTTCACCCTAAAGTTCATTTCACTTCCTCGAGTACAAAGATGATCAATCCTCATCGACTCCTTCAGATAAAGATTCATTAGAATAGAAAATCTCACATATGTCCAATGCCTTCCTTGCACTTTTTTGACTTAGTGCTTTCTCTTTCAATTATTTCAACTTTCATGTCAACAATTTTCAACTCGATTTAGTTGACTTTTTGAACACAAACTTTCTTTTTTTCCTTTTCTTCTTTTCTTTTCTTTTCTTCTTTCTCTTTCTTTTTTGTCTTTCTTTTCTTTTTTGACTAGATTTTGAATATTCGCTTTCATTCAACATGTCTCTCTTGCTCTTATACTCAAGACATCCACTTTTGTTTCTTGCCCCTAATTCACAAGGCATTACTATCATGGTTATAACACCCTAAAATTGGCCTAGAAATGTTAATACTATCTAAACTATAGGCTAATTGAATATATGTGATAACCAATTTAAAGAAAATTTAACATTGGCCATTCTTAAAGTCTAATAAGTGAAATTGAACCAAATTGAATTGAAGTGAAAACTAGGAGGCATAAATGAAAGGATGGAAATGTGAACATGCAAAATCCTATAGTTGCAGGTAAAATAGAAATTAAACGGAGGCCTTGACACATGTTCTCATTAGAGGAGAACATGTGCCATTTAGGATGATGACTCATGCTTGGGGAGGAAAATAACCAAAAATATTGTCATCTTCCTCCCCATTGTTATCCATTGTGGCTGGAACATAGAGAGAGAAAGGGGAGAGAATTTTGCATGCAAACACCTTCAATTCAAGCTTCATAATTCATCCATTTATCAAATTAAGCTTGGAGAAGGTATAATACTTGAACCTAACTTGCTATAGATTGTTTGAATGAGTGATTGATGATGTCTTTGTTGTCTTGATGAATTGGATGATTTCTATGTGTGTTGGGAGCATGCTAGATTCAAATTGAACTTTAAATTGTAATTCCTAGTAACTAATTTGATATAGGATATATGTACGGTCTTGGTTAAGGACTGGTTTTATTGAGAAATTGTGTAAACATGTTAAATGAAAATATGACCCTTTTTTGATAATGTTGCTAGGTAAAATGAAGATTGAATTGAATAGCTATGTTTCTGGAAATTGACTACACCTAATTGAACTAGTTAAATTAGGTAATGGACTGTCTAGTTGATGAATTGAATGTGTAAATGTGATCAAATAGATCAAACTAGGTTCAACTTGATTATGCCCTGTTTTAAGAACATTGCTAGGTGAATTATGATGGCCTAGACCTTTATGAACATGATCATGAATGGAATTGGAATGTTAGGACCTTTCTAAAATGAGTTAAGAAGCTAGAAATCCAACCTAGTGTAATCTGCTCAGAATGCTCTGTTTTGGGCAGTGACTTTGAAAAGTCAGTATAAATTTTATATAATGAATTTAAGGCTAAAATTTTTATAGACAACACCTTGGTATGTCTAAATTCACTAGGAGAAAACAGAACTGAACCCTGGGTTATATACTGAAATGTAGAGAAGAAATACTAGAGACAGTGCAAACTGCCCAGTAAAGCAAAATGCCCTGTCTTTAAGTTAAAAACTGTATTAGTTGGAAAAGAACTAAAATGCAAGCCTTATATGGTCATAAATAAAATTTTATTAGCTTTCCAACGGTATAAACCAATTGAAATTTTGATGTACGGAATGAAAGATATGCTTGATTAAGTGACTAGAGTGCAGGCTGCATGGCAGCAGCTGTATAGGCAAATGCACACTGTTTTGTGGCATTTTGCAAACTGTCTTGTAAACAGTTTTAGGCCTTGAATTATGCCTTGTTTTACATGAACTAGAATGTAGAAAAGTGTAGTTAAGTAAAAAGGAAAATGTACAAGAGCATGCTGCCCAATATGTGTATGTTATATGCTTGTAATCTTGTCTTGAATTGAATGACCTTGTGATCATGTTTTGACATGCTTATGCTTGTAACGTGTTAGAACCAGGATTGAACTTGGTGGAAGAGGATAGAGGGGATCATCCTAAAGCCAAGAACAAAGGAGTGTGGATCCAAGACTAGCTAGCTTGGAGTATTGTGAGTGTAGTTACCTCTAGGGTTAGGACTAGGTCCTAACCAATGTATTTTTGATACATTCTTGACATGATAAATGAATCTAATCACGAACTTGACCTAATAAGCGAAGTATGACTAAAGAAATACATGAAACTTGATCCTAGCCTAGTATACATGATCCAATCGAATGCTTATGCATGATTAAGTGATAGCATGAATGCTTGTATGTGTTATGATGCAATGAGATCAAATGCTAAAGACTTGTTTGAGATATCATAACATCTCATCTTGATGAAATGAAACATGAAACTACTTGACATATGAGCTATGGCTCAATGGCCTAAGGGCCTAGTATGGAATGAACTTGCTCGACATGATCTTGACCTTGAAACACTTGAATAAATGGTAAATCGAACAATCTTGGTAGCTAGTTGGACTAGGTAGAAGGGCATGCCTTAGAGTCTAGAGCTCATTGTGTACGGGTGGACTACGGTCCAGGGCTAAGGCCTATATTTGGCGACAGACGGAGGGTACGTATATGGTCTTTGGCGATAGTAGGAGGGTTGACCAGCACTGCGGTGCATCTAGTGGCGACAGTTGGTTGGAGACTCGATTACCTATACAAACTAAGTACCAAGGGGGTTGTTTAATGAATAAAAATTGTGATAAAAATCCAATAATACATGATACTTGTTTTGAATGCCATGAGATGTATGTTACTTGACTTGAAAGCATGATTCCCTGATTTCTTGTTTTGCAAGCATGTGTGCTTGATTCATGAAGTATGATTCTTGTTTCTTGTCCCTTGATAGCCGAATGCATGATATCCTTAGATAGGATAATCTTAATGCTTGAAAGCCTAGCTAAGATCACTCTTGATGCTTGAAAGCCTTAGCTAGGTCTACACTTGAATTTAAAAGACATGAAACTTGAAATAACAAATGGTTAAACTAGTTACTACCTTATTAAGTACAATCTTGTACTTATCACTCTTGTTTCACACTTCCCAACCTATAGGATAAAGGATACGAGGTTGCTTGATCTTGAAGCCTGTTACCTTGAATAAGAAGCAAGACATACAAGTTTGCCTAAGTATGATTTCATACTTGTTTTTCATATCTCCTAGAATGGCGGCACTAGATTGTACATAGCTAGCTTGAACATGCATCTTGAAGCTTGTATATAATGTTTGATGGGCCTACTATGTTATGTATATAGTATTAAGTATGTAATGAACTTAGATAACATGTAATGGATGATGTTTTGCTACGCATATGTTGATGGAATGAATGATCCAATGTTTAATCTAGATTACCTTAAGTCATTTGAATGTTTTGCTCAATGTATATGGTTATGCTTGAAATGAAAGTAGTATATGATGAACCATGTCTCTTGCCTTTCATTCGAATACATTAGGGACTATATGGTCACTTGTGTGTGTGTTTATACCATGATGTATGTGAATGGTAATTGTATAGGTGATTTTCGAATACATAGGAATGGAAATAAGCTTGAATGAACTAGTTACATACCTTGTTGAATGTTTGTGTGAATGGCCGAATGGTTATGTATAAGGAATGACTTGATTGGAAGCTAGTTACATGTAATTAGAATACTCAATAATAATGTTAGTAAATTATGGATAAGATGTACACGTATATAAAGCTAAGGAACAATAAATTGAAATGGAAGCATAATACACCTAGGTCATTCGAATAGGATAGGTAAACAAGATTAAATGTTGTAATATAAACCATATAAGTAGTAACTTGTAGTGTAAGCATGAAATGATTTAAACTTAATGACTTATTCGAATGGATAGTTTGGAATAAAAATCATTGTGTGGTTACTTGTTTGATAAGTAAGTAATGTAAGGTTGGTTGCCTTGCCTTCTATTCAAATGCCTTTGGTGAATGAAGTCCAAGTATAACATGCTTGTATGATAAGTAATGAATGTTATGTTGCTTGATTGTTATTGTATCGTTCTTGTCTATTGCCATGTCTTGAAATGTCCTTGCTTGCTTGTTATGTAACGCTCCCGAACTAGGTTCCTACTAGCCCAGGTAGGGGGTGTTACAATGACACAATTAAAACCAAATATTTTCACAAACAAATTCACATCCTCTTTGCCCCCGGTGTGAGGGTGATCCTTGGTTTGGGTTGAATCGAAAGAAAACTATCTGGCTCAAAGGGGACAACAAATGACATTTTCTTATTTTCTTTCTTTGTGAAGGGAGATGAAGGAATGCCAAATGTCCTCTCATATATGAATATCTTCGAAGAAAAGTGATCTTCATGTGGTAGATGCTTTAGGTTATCACTTTATTCAAGGACCTTAGTCAACAATGCCTGAGTGGAAAATTCACTCAGAATTTGTATTTAGGATCCTCTCGTGAATCCTGAACACTCATTAATGTCTTCTCGTTGGCCTAAATATCTTAGAAGAGAGTCACATTTCAGAATTGATCTTTGAGTTTGATTCTTGGTCACTCTTGCAGCAGATATTCAAGGACCAGATAAAACAATTATGAAGATATATACATATATGCATGGGAGAACAAAAACTAACCCATGACAAAGAATAAACGAAATATTAAAAGAATCAAGAAATGCAAATTGTTTGCCATTTGAGAAAAATTATGTAGGAAACAAACATCTATACAAATAAACCAGTTAACCTCCCATACAAAAGACCCCTAATGCTCGTGGGCAAAAGCAATTGGGATGGTTTAGGGTATTATTCTGTAACGATCCTAAAAGTGTAGACAAATCTCCTACAGTCAAACCGTCAATCTTTGCTCGAGTGAATTTTAGCCTCGACAATTCTTTAATTTTCCTCTGCTAGCACAATGTCATGCTTCATCTTGTTTACTATGTTGTTCTCATCGAGTCCTTAATTAAGATCATCGTGTCAATGAGTTTCATGGGCTCTTCAATCAATTGTTTGCTATTTTCTGTAGAATATTTGATCATTTGCATGTGGAAATTGACTTCTTCTGGTCAACACCTAAATGAACTCTATTTTTCCTGTTCTTGGCTGGATGTTTTCAGGTTTTCAGTGGACATGTCTATTCGAGGTTTCTTCATTTTTAGTTTGTTGTTCTCATTTGGTTTCACATTTCCTTTTCCTCTTTTTCTTTTCTTGACGCCTTTCGGCACTTGACTTTCAGGCATCCCAATTGTATTGGCTCCAATTAGATGAATACCTTTTGGGTTACAAATCTTAATAAACTAACCATCAACATCGACCTCCAAAATCCCTTGGTTCAGAAAGTTTTGGACTTGTCGCTTGAAAGTGTAACAGTTCTCAATGTCGTGATCATGGACTCCATTATGATATTCACAATAATTCCCGATGTTGTAACAACTTGGATGATGAGGCTTTGAAAATCTTCATGATAAGAGACATGAATGAGATCCAGTTTAGTCATTAATTTTCCACTAACAAAAGTACCTTAAACATTTGACTTTGAGGTATTCTTCATTAAAGGAAACTTTGAGGAGGTAGGTGTCCAGACATTATTCCAATTTTGTTAAACCCCAAACTATGGCTGATTTCCCCCAAAGGCTTGTTGTAAATTTTGCACTTTTTCTCTATCTCGATTCTTTTAGCAAATGTTGGTCTTTTGTGGAATCGGGGTTCTCTATAAATGTCCATTCCTAATGAGGCTGTTGACTATGTATTTCAGAAGCATACAATCTTCCACAAAGTGACTGAAATCTCCACAATAACAGCCGTAAGCATTTCTTTTGCCATAGAATAACTTATAAAACTTTGGTGGAACTGTCATCAACAAGCGATTTCGTACAAGGTATGGCAGCGGATCTGAATATGGTACTGGGATAGGAATAATAGTCTTCTTTTTTCAACCTTCTTGACTTCTGTTTCTATGCTTGTTGCCCCTCTTTTCTTTGACGGAGGTAATTCTATTGTGAGAAAATTTCTGGCATTAATTGAATCCTTGGCTTTCATCCCTTCGGAGAAACATTCTTGAAACGTATGCGGTTCTGTAACTCTATTGGAATCATCTTGTTTTTTGTCAGTCTCACATCCCCTAGACAATACAGGTTGGGAGCAATCATCAAAATTCTGACATTTACTTGAACATCTTGTATTTGTGTGCTTGATAATATCTAGTTTAACTCTATCAAATCCTGTCAACGCACCGAGGCTAGGAACATCATCTTCAAAATCTATTTTCAAACTCTCTAAAACATTGACTGATACTCTGACTGTGCTATTCTGAATATTTTTCGGAACTGATCCTTTAGGTTGAACCCTTGTGTGAGATAAGTTTTCATCTTGATCACCAATGTTGGTATTTCTGTCTGAAACTTTTTCCTTCTCGACCTTTATGATTCCAAGCAACGTGGCAGCTCAAGTTACCTCATCGTTAAGGGACTGATCAATTATTTGCCCCATGCTACCCAAGCAGTCCTCAACAACTTTTTGAGATTGTCTCACCCTAAGCCTATTGCCCATATTTCTGAAAATATTTGTTTTCAGCTTTCACATTATTATCTGGAAAAAAAATAATGCAATATGATTTAAACAAAATGCAATGTTATGATGTTATTATTAAAAATGCGATGTTCTTTTAAAAATGCAATACTTAAACAATGTAATGTTTGAATGCACGAGGTATCGATTTCAAGGACTAGCCTTTAGAGCAACATTCATTAGCCCAAAAGGTCTAATACAATAAATAGACAATCTCATTGCAGAAAGTAGCTAGCCATTATCCCTAGATTTATCACTTCGCCCCGCTTTCGAGGTTGATCTTTGTCTTAACTTATTGTTGATGTCGAGGTACTGTTATAGGTTCATGACAAAATCCATATGTGCTAGACGATTCTCTGCACCTGATTCCTGAAATTTATCCTTTCATACTTCCGCCTTTGGAGAATCTGGATGGTCGCCTCAAACTTTGCCTTTTTAGTGCCTTGTCCTCTATTTCTAGTGTCCTGTAGAAAATTATAAGCTGACATTTCAAATTCCGTGCAACATTTTCCAATTATGCCATCCTCATTTTCAGTTCTTACTCCTCTTGTTCAATATCAGCTTTTCTTTCATTATTGTACCTTTTTGATAATTTTCTCTATCTGTCAAATTCGAAGTGACAATTCTAAGTTGAAGGCTTGATTCTTCTCTAATTTCTATTTGGTCCAACTGTATAAATCTTTAGCCCTTGAATCTTCTTCCTCGCTACCCTTTAAATGTCTTCTTGCAACTGCTTGCATTCTAACATGTTCTGACATATGACTCCCTGAATACTGTCCATTTCTTGAACTGAGTCTTCTCTATCCGAGTCCACACCTTCATATGGTCCTTTCCTTGTTTATCAAACCTATTGTCCATTTGGAACACTGCCCCACTTGGCTGATCCTCGAATCATTACCTCTAATGAATGCAGAAAAATGATGCCATTTAAAAAAACAAAACAAACAAAAAGGAATCAGTGTCAGTATTGTGAATTAATATGGAAAACAAATAAACAAGTTTATTAACACAGAATATTTAGCAAGGAAAATAACTAGAGAAATGTATTTAAATCGGCAACACATGTCCTAAGTCCATGTTTGGCTCTAGTGGGGCAGGTTTCTAATAACAACATGTGGGTTTTGGTTCTAGACTCTGGGTTCCCGAACTGCCGTTACCGTGTACTGCGACAACAAGACATCGATTCGGTAGTATAGGTCCCTTACAACGGAGGCATTGGCCCCACAACACATAAGATTAGTATACCGGAAGAAGACAAAAAACTAAACTCGGAGCCGGATAGCATCACGTTGGATAATGTCTTTCTCCCACTTAAGGGTGAAAAGCCCGGGTCAAGGGCTTATGCATAAATGACAGATATATCGTACACAAAAGCTACCTCCATTTTTACTGAAAATTCATCCAATAATTCTTGAGAAAAATTAAATTCAAATTATTGCTCAAATTGCCAAAATGCCACGTGAAATTAATTAACTAGGCCTGACTCTCAATTTTCATCCCCAGCGGAGTCGCCAAGCTGTCGCGACCGTTTTTAGGTCCGATGTGTGGAAAAATAGCTTTAAGATTGGTTCTTTTGAAAATCGGGGTTTTATACATTTTAATTTATTAAATTTTGAAATTAGGATTTTTGTATTAAACTGGATTTTCCCTTTATTTACTTAAAAATCAAATTGGAGTCGCCACCGGTCTCTTTGGTAGACCGAACACCATAAAAATAACAGAGATTCATTTTAAAACGATTTGGGTTCGGGAGTCGGTTACATGTGGGGAAGGATTAGCACCCCCACGAACGCCCGTTATTGGTACCTTTTAATTTTACGTGGCATTATGGTATTTCGGATAACAATTTGAATTTAATTTGACCATAATTATTATTTGAAATAAAATTCCGAATAGGGATATTCTTTTATAAGAAAATATATTTTATCGAGTATGGGATTAGAATCACCCAGTTGCTTTAGGGTATTTTGATCCATACTCAAAAAATATATCTCAACATAAAAGGTTTGCATGACAAATTATTTTCTTACCGATTTTAAGTTCAAACCTAATTAGGGCTCTAATTAATTTTAACTAATTAAAACTATGAATATTATCGAATTTAGGGTTTTATGCGATAACACCCAAATATTTGGGCACTATCCATATTAAGCCCTAAATAAATAATATTCCTAATTATTTAATGAGTCTAATTATTTAAACTTAATCCTAGTTTAATTTTAATTTAATTAACTATGTGATCGCATATTCTAGGTTTAAATGAAATATTAAATGTTTCGCTAAAATACTCCCTTAATTAACATCTCATTACAATGAGACGCTAATCAACTTAGAGCATTAAAGATTCCATTTAATAATCATTTTCTTTCTATATTATCTTACCTATTTGAATTATTAAAGAACCTATGCTAATAAGGCTCTAATTATTTAAGATTATGTGTATTAATCCCCTAAGCAAATATGCTATATGCCATTTTTTTAAAATATGCAAACATACAACAATTACATTAATTAATTAAAACTGAAATTGGGACTAAATTACATTAAATTGTAAACCAGGAGCCCAAATTACAACAGTTTAGAGACTAAATTGAAAACATTTTAAGACCCCAAGGACTAGAGCCCAGATTTTCCCAAAACCCTGCATCCAACCCGACCTGTGTTCGCAGATTCCACTAACCCGGCTCCTAAAATGACATCGTTTGGAGAGACGTATTTAAACCCTCCCTCAAGGCCGAAACTGACCCCTTCCCTTCATTTGCTCTCAGCCTCTCTCTCTACTCTCTCGTTCTCTCTCAAATCTCTCTCAACAAACAACATTTACCCAGAAACCTAAGCAAAATCAGATCAAAACCCTATTTTCCCCATAAGTTCATCCTTTGTACTTCATATTTCCAACATTTGATCCGAAACCACTCAACCCCGATCACCAAACATGTTATCAGGCCACCGTTCTTGGGCTCTAATCATCTTCCTTCTCCCTTCGACCATCGCTATACTCCGACTGGCCACCGCGAGGCGATTTCTTACCCCTTGGCCGAAACCCTAAAACTTCCCAAAAATCTCAATTTTCACCCAAACAACCTAAATCTTGCCAGGTCGACAAAGCTACCCTTTTTTCCCTGCCTAAAGCTACTCAAACCAGATCATTTTCAACCCCAACCAACTCTGACAACCTCTAAACCCATCGAAAATCAGAAATTAACTCAGATCACTTTCCCTTTCATTTTGCTTACTGTTTTTACTCATTAAAATATAAATCTAACATTTTTCTTTATTTTGCAGGTATTCGAAGTGGATTAAAGGGTTTTACCTCAACGGCCATGAGAATGGTGGTTCAACTCTCCTCATCGGTGACGATTTGAGGTTTTGATGTCCCCCTAACAACGTTTCGAATCTCGAACGGTTTAACTTTTGGCAACGATTCAGCTCTCGACGATCGTCCGTTTTCTCGACGTCTCCTCGGATACCCTACAGCGGTTGGGCCTCCCAAGACAGTCCGACTACCGAGGTAATCCTCTCTCTCTCCTCTTTGATTAAAGTGTTTATTATTATTATTTTAATGATGGATATTAATTGCTAATTATTGATTCTGACATTTTCTCTTTATTCTATTTATAGGGGTAGACTAAGTGACCTCACCAGTGACATCATCGAGTACCAAATAAACACAGATCCATGTACTAAAGGTTTGAACCAATGGGCATGTGACACGTGTCCTTTTGGTTACCGGTTTTGGGCGGGAAAGATGATTTTTGGACTGTTTTTGTGTTTGTTTGAGTTTCCCTATCCGAGAATAAGGGAAATTGGGTCTTATGTTAGTATTTTGGGTTTTGGTTTTAGTGTAAAGGGAATTTAGGGTATTTATAAATGTAAATGAACACTCACAATGGACATTGAGATATTTTACGCTATTTTTATTTAATATGAGGGTTAATTTATTAATTTGTATCTAATATAATACTATCCCCGGACAAAATTAGGGTATTACACTTTGATATTCTTAGGCTCTATGTATGAGATGAATGCAACATTACACACATTTTTAAGAGAGAGTCTAGTAGTTACCCCTTTGGATGGATCACCCAAGATCTCATCACCTTTGACATAGTTGAACTCCCTTGGGTAGCTCACTTCCTTTTCCTCTAGAGTCATGTCCTTCAAGGCTTCTACAAGTGGATCTTGTGCTTCTTCCTTGGATTGAACCTCATCCACCTTTGATGTTTGTCCTCCATCAACGGCTTCAATGATTCCTATATCACCGTCATCACAAGAATCCTTCCTCGGAAGGAGGTTATCATCGAAAACCACATAAATAAACTCTTGTACAACTAAACTTCTTTTTATTAAATACATGATAGACTTGCCCAAATAGCTTCATCATTTTTAGCATCAAACTTGCCCAAATTTTCTTTTTCATTATAAAAAAAAAACACTTGCATCCAATTGGATGAAAATAGCTAATGTTGGGCTTATTTGATTTTAAAATCTCATAAGGAGTTTTCTTTAAAATTGGCCTAATCATTACTCGGTTAATAATGTAGCAAGCGATATTAGTGGCTTCCATCCAAAAATATTTTGGCAAGTTGTTTTCACAAAGCATGGTTCTAGCCATTTCTTTTAAAGTTCGATTTTTCCTCTCAACAACCCCATTTTGTTGAGGAGTGCAAGAAGCGGAAAAATTATGGCTTATACCATTAGAGTTGCAAAAATTCTCAAAACCTGGATTTTGAAATTCAATACCATGGTCACTTCGAATATGAGAAATAGTTTGACCAAGATCATTTTGAGAAATTTTTGATAATGTGATGAACTTTTCTAAAGCCTCATCTTTGGTACTTAAAGATAGAACCCAAGTGTATCTAGAGAAATCATCTACTAACACAAAAGCATATGATTTTCCACCCAACCTAATGGTTCTAATAGAACCAAAGAGATCCATATGGATCAATTGCAGTACTCTACTAGTTGAGACATCATTAATGGATTTGAAAGAAACTCATTTTTGCTTGCCTTTAGCACAAGCATCACAAATTTGATCATGAGAAAACTTAATTTTAGGCAAACCTCTAATTGGACTTTTGGAAACCAATTTTTCTAAAACACTCATGCTTGCATGCCCTAGTTTTCTATGTCATAACCATGAGTCATGTTCATCTTTAGCTACTAAACATGCATTGGATGTATGACTGTCATCTAGATGCACCATGTATATGTCTCCTATGTGATGACCAATGAGCACAATATGATTTGTTTCAATATTCAAAATTTTGTAACCATTAACATTAAAGAGAACATTAAAACCTTTATCACATAATTGACTAATGCTCAATAAATTGTGTTTTAGACGGTTGACATATAAAACATTATCAATGAGTATAGAAGAGTGATTACCAATGGAACCAATTCCTTCAATGTGGCCTTTGGAGTTGTCACCGAAGGTTACTACTCCTCCACTCTTTGGATTTAGTTCCACAAATCGACTCTTGTCTTCGGTCATGTGTCTTGAGCATCCATTATCAATGTACCATGTGTTTTAACTTGAAGCTTTGGCCTTGTAGCAATGTTCCCCTTAAAAACAAAGATTAGGTCTTGATTTTTGGTACCCAAACCATTTTGGGTCCATGAATATCAGTTCTCAAAAACTTGGTTCCCTTGGGAATCCAAGACGACATATCACTAATATTTTTAGAAGCTACTAGTTCCTTAGGAACCCATACACTTCTAACTCTTTGACTATGTAAGTGCCTTCAGAAGCTTCTTTGTTTGTATCCATTAAAGTTTCTTTTCACATAGTTGGGTTTTGAAGATTTCCCCTTTTCAAAACTAGTTTCCCCAACTTTGCTCAAGGAAGCTTTGAGCTCATTCACCACTTTGTGGTGATCATCATGAAACTTAGAAAGAAGGTTGTTTAAATCAATATTTTTTTTTCGAAATATTTTTGTTCTTCTTGTAAACCCAAAACCTTCTTTTTAAGTTCTGAGTTAGTTTTAGAAAGTGAATCATTTTGAAATTTCAAATCAAAAATAGTTTTCTTATTTTTCAAAATTGATTTCTTGTATTTCTCAACCAACTTATCATACACCCCTTGCAACTCATTGTAAGCTTCTTGAAGCTCATCGAAAGTAAAATCAAAAGATGATGAGTTAGAGGTTACCTTTGGATCCTCCTCAAAAGCCATGAGGCAAACGTTGGCAACTTCTTGGTCTTCCTCATCGGATGACTCCAAGTCACTCCAAGTAGCCACGTTATCCTTGACCCTCTTCTTCTTTTTGAAGCTCTTCTTTTTGAGTTGGGGACACTCGGTTCTTATGTGCTCCGGATTCTTGCACTCATAGAATATGAGTTGATCTTTCTCTTCCTCTTTGTTCTTATTCTTGAAGTCTCATTTTCGGTTGAACTTTCTTCCTCTATTGGACTTCTTGAACCGAGTGAATATTTTGGCTAGCATAGTCATCTCTTCATCTTTCTCCTCACTCAAATCACTCTCTTCAAAAGAAGCTTTGAGAGCAACTCTGAGTTTCTTCTTCTCTACCTCTTTCTTTTCGACCTTTTTTTCTTCTCTTCTTCTCTTCTTTGCTTCATGATCTAATGAGTAAGAAGAGAATCCATGAGAGCATCGAGCTTCAAAGTCTTCAAATCCTTTGCCTAGATGATGGTAGTTCTTTTCCCATCCTATGACTCGAGAATAGAATAGAGTAGTTTCCGAATAAGCTTGTCTTCGGGGATAACCTCTCTGAAGCCTTCGAGATCGTTGACGATAATAGAGAATCGGTCGAACATCTTTGTGACATTCTCATTGGGCTTCTTCTTGAAATTCTCACAACCTAAGTTGAGGAGTCCAATCTTGGTTTCCTTTACATCGTTGGTGGTCTCAAGTGTGTCCCACACCTCTTTTGCACTTGTACACGAAGACATCTTCAAGTACATATCCGGTCCAAGTGCATAAAAGAGCATATGCAAGGCCTTGTCATTTACTTTTAGCTTTCTTCTTTCTTCGTCCGTCATCTCGTGCTTGGCCTTGGGAATTTTCCTATCTTCTTCTTGCTTCATTGGAATGGATGCCCGTCTTCGATTACATCCCAAAGAACATAATCATAGGATTTGATATATAGCCTCATCTGATTCTTCCAATATGAATAATTGTCTCCATTAAAGAAAGACGGTTTGGTGATCGATTGAGACTCGTACAAATTTTGGCCGGAGGTAGATGTCATGGCTTTGATGTCGGTTGATTGAATCTCTTCAAGGATCATCTCTGGCGAATGTTTATCCTTCAAGGAGTTAGGCTCTGATACCAATTTTTGTGTTGATCAATCGATGACAATTAGGCAATAGGGACTGAATTGCCAATAAAAAATTTAGAGAGATGAAATTGATATGATAAGAATGAAAGGACAAACGATTTATAGTGGTTCAAGCTTCGAACAAGCTCTACATCCACAATCCTAGCTCCCACTAAAGATTTTGAACCAATTTCACTAGAAATTCTTCCCCTTTTCTTGGATTAGGAGGAAACCTTACAACCGATTAAGCTTTCTACCCAAAGCTTAATCAAGAACACTCTTTTATACAAGAAAGATGGAAAATAGAAAATAGCCTCTTAAAGGTAGATATTTTGCCCAAAATTACAAGATCGCTCAACCCAACTTGAAATAAAATGGATACAATGAAATTACACAAGCGGGTACAATGGATTTGACTCTAAAAAGTACAAAGAGATTGGATTTTTGCTTTGATGTTTTTTACTTGATCATTAGTTGTTGTAGCCTTGGATGCTTGCTTTTATACCCTTTCATTGATTTCTAACCGTTTGGTTGGTTTTCATCATCAATATATCCTTTGGGCTGTATTTTTCCCACAATAAATGCTCAACTGCAACTGACCGTATCGGTACACGAGAGGTTGTATCGATACCTGTTCCAAAATAGAAAGAGTCGTTGTGATGAAATAACAAAGGGTGTACTGATACGCTGGAAGGCATATCGAAACACTTAAGAAGGGCGTATCGAAACGGGTATGGTCGTATCAATATCGTTTTGCTCACTTAGGAAATTGTCAAAACCTGTTTCGGTACGCATCAAAGGCGTATTGATGTGGGTTTAACCACTTTTCAAAAATGCTAATTCCCCATAACTGACAAGGCAACGGTAAAATAATAAATGTGAAGATTTGAAAAATCTTAACTCCGTATCAATACGGTTGTGCCTGTATCAGTACACTACTCTTAAACCTTAAGCCCGGATGAAGGCCATTTCGAAACGGATGGAACCATATCGAAACAGGCTCACTTGTATCGAAACGAATTCTTACAGTGGCTTGATACGTTGAGGGCGTATAGAAACACCTGAGAGGCGTATCAAAACGTCTGGGCGAAATTGTTCAATTTTGCTTTGAAAACACTTAGAAAGATTTATGGGGTTTAAGTTTTGACCTAAAAATAATTTTTAGGTTTAAAATCCTTGTCAATTGTGAGACTTTAAAGTACTTAAAAATTTATTTTCTTTTGCAATTTAGTCCTCAAATAATTTGTTATATCAAAATCAAACTTAGGTTTTACAAATTAATTTTTTAAAAAATTTAAATAAGGGACAGGTAAAAAAATTCTTCGGGGTGGGGGCGATTTGTCCTCTCCACCCCACCCCACATAGTTCCATCTCTGATTTGACGTTCGATCCATTTAGATGCGCATTCTTAACGGGGGTGTCTTTATATCCATCTCATTCTTTTTTATTTTTCTATTCTTTTATATATATATATCTTCATATTCTTGTTAACAGAGAATTCATCAAAGCTAAACCGAAAATACAAGATTCATCATCTCTTTCTTTTGTTTTTTCTATTTTGTGTTTTTCTTTCATAGAGTACTTTGAATTTTTTTAATTCTAGCCCTTAGTTCTTAAATTACATATTCAACAAGGGTTGTATCCATCCAAACCTCTGTGTCTCTATAAAAGTTAAATAGTATATTCACCCAACATAAAATAACTTTTATTCTTCTAATGTATAAATTGATAAATTTAACCTTCAATTTCTTTTGCTAATTTTACCCTATTTTTTTAATTAAATTTGATCTTTAACCTTTCTTTTGTTAGCCAAATTATTGTGATTTTAATAAAAATTATGACTAAATTACGCCAAAAGAAAGTGAACTTGCAATGATGAAGGTTGAAGAATTGTTAGTGATGATGTTTACTAACGGTGGAAGAGAGGAAGGACACAAAGATTGTGAAGGGAGAAGAAATAGAAAATGAGATAAGAGAGGGGATAAATTGGTAGAAATTAAAACGAGGGGATGTTTTTTAGAAGCATGGCCAAATTAAAACAAAGTCTTAAATGTGAGGATTAAATTTGTTATTTTTCTTTTTTGGTTAATTGTCACGTACTCGGCCGTTAAATTTTTAAATGCAGCAAACCAACTTGCTATTTTTTAAAGTTGGTGACTATATGTAACTTTTCATAGTCAGAGGACTCAATAGAAAAATGCATTCTATAGTAGAGGGGACTATTTATGTAGTTTACCCTAATTAAATTTACTAAATTTTTTCATATTTGAATAAAATATTTTATATAAAAATATTTATAAAAATTAATTTTTTTGGTAATATGCATTTTCGTCTTACTGTTTATATTCAGGGTGTGAGCTGCCCTACCGACAAATATTTATAAAAATTAATTTAATAAATAATGAGTGAAATAGAAAAAGGTTGATATATAAATTTCTTAAACTCATCTTTGATTTTCGAGTAAAAATTTAAATATGGCTAATTATTCCATACACAAGCGCTTGTGGAAACTTTGTTTCTACAAGTACTTTAGTTCTAGGGTTTAGGAATTTTGTTTAAGGTCTAGTGTTTAGAGGTTTTAGTGGACGAGTTTTGAATTTAGTGAGTGTGGTTTGAATTTAGGGTTAAAATTAGGGTATATAGGTTAAAACTATGTCCCTAAACATATTACCTTAAAAACTAAATAATAACTTATAAACTATAAACCCTAAATTCTAACCATAAACCATAAATTTTAAACTCCTACACTTAAACCCCTAAACCCTAAATCAAGTCTCTAAAACCTAAAACTAAGGTGCTTGTGGAAATTTTCGTTTTCACCGCCAGTGCATGGTATCTAATTAATTTTGTAGCACTATTTCAATAAGAAAATTTATAATAAATAAGGATATTTGAAAATAAATTCGTTAATTGGACTAAAGTATTTTTGTTAGATTGAATTTTTTCCGTTTTGGATACATTTTCATCAATTGTAAAAAAAATTGATTAGAGAAGGGGGTATACCACTACATGCCTCGTTAAAAACCTTCTTAACTTAAATGGAAGAAAAGAGTACCCATAGCAATATATTATAGAAACACCGAGACAAACTCGAACAAATCAAACCAAGAAAACAGCAAAATATCCTTACAAACCCGAGCTAAAGCACCAACAAAAAACAAACCAGTTCATCCCCCGTCCGCCTCCTTCCTTACCATGGCCACGAGATCGAGAGATGCATGCTGCAATTCAATGACACCAAGAGGGGCTCCACTGCTTAAAGCTACATCCTTATCAACTACCATATTCTTCCCTAGAAAAATATGTTGAACCTGCACATTCCATGGCCGAGTTAGTAACACAAGGATCGCGTCCACAAATAAACATCCTTCAAGGGCATCAAATTGGCGTTGTAAATTTTTTGCAACCACAATATTATTTGTTTCCAATTGAACACTCCGAAAACCAAGATCCCACGCATAAGCAAGCGAGTCATGCACAGCCCATAGTTCAGCCATTAGGATCGGGCAACGCCCAAGACTACGTGAGAAACCAAAAATCCATTCTCCCTGACCACCATGCAAAACCCCCCAGCAGCTGCCATATTTTCTGAGGAACGCACAGCCCCATCAGTGTTCACCTTCACCCACCCACCGGAGGGCGTTGCCATACAGAATTCACAAGATCAGGTTCTCGCAACTCCGTTGGCGGCCAGTGAAAAATAGTAGCAAATTCATACGCAAGTTTCTCACAACAATAGAGAAAGTCTCCTCGCTGAACATACATATCATCAAATAAACAGCTGCACTTATGTAACACCCTCGACCTGGATGTCACATTTAGGCCTCATGCCCAAACAAAAAGCCATGAAAATTTCCAACTAGGTTTAGCCCAAACAAATTATTTCTTAAAAGCATTAAAAGTCAACAGTTGAAAATATAAATAAATTATTTAAATAGTTACAAAGGAGCTCCATTTAATTTAAAACATTTAAATACTTGACTTGATTAATACAATTTCAAAAGTATGGGTTACAGACTCAACCACGTAAGGTCCTATAAATACATAGCCCACTAAACACAAGCACCATACTCTTGAGATTGCCATAAGTTAGAACCCCGTACTGATAGTGTTGCACGATCCTACGAACCAACGATCAACCTACACCTGGAAACAATGATACCGAGCGCTGAGCTTACAAAGCTTAGTGGTACACATCTACTATACTATACTTCATGCTAATCATAAAAATAAGCATGCAAGCTAGTACGAGCAATAAGGATAGATAAATAAACATGTGGCGCTACCATTAGTCACCTAAACACGTGCTCTCTACAAGGCAATCATCATACATGGCACTTAAAGCCCAACCATACTTATAACATGACAATATAACATCATATAAACATGATGATACCTCTAGCCACCAAATCATATAGCATGCAAGCATTGTACTACAATATATAAGTGACGCCTGTGTCCACTAAGCATTGGGGTCGTACACTCGTGCTTGGAATCTCTCATCGAGCATTTAAGTATCATACCATAATATAAGAGTGTGACCCGTGACCACTAAGCATCGAGATACATACACTCTGAGTGGAGCCCGGTTCCACTAAGCATCAGGATATATAAATCCTTTGGGGTAAGGCACGATACCACAAAGCGTCGGGATACATGCACCCATGCCCGAAATCTCTCATCAAGCATCTTTGAATGAGTCCCTGTCCCACTAAGCCTCGGGTTCATACATTCAAAAATCTTCAACCATGGTGTTGCACCATACTTTTTCTCGCACTAGGTATCTGAAACCTATCAATCAAGATGATTCAATCATCTAGGTATCCATATCAGCACATAGGAAGGACATGTCTACCAATAGCACACAACATCCCATGATCCACCAAGGATCCCTATGATTGCTATTACCATCAAATTATCCCATTTAGTTTACCAACTTATTAATACATTATGGAAGTGTATATTAATCATCCTTATTAATTATATTATTAAACCATGTTATCTTATTTATATCCCGTGTCAATTCCCATCATTAGTATTTTAGATTATTCCATTCAGTGGGTACCAGTACTTGAACACGAGTATCAATACAGTACCCCGAGTATCGATGCTCATACGTGTACCGATATAGATAGTACTTATTGGAAATCCTAGATTTCCTCAATTATCGGTATAGGTCAACCTGCACCGATACGGACCCTAATCGTGTACCGATACGACTAAAGCTCGTACCAATACCGTATTTACGAGTTCATACCATTTACTCAAATTACAATAATACCGCGCTTTATTCGATCCCTAAAGCTTATGAAACTCATTATAGTTTGCTTACTAACGTATCCATTTGATTAGTGTTACTTACTAGCTTCATAATCATTTATTTGAATCTCACCAATTATCAGTCCATTAGGTGTAATTTTCATTAAACAAGCATATTCATATCTCAAGCATTACAACATATAATCCAATCAATCAAACAATTATACGATAGTCAAATGACCCTACACAGCCTCAAAAGCTCATAATAATCTCAAATATTCTCAACAAATCAAGCATCTCAACATATACCAAGTTTCGTAATACCGGTCTCAACACATCATTATCTATCATCAACCTATTTTGCAACCACTAACAAGCAAGGCAATTACAAATATAATGCTCATGAACTATTTTAGAGTTCGAGGTGTACTAAACTTAAGCCGATATCGCTAAAATCCTCATCCAAGCTTTCTGAATATTCCACTCGACCCGATATCCAAACCCCAATAACCTTCGTATACCAATTAATACCGTAAGCATCACTTAAACACATACTTTAAAGAATTCGAAGGGTCAAATACGTAAAAATAGCTTAGCATGTTCGAATTTGGCGAAACAAACTACGCCATTGGATCCAGAACATTGAGAAATCCCTAGGTAGGGTCTCTCAGAAAATGTCAACGTCGGTCAACGGTTAACAGCGACGGTGGTGGTCAACGGTGACTGGTGGTACGGCTTAACTTGCGGCTGGCAGGCCAGCTTAGTCTCGGCTCAGTGGGCCGGCTTGGCTGCTGGGCCTAGCGGCTTGAGCCAAATAGCTTAGCTCAGTCGGATATAGCTACCTAGTGTAGCTGCGCCTCGTCCATACGCAACGGTGACGCGTAGTGGCGTGTGGGGCACCCTCCAGTAGTCAAACAAAGACAGCGAGCTCTAGATCCATAATTCCGACGCTGGTGCCCTCGGATTTGGGTTTTTACCACCGGAACCACCCTATTCTAAAATGATCAAAGCTTCCAACTCTTCACCTCCCTCCCTGACGAATCCGACGATGACACTCTAACCATCGACAGGCTTGTCTCAACGATAGGAACTCAATGGTGGTGGAGGTGTTGACAACGAACGGTTCGATCTCTGTAGATCGGAGTTTGAAGTTGATGAAGGATAGGAAAAAAGGAAAGAAAAGAAAGATGGAAAAGAGGAGAGAGAGAGGAAAGATAAAAATTTGATTTTTCCCTCCCTCTTTTCCCCCTTTAATTCAAACTATCCTCTTCCTCTTTTCTTTTCTACAAGGCCCAAGGCACAGTCTCAAGACCCGATTTACTAATACGATATTCGGGCCGTTACAACCTATGTTTCCATTGCATCTAGTAGAACACTGCAAAACACTATTTCCAATTATCTATCTCATATGCAAAATCAACAGAATCTCAAAGATTAGCTTCAAGCCACGCATTATATAGCAGCGTTAAAAACTTATTCAATCTCACGGGATGTAATCACTAATTTTTTCCGAGGGTTGACCCATTTTTACTCTTTTAATAAAGGGGCTTAGTTAGCTTTTTTCTGTTTGATTGTTCTTATATTATGAGCATATATATGGTTAAATGTTACAATCTTGTTAGAGTGCATGTTCGATTATCAAAAATTAATGATACATTATATAATTGTCATTGGTCATATTACTACTATCCTAAAATACATATTAAGAGGCCCAAAATATATACAATGGTTAATGTGAATAAATATAAAAACCTATCTTTTATTAAAACATATAAAGTCCAAACACAAACATAAATTAAATAAAGGCCCAAGTCTCTTTAATTAAATGACATATTTACAAGCATGTTTTGGGCCCAGCAGCAATTAAACCCTAAGCCCTAATCCGATGAACACACTAACTCTCCCATTTGTCCTTGTGTAGCCGGCTCCCAATCGTTAGATCTGGGATAGATCTAACGGCCCATGATCATTGGAAGAACCTTCCAAATTTCGCATGTGCCCATGCGCGATCGTTTAGCTTACCACACACACGCATGCCGATCACGCCCCGGACCTTTCAGTTTCCTCATCCAAATCAAGCGCCACTCGAGTCTCTTTAGCTCCCCACCATGACTGACCAAATCTTTATCGACGGACGAGACTCCTCCATATTGTCTATTCGCTCAGCCACACCAGCAGCAGCTCTAGTTCACTCTCCTCAGAAATGGCCTGGCGGCATAACAAACAAGAGAAAACAATATGTTAGGAAGGACAAACGCGCACCAATATATTAGAATTTCAGAAAAAATGCACTGAAATTCAGAGATGTTAGAAGCAACCAATAGGAAAATTGTAATTTCATTTATGTTTTTTTCTAAATACATGTAAAATAGGGTATATAACGCTAAACCCTAAAGCATTTGTAACCATTCTGGATTTTCACAAGGCAATAGAGTAGAGAAACAGAAAACCTCAAGCTTTTCGAGGTATATCTCTTATTTCTTCTCATTTTCAAATGGAATCAAATACAGTCATAGAGTGAGGGTTTAGGTTTTGTTACCTTTGTCGCTTGCCTTTCTCTCGCGTTTTTCCATCTTCTTTCACCGGCGATAAGCCTTCCAGTTGTCTCCTGTCTACGAATGGTGAGTCAGAAGAAAGAGTGACTAAAAAGATAGGGGTTTTATCGTGTCTTAGGGGTTTGGGGTTTATATTTGGGTTTAGAAAAGACATGGTTTTTAAAAGGGAGTTTTTTTAAGTTTTCGGCGGCGGCCGGAGCGGTGGCCCACAGCGGCCGATAATCGGGTTCTGGGAAATAAGGTGGTTTTTGAGTTTGGGGATGAACACCACGGTGGCATTCATCCCCGTTTCAGGGGTTGAAAGTGAGTCTTAAGAGTTCGAAGGGCGAGTGTTTTGGCCAAAAGAGGCAAAAATGGCCGGGTTTCATCCTTTTATTCGTTTAAACGTTTTAAAAGTAGGATATTTGCATCTTTGATCCCTTTGCCCCACGATTATTACGCCCGAAGGGCTTTGACCTTCTTTAATCACAACATCAATCCCTTCGCATGGTATAATTATGTCTGTTTAGTCCTTCCGTTTTTTAAACCCCTTCCTTGGTCCTTGTTTTTTTCCAGTGATTTTCAATTTAGCCCTTTTTATCCAAATATATTTGTCTTTAGAAATTTGGTCCCCTAATTTTATTTTCTTACATTTTAGTCCCAATTCCAGTGTCTTATTTCCTTTGTCTCATGTATTTTATTTTCCAGTTTTTATTTGTTGTTAATCTTGCTTTAATTTGTTAGTTTTGTGGCTGTTGAAGTTATGTATTATGTGGTTATTATAATGTTTTTTTATATATATGATATATGCTTATAATATATAGTTTGGTTATAGTATATAGTTTTATATATAATATATGTTTTCATATAATATATACATATAGTATAATGTTTTTATTCAACATATGATAAATATTTTATAAAAATATATGACACTTATGTTTTATATAATATATATATAATATTTTTATATATAATAAGGTTTTTATATAATATATAATATAAGTTTTTTTATAATGTATATAATACATAGCTTAAAAAATATATAATATAGTTTCAAATATGTATATATAATATATATTATATATAGCATATAATTTATAGTCTTTAAGTGCATATATATATATATATATATATATTTAGGGTTTGCTTAGTTTAGGTGACTTGGGCCTTGTTTTTGTTTTGGGGCTTAAGGTGTTTAGATGGGATAGTTTAGGATTTATTTTGTTTTGGGCTTTGGTCTTGTTAGGCTAACCTTAGGTTAGGATTAGGGAAATTAATTTGATTAGTTTAAGATTGTGTGCCCGCCTCATAGGGGCACGATCTGTAAACTAATTAGATTAATTTAGGTCTAGTCTTTTTAGATCCGTAGTTAGATCTAGGGTTTGAATTAATTTAGTGAATTTAAATTTACCCTTGGCTTATTGGGATAAATTTTAAATTCATTAAACTAATTGAACACTTCTTAATAACCTTTAAGATAAAATTAATATGAAGATTATATTGACATTTAAATTAAAACTATGATTAATTAACTTGATTTGTTTTAAATAGTATCCTTGGCTCATTGGAATACTAGTTTAAAACCGATCGAATTAATTGCCATGGTGTAAGATAATCCATAATTTATTAGAGTTTTCTAGTTTTTTATGGTTTAATTAATTTAGGGTTAATATTAGACTCCCCTAATTAATAATTAGATCACTCATTGGACTTCCATAACTTGGGCCTTTTAGGTTAGGGCTTTAGTGGGCCTTTTGTGTGTTTAATTTTTAAGCCTTTCTTGTCATCCATACTAACTGTCATTCATGTGACCTATATATTTTGAATTAATTAATTTAAATCATGAAAAAGGAGGTACTTATTAATTCATGTATTTGTGTCATAACAGTCTGAGCTTAAAGGATGTTGACCAAATACTAAAATTAATCCTTACCGACCCAAGGTAAAATTAAAAGTTGATAAAATCATTGCATCACGTCTTAGTTGTTTGCACCATGCATCAAGGTGATGTACGGAAATCGAACCATAAATTAACACGACAGTTAGGCTTATATGATGTTAATCTATGACCCGATGTATCGTTAACCTTATTAATTAAATGTCCAATTAATTTGAATCCACTAATTTGATGAATCTCGTTCAATTAGATTCAATTTTCAAATAAGGTCACCAAGTTAAATTCAATTCAAATTTTGACAATTTCCTTCGATTAAAAGCAACAAATATTTTGGTACCGATTTCCGGGCGTGATGGGGGTGCTAATCCTTCAACACACATCACCAACTCCCGAACCCTTTCAAAACGAATCTCTAGTTTTGTGGTGTCCGGCCTACCATATCCAAGTGGCCAATGGAGACCCCAAGTCTTCGTTGTTTTCAAAAATACGAGTTTTCAAAAGAAATCCTTTTAAACCGAAATTTAAATAGATCTTCTAGGAATGATTATGGGGTAACTCGTAGCATCCAAACCTATATATTATTTTTAAAAGATAAGACGAAAAGGTCTCTACAGCTTGGTAACTCCGCTGGGGATCGATTTTGTGTTTACAAAACAAAAAGAGAGCTAGGCCAAAAGAATATTTGTTGCTTTAATGATGGGAAATTGTTGGAATTTTAATTGATTTTAACAAGGTTGATCATTTCTTGAAAATGTGACTATGATTGCACGGGCTTTGATAATTGGTGGTCTTCGGATTAATTTTTCATTTAATTTCTAAGGAATCACCGACATGTGTTGCACCATATCATCAAGCTCTATACTCAAGCTATGTCCCTTAAGTGGGAGTGAAACGCCACATACCCACGTGAGTAGCCCTCTATGGGTCGGTAATTCACTTTCAGAATCCACACCTTCTGACACGTGAGCAGCCCTCCACGTCATTAGGTCGTGCTTTCCCTCGAACCGAATCTAATTCGCAAGCTTGTAATGGCCCATAATTGGGGTTCTTGTTGCCTTAGTAGGTAATGAGATAGGTTCGGGTACCCTCAATTAGGACCAAACCCATGTGTGAGAATCTAAGAAGCTCACCCTACTAGAGCCATGCGGATAGCCTTAGCGAACTAGAATTCATGCGGTTAGAGTTTTCTTTATGTACTTGCCTTTCGCTTACTCTGTTTGTGTTTATCTTTTCTTGTTTTCGTTACATTGTTTATCTTATGACTAACGCGTTTCTTTTTGTCTCCTGTCTTTCCCCTTTTATCTTTTGTTTTGCATATTTTGTCATATCATTAAGAGAATATTGAGTTGTAAATAGTCTGAAATTAAAGAATAGATTAATGGGAGATTTGATTCAAAACAATGATGAAAAGAATTCTGATGTGCAAACATGGTCCGAATGAGAGAAACTATATGATGGAGATAGCATTTATGTCAGGTTCAAGTCAGCAATGGCAAACGAGACATTCATGAATACGGAGTTCAATGATGTGTCCGAGTTGAAGTCGGTTTGGAATAGTTGGGATCTTGAGGTGAGAAACGCTTTCAAAAAAGATTTTGGCGACATTGGACACTTGCTAGATGTTCCGGTTGACCAAGCACTACTACAAGCTTTGGTGGGGTTTTGGAACTCAACTTATAGTTGTTTCATAATCGGTAACTTTGATTTGACTCTGACAATCGAAGAATACCAAGATCTCATAAATTGCAAGATCGATGAGAATCGGGTATACTCTAAGCCTAACAATAACAAAGCTTTTCGAGGCAAGCCTAGTAGACTCTCAGACACGTTGGTGTCTTGGGTCGAATGTCAAGTCACCACTTGGAATAAGAAAGAATATCTTAAGTGGAAGGGAATCCTAACCTTAGTTGTCGTATATCCCGTGGGCCGAGTTCAGCGGGACCTTTTTGCTTTGTTGATCTATGGGTTGGTGCTTTTTCCTCGAGCATTAGGGCTTATCGACCCATCAGTTTTAGACATGTTTGATCGTTTGAGTGGCGGGGCCAATCGGGTACGCGTAATTTTGGCTGAAGCTTTCTGATATTTGAGGTTTGGTAGGGAGAACAGTGGAGGTCACTTCCAAGGATGCCCACAGCTTTAGACCGTTTGGTTCTATAGTCACATATGGTCAGACGTCAGTTTCTCAAGACCCCTTTATAACGGCAAGTTCCCACCATTGGAAGAATTCATGCGAAATAGGGATTGGCTAACACAAAGATCCGAGGAAGTTTACATAGATATTCTCCGAAACCTAAAAGAGGAGGACATAGTTTGGAGAGCTCCATGGCTATTGGCAAAAAATATCCTCTATAGATGCGGAGTACACTCTTGGATACCACTACTTGGTCTTTGGGGGCATACAGCTTACACAACTCTTCTAGTTTTGAGACTGTATGGTTCAAAGCAATTTGTGTCGGCCACCAAGGGCTTAAACGAGTTCAACATGAGTTATGAGAAAGAGAAAGGCTATAAGGCAGTGGTGTATAATTCTTCTTCAACTTGGAACAACGCAAGGCGGGTGAGGATCATGAATGCTCCTCATTTGGTCACCTTCGAGTACGAAGCATGGCAATTCAATCAAGTGAACGACAATAATCCTCAATTGAATCCTGATAGGATGAGGACTATGTAAGAGAGATTGGCCACACTTCCTACTGAGGCCGAGTTAATGAGAAATCAACTTGAAGAGGAGGAAAATAGGTACCTCAAACTTGAAGAGAAAGCCAACCAAGAAAAGTTTGACTTCAAATTGGAAAAGACAGAGTTTGAAGGGGTGATTAAAGGTCTACAAAGAAATAAAGAGGTGTTGGAACTCGAGCTCAAGTTGGAGAAGAAAGAGATTCAAAAACTAGATGAGATTAAATTGGGTGAAAAAAGTGCAAATATCTGTAAAGCACACGACCTCAACTCACACAAGCCCAGTAAAATTAAGTTAATGATACATATCAATAAGAAAATAAAAAAGTGATACAAGTAATAATGGAAATATCACAGGTACAGATACAACATGCATTAACATTTTTTGTTAACATGCATCGTATGGTATTCACTTTGATGACAAACTTACTCATCATTACTCCGTGAAGACATTCTATTTGAGTCATGGTTCAATAGGATGAATATAATTATACAGGTATGCATGGAAATATCAAAGGTTGCATACATAATATGGTATCCACTTTAATGACAAAATTACACAACTCCCAGAATATGTCCTGTTTGATTCATGGCTCCAGGAACTTAGAACATGTAGAGGATGCACTCAATGACACAAGTATGCACAGAAATATCAGAAGTACAGTAAGCATCACCAGTTTTGTTGTCTGATAACTTATATTTTATTATATGTTATTCAATTCAATGACAAACTTACCCATCACTACTCCCTGAATAAATAATAGTTGAGTCATGGCTCCAGGTTACACTTAGAGCACGCCCTGCAAATAGATTAGCACCAAGAAGCTCAGAGTAAGACTAAAAGCAAAGCAACAACCCGGCAAGAATAGTTTCTAAGGTGTAGATATCTCACCACTGACCCGAGGCAACGATTTATGGTTCGTGAACTTATCCAAATTAGAAATAGTATATATCCACAAAGCACCATCATCACATGCAATGGATACACGTATATCATCTATGACTTGTTTATGATGAACTTGTTCAGATTCTGAAGCATCTTCGTCTTCAGAGGTCTCTACATCATCACTCTCATTATATTCATGTTTATCATTCAAGTATCCATTTCCAAAATGCTGAGACCTAGGGTCATTTGGAGCTGGCGGCTTAATAATCGGTGCCACAGACATCTGCCAGATTGAAACCCCAATAGACTCTAGCACAATCTGCATAATGGTTCAATCAAGGTATATAAATAATCAATAAAAGATGTTTTCTATCCAAAGCTTTATGTATGTTAGAATGAAGTTAAAGCCAAAATGAAATAGATGCCTTCAAGGGGATTCTATGAACAGAATCTATGCCACCATATATCAGTCTCAGTGGATGGCATAAACAATTAAGAATTATCCCAAAAATATTGGGAGTGGAGTCTACCCGAAAAGTCTCAGGTTAGTGCTATTCCCATTATTCAATAAAAAAATTTGACGCCAAAAAAAAGAAACGGTAGGTACAGCTAGTCTGTGAACAGCCAACCATCGCACTGTAAAAATTGGAAGTATCCATTGAAGTTGTAGAGGTTGAAATAGCTGAAAAAGAGAGGGTAAAGGAATGGGAATAACCTTCTGTTTCAAGTTGAAAAGATCCCATTCTGAGATCGAGCCATCAATACTCGAGGAGAACAACCTGCCAGAAGACGGGCCTTTCCAACCAACGCAACACCACACAAGAGACGACACTCGGCATGTAGAATCCCCGTGAATAGTCTACACAAAGTAACCAACACATTAAACCAAAACATATGAATATATGTATGTAAAATATAACATGAAGCATAAAGCGGATGATACCAGCTAGTGGTGCCAGCCAACGGAGCTGGGAGAGACGAGCCAAATCTCGAGGGAGCTGTCCACACGGGCGGCGGCAATCTGAGAGTCGGCGGCGCTGGTGGCAAGGGCGACCACCGAAGAGGGCTTCCAGTCGACGGAGCTGGTTCGATAAGGTTTGAGGAGCATTGGGTTTGCGGTGGCTACATAATGAAAGAATCTGAGAGTAATGCAGAGATATGCATCAGACAGAAAGAAGAATAGAAGAGATGGCGATGCAATTGCTTGCTTTATTCCCTTAGGTTTTTTGAGTTGGAGGGTTTAAACTTTAAAAAAGGTTGAACCCGAACCAATAGTTCTCTCCATTCAGTTCTATTCGACCGATATCATCTATAATAGTAATAAATAGTCTCTCATTTATGAGTGTATTTGGCCAAATATTCCCTTTTGGAAATTTATTTGGCCAAATACACCCCTTTCAATAATATTTGAAAAAATATTCTTATTCAACTCACGTCTTGCAGAAAGCGATTTCTAACCTTGTTTTCTCAGGATGCGACTTTAGTCCGACGTAGTCTTTGTCGTCCTTAAATTAAAAAAAATAAAATTAAGGAACTCGCATCCTGTAGGACGCGAGTTCCACGATAAATTGAAATGAAGATGCGTGAATATATCGTGATACATGGTTGAACTCGCGACGCGAGTTCTTCGCGATCCTGCTGTTTAAAGAATGCTCGGTAGGCTTGTTCGTGGTTAATTTTCATGGGAAAAGACAATAACTTTTCTTGGTTTTGGACTTTTACCTCTTAGTACCGATACATCTCTTGAAAATAGTGAGAAAATCAGCGTGTATAAGGCAGTCGAGCGGTGTATAAATCGCGTTAAAATTGCTATCTTTCCATGTTCTTTTGCATGAAGAAAATGGAAACATAGGTCGGTAGTGATGTTTGAGTCGATCTTGTGGTATTTTCGTAGTTTTTTATTGTTATTTAACTTTCACGTTGTAGTAGGAGAATACATGTTTATAATGGTGCAACAATTTGTGTGTGTAAACATCTTAAAGGGTGTGAAAATCATGTTAAAAATGCTATCTTGGTGTATTCGTTTGCATGAAGAAAATGGAAACATGGGTCGGTAGTCACGTTTTAGTCGATTTCGTGGTATGTTCTAGTTTTTGTTTGTTATTTAACTTTCACGTATGAGTATAAGAACACATGTTTATGAGGAGAATACATGTTTACGATGGTGCCAAGGCAACGTATGTAGGAAGGTTGATAATGTTATTTATGATTATCACATTGAACTTACAATTATAATTAGTTTATTCGAGGATGGGTCCTATAAGGACATTTTTTAATGTCGTGTCTGGGTTCCTACAATTACTGTGCAGCTTTGGTTGGTCGGTCCATTCTCTATGAACCATATCATCGGCACAGTAAATCTTACTTGACTTTGGGCAACCTTTTTTGTTGCGTTGCATGGATTCATTTGGCCGTATCTTAGGTTCATTATCGACCATATCAAGATCACCGTCATTTCTGATCGGAGGAAACTCGGCTTGGTATACCTTGAAAACATTTTCAAGTTGATATACAGGATCAACGAGTGTCATTGCGTCCAAATAAACGGATGCACATGCAGCGAAGACGTGCGCACACGGGTACTTGAATGTCTGGAATACTCCGAAATCGTATCTTCTCTCTTGTAGATTAACAACATAGTTGTGCTGCATAATTCCTTCCAGCGGTCGCGAATTTTAAGTGTGATGAAGCGATTTTAGATCGAGATAAGAATATGGCACCCATCGCGTTAGCGTCTTTGGCGATATACTTGAATTTTTTACTGGAGATCGGGATGGAACCTGTGGCCACCTGCCATCCAGTTCGTAGCTTGTTTTCTGAGGGTTGCGGAAAGGGTAGCCAGTAGATAATATGTCGCCTTTACAACGGATGTGATAGGCAAATGACGTGTTCCCTTCAGAGACAAATTGATTGCCTCAACCAAGTTCATCGTCATGTGACCATATCAGCAACCCCCATCATAACATCGCAACCATTTCTCCCTCAGAATATCAAGAAGATAGCCATATCCAGCTATATTTCTTACGCGCAACTCTTCCAGCAGCTCCTCAACTTCGTGAACCCTGTGTGTGTTGTCTATTCAATAACAGATAGAATAGTTAACGATAAATAATAATAAAAGCAATGGTAAATAAAATGGAACGATAGTGGATGGCGTACCCATACGAAGAACCATTATACGCTCATCATTATTCTTGTACTCCTGGTAGTAATTTGTGGTAATATACCGCAGACAGTACCGATGATAAATATTTAGAGGTTTCCAAGACGGTCCCAAACGTTAGATTGATGCCCAGATCCATGTGCCTTTATTTGAAATAATACATATACTGTATTCTCTTGTCCGTAGGACCCAACCTAAGACATTGGTGCACAGGTTGGTGAAGAAAAACGTCCACGAAGGGATATCTTCATTTTCAACAATTGCAAACGCTACCAGAATGCATTCTCTATTGTCGTCTTATACAACCGCCAGTAGTAAGATCTGGGTGCATCTCCCGTACAAGAATGTGTCGTCGATCTACAACATCGGCTTGTAGTGGCAGAATGCCTTAACACATTGCAAAAATGTCCAAAAGAAGCAGAAAAATTTGCACTCCTCAGGTACGACTCGATCATTCTAGTATCTTGGTTTTGTTTCTAGTTGCACAATCGTTCCTGGGTTGTATTTCTACATCACGTTCAGCCACATTCATAACTCGCTGTAGGATTCCTCCCAATGCTCATACAATTGTTGGATGGCACGATATCTTGCAAACCACTCTTTATCGTATTAAACTGTGTACTTGAAATGATTTTTGATTAAGGTTATACATACCGGTACAGATATGCATGGATTTACTCTCACAAGTGGCAGGATATGATCAAAGAGCACGTGCACATCCAAGTTAGGATGGTCTTGATTGAGGCTTGCCACGGAGCATGTATAAGGTCTGTCGTATCTTGTTATCTGCCACAGGTTGTTCATCTTCTTCAAACGTGATACACGGACCCTCCAATTACATCCGTCGTACTTGTGGAAGCATTCAACAATATATTTGTCCCCTTCAGTTTTCCTGACAGTAGTCGTAACTGAGTTGCGTATATTGTAATGTTTGATGGCAGCCTCTCTTGGTTTCTTGGTCCTAAAGACCATCCCAACATGTAGTTCACTGTTATTTTGTTCGTTGAACTGCTCCAACTGTGAGAATTTTGGGAATTTTGTAGCGTAGAATCCTTCCATATCCACTATTGTGAAGTGGAATGGTGGATCGTAATACGCAACGCCACTGTCAGTTCCAGTAAAGCTGCCTAGGGCAACTACTTCCACAGGTTCTTCCTCTGTAACATCCTCCAAAATATCATCTGCATCATCTTCGGCATTTACGGGCTCGTCAAGGTCGGCTAGTTCTTCTCGAAATAAACTCATCTCGTCACCTTCGGGCCTAGGCCCCCTCAGCGGTTCCTCATCATAATTATACCCTTCAAAACTGTATAGTTCTGATTCATCGGTAACATATACCCTGCTAGGTTCTACAACCGAAACATAATCATGAGATTGAAGACGAGGCTTACGTCTAATATGTAGGTCGACATCAGCAGTGCACGAATGTCTCTCTATCGATGAGAAATCAACTGCGTTTACCTCACTGGGAAATATAAGTTGAGCGACGTCCTAAATAGAAGTCATCAAACTGGTAAAACTCTCCATGGTTTG